>WOXC01000005.1:0-296177 GCA_011680675.1 Gymnobelideus leadbeateri | reverse complement strand
ATTGCCCTCCAAAAAGCAAAAAAATAAAAATGTTATGATAACTGAATTTACATATCTTTTAAGGCAACAGCTAGGCAGCACAGTGGATAGAACACTGGACCTGGAGTCAGGAAGATCTGAGTCCACTTCCAGCCCTTAGACTCTTGCTAGCTGTGTGACCCTGGGCAAGTCACTTAAGTTCTATGTGTTTCAGTTTCCTCACATGTAAAATGAGGATAATGATAGCACCTATCTCGCAGGGTGGTTCTGAGGATAAATGAGATATTTGTAGAGCGCTCTACAAATCTGAGAGCCCTATTTAATGGTTATGATTTAATTTAATTTAATTTATTATTTTAAATTAATAATTTAATAGTTATGATAGGGGTGGCTAGGTGGTGCAGTAAATAGAGCACTGACCCTGGAATCAGGAGGACCTGAGTTCCAATCCAGCCTCAGACACTGAACACTTACTAGCCGTGTGACCTTGGGCAAGTCACTTAACCCCAGTTGCCCTGTCTTCCCCCTCCAAAAAGCAAAAAAAAAAAAGTAGTTGTGATGAGGAGGAGGAGGATGTCAGCAGCTTCTTTGTAATCTTTTATTTAAGACCATGATTCTGCAAAGGGGTCCCTAGGCGTCACCAGACTGCTCAAGGGGCCTAGGGACACCACAAAGGTTAGGAACCCCTGTTCTACATCTATGATGCTGTCATACTATGACTCACCTGTGAGACTAATGGTGTGGCCTTAGGTCAATCCCTCATCTCTTGGAACCTTAGTTTTCTCCTCTGTAAAGTAGGATAATAACAATACTAGTGCATCTCCACCAAAGTCCTCCTCATGGTCATTTCGTCCAGGTCATGATGTGGAGCTCTGCAGGGCTCAAAGACTAGGCCAGCAGAGACCAAGCTTTGGGAGAGCCAACCAAGCTGGCTGGCCAGTTCTGAGTGCAAACCCAGAGACTGACCACATTTCCACTGTTGGAGCACCAACCTTGATAAACGCAGACAGGCTCATCACCAAAGGGATAGCCACCAAAGGAGGGAGGCTAATATTTGGGGGCAGAGCAGCTGATGAAACCATCTTCTAAGGCTTAGAGGTCTCAGGGCTGTGCCTGGGGAATAACAAGCCATGATAATGAAACAAATCCCTGATCCTGGAAGCTTTGAAGCATCAGTCAATCAATCCTTCATTCAGCAAGCATTTCTTGATTGCTTACTATGTGCCAGGACCTGGGCTAAGCTCTAAGGTTATAAATATTGCCCACCTAGCAGAGTGCTACCTAACATCACAGGGGGAAGAGGGAGGAATGCAAGGCAGGGTGATATGTGCTAATCAGGAAGGGTTTCCTGAGAAGGAGGACACAGAAGCAAGAGGAAGACATGGATTGGTTGATAGAAGGGGCATTCAAAGTTAGGGAAATGGACAATATCATAATCTCTGTCCCCTCCCAATAGTCTCTGCCTGTCCTCAGGGAACTTACATTCTGATGGAGAGAAAGAAAACAAAAATGAGTATATTCATATTGCCTACAGAGAGGCAACATGCCCTAATGTTTAGTGAGCTGGCATCCAAGCCAGGAGCACCTGGGCTCAAGTTCTGCTTCTAAGACATGCTGACTATGCACCCTGGAAAAGTCATTTGGCCTCTTAGTGCTATAGACAACTTTCTAAGAATCAAAGAGAGTGCCTCTCTCTGCATTGACAGAGGGAGGGTCCTCATCTGGAAGTTCCAGTGAAATTCCCCCTATAATGCATATAAATTGCATATGAGGCAGTTTTGTTAGGTTGGTTTTTTTTTTAAGGAAAACCCTTGCAGGTGGGTACTTTACTGTTGTTCAGTTATTTCAGTCATGTCTGACACATTGTGACCCCATTTGGGGTTTTCTTGGCAAAGATACTGGAATGGGGGCGGCTAGGTGGCGCAGTGAATAGAGCGCCGGCCCTGGAATCAGAAGGACCTGAGTTCGGAGCCGGCCTCCGACACTTAATCCACACAAACAAAAACCTAGCCGTGTAACCTTGGGCAAGTTACTTAACCCCAATTGCCCTAAAGGGGCGGCTAGGTGGCGCAGTGAGTAAGAGCGCCGGCCTCGGAGTTGGGATGACACGAGATCAGATCCAGCCTCAGAAAATGAGCACCCACGCATAAATAATGACTAGCCGTGTAACCTTGAGCAAGTTACTTAACCCCAATTGCTTTAAAAAAAAAAAAAAGATACTGGAATGGTTTGCCTTTTCCTTCTCTAGCTCATTTTACAGATGAGGAAACTGAGACAAACAGAGTTAAGTGACTTGCCCAGGATCACACAGCTGGTAAACATCTGAGGCCAGATTTGAACTCAGGAAGATGAGTTGTCCTGACTCCAGACCTAGCACTCTATCCATTGTGCCACCTCGCTGGCCCTCGGTGCTGTATAGGAGAGTACTAATATTTATCCTCCAACTTTCATGGGATTGTTGTCAACCAAAATCTTCAGTGCCCTCAAATTGCCGCCTGAGATCCTTAAACTCCCTTCCCCTATTTCTAGGTAGTTCTCTCCCTCATCCAACGGCTACCCAGAGGCTATATCTCATCTCACGATGGAGATGGTGAGAGGTAATAGGAAGAGTCCCATGTGTGGAGTTGGAATCCCAGTTCTGCCACATAGAAACTGTGTGGCCTTGGGCCAGTCATTTCCATTCTCTCAGTCTTGGTTTCCTCCTCCATAAAGTGAAAGCCACCCAGAATCCTTCACAGAGGATCCCTTCCTCTAGGCTTTTTCCCATTCCGTGGATACTAGTGCAGCAGCACCAGCTATGGAGTCCATTTGTTTTCTGTCTCTTGCTTTTGCCACACCGCTAGGTCAGGTCCTTCTCAGATCATTCATTTTCTCTATAACCTTTATGCTTCTTCTGCCATCTAGGTCACCAGTGGAACTCTGCTGCAAACTGCTTCTGCACCCCACGGCTCTCTCTACCTCTCTTCAGGTGTCCAACACTCCCACTGCCAAAGAGGTCTCATGGTATAGTACACTGGTGTCAAACTCAAATAGAATCAGGGGCATAAGGTTCCCTACAGACCACCTCTTGTCTTAGAAAACCACACACCAACATTATCTATGTTCTATTGGATTTTTATTTATTTTGTTAAGTATTTCCCAATTAATTTTTTATCTGGTTCCAGCCACCACTGCTGAACCTCAATGTGACAGGCAGAGGGTTTGATACATCTGATATAGTGGAAAGAGGACAGAATTTGGAAGCAGAAAAACTGGGTTTAAATCCTGACTCTGTGTAACACTGGGTGAGTCTGCCTCTCTGAGCCTCAGTCTCTTTATCTATAAAATGATGGGGTTAGACAAGAAGATAACTCAGGTGCCTTCCTATCTATGAGCCCTTGATGTCTACGGTCTTTCCTAGTTCTCAGTGCTATGATTCTGTCATCTGACGCTAAGCCTGTAAGCTGTTCATCTTTCCCACTTGGAAGTATACATCCAATAATGAAACAGTGTAGTATGTTGGAGAAAGTTCTAAACATGGAGCGCTGAATTTAGAGTCACAGGACCAGAGTTCAAATCCAGCTTTATCACTTAATATCTATATGACCTTGGACAAATCACTTACCCTCAAAATCTAGGGTTCTTAACTGGTGGGGATTTTTAGATACAGAACCCCTTTAGCAGTCTGGGGAAGTAAGTGAAACCCTTCTCAGAATAATGTTAATAAGGGCAGCTAGGTGGTGCAGTGAATAGAGCACTGGCCCTGGAGTCAGGAGGATCTGGGTTCGGATCGGGCCTCAGACACTTAACACACACACACAAAAACTAGCTGTATGACCTTGGGCAAGTCAACCCCAATTCCCCTCCAAATAGCAAAAAAAAAAAAAAGGATAATGTTAATAATAATTGAAGGAAATGCTAAATTTCAGTAAGAGGCTAATGAAAGTAAAGATGAATTTTTTTCCCATCTAAGTTCCTGGAGCCTATGAAATCTATCCACAAATACTCAGGTTAAGGACCCCTCCTCTCAATACATGTTGATTAATTGATAGGGTCTCCATTTCCTCATCTGTAAAATGAAGGGGTTAGGCCAGATGGCCTCCAAGGCCCTTTCTACCTCTAGATAGATCACTCCCTGACTTACTACTTGAACTAATATTTGCCTGAGGCATGTGGGCAGCCCTGGAGGTTGTTACATAATAATAATGTGCTTATTAAATACTCCAAAAGAATCCTAATCATATTTCTATAGCACATGAAAGTTTACAAAGCACTTTCTTCACAATGGCCCAGTACAGTAGGCAGTGCTGGTATCATTATTCTAGTTTCACAAGGAAGGAAACTAAGTCAGTCATTAATTAGCTAGCTTGAGGTCAAACAACCTATAAGAGACAGAGCTCTAAATATGATCCCCTTTCTATGATAGCACACTGTAAAAGAGCCATGGTTTCATTCCCTTGGTTCTTCCTTTCACCAGGCACACCACCGCAGCCCTTACCACATAAGTCTCCATTAGCTACGATGGCCAAAAATATTCTCCTGGTGACAAGACTCTCCAAAACTCACTGGCCTCTACTCAAAGCTCCTCCAGCTCAGTATGACCTACCTGAGCTTGACCTTTGTTGACGTGGTCTTTGAGAGTGCAGGGTCCCCCTCCACCTTACAACGAGGCTGGAGAGGAAGGGTTTACTAGAGAAAATCCATTTTATAGTTGGAAAACTCAAGGTAGACTGACCTAGAGTCACCTCCCCTTCATAATAAGGTCTTTGATGAGGATGTCAGTTAAGTGAAGGAGGCCCATTATATATCCAAGTTATATAAGCATTCCTGGATTGTATAACTGTGCTGTTTCTTTTACCCTAGGTAAAGGCAGGGATTGTACTGGGGTATGTGTGTGTATGTGTTCTGGGCCAGGAATGGGGGTAAGAGTGGGGGAAATGAGTGGAAAGTAATGGCAGGCTAGGCAAGGGGAGGGAAAGAGAAAGCAGTGGGATTGAATCAATGCTCACATTGTTTAGGTCCCAGAGTATCCCCTGAGCATCGGGGCTGGAAGGCTGCATGTGGTTCTGGGCACTGATTCTGAATGGGGACTTCTGTTCTCCATGCTGGGGCTGCTTTGACCAAAGGCTCTCCCAAGAGTGGCTTGGGAACTCCCTATGGTCGCCATTGTCTCCCCTTCTACCACTACACAATTTCCCTCTCCCTGAAATCCATTCATTCACCAAATGGATGTTGTTTTTCTCCTGAGATTCTTCACTTATGCATTCTCTCATTTTTTCTCCCATAAAAACCATCATAATTACAGCTCTTATAAGCTGTACTATAAAGTCTCCTGAATGCTCTTGCTTCCTTCAGTTTTTCCCCTCTCCATTCTAACCTGCACATACTGCTGGGGTTATCTTCCTAAAGCTTAGCTGGAATTATACCCTTCCCTGCTCAAATACCTTCAGTAACTCCCTACTACCAACAGAATGAAGTCCCAACTGCTCAGCCTGACATTTATGCCCATAATATGATTCCAACTCACCTTTCCAGCTTATTTTCCACATGCTCTAGGTTCCCAGAAAACTAGGATATTCATTGTTTCCCAGTCTTGTCTAGTCTTTCCTCCCTCTTCTGTGCATGCTATATTACCTCTTCTTAATAATAGCTAACATTTATATTTAAGCACACACACACACACATAATCACCTACTATGTGCTAGGCATATTATCTCATTCAATCCTCACAATAACCCTGTGAGGTAGATGCTATTATTATACCCGTTTTACAGATGAGGAAACTGAGGCAAACAGAGGTTAAGTGACTCTGCCAAGATCATATAGCTAGTAAGTACATAAAGACAAATTTGAACTCAGGTCTTCCTGACTCTAGGTCCAGCGCTCCATGCAATATGGTACCACCTAATTGTCCCAAACTTATCTCTGGCTATTAAAATGTCACTTTTCAGTCCTAGTTCGGGCACCACTTCCCTCCAGGAAGTCTTCCCTTACCCTCTTTCCCATCCCACTACAGCCCACTAGATGTCCTCCTTCCTGGATCTCCTCTGCACATAACAACATTTGAATTAGCATTAGCATGCTGGTATCTGTGTCTCATCTCCCTACTAGACTCTAATAAGAGCTTCTGTTTCTATAACAGAGGTTTGCCTAGCAGCAACCCAAAAGGCAGTTAACAAGAGATTGCATGAATGAATGAAACACTTTTTAACACAGCCACACCCAAAGCAAACAGAGCTGAGGTTTGAGTGGTGAGTTCTGGTGCCCTCTGCTGGCCAATTTGGACCATGGCTACCCACACAAGGTACCTCCTTCAGGTTCCACTGATTATCCCTGCCTCAGTGCTGGCTTGTGTTCTAAAAGTGTGCAAGTACTACTGCTAATAACCCCTCACATTCAGAAGCCCCATTTTCTGATTTTCTATCTAATTTGAGCCTCACAACATCCCTGTGAGGTAGGCAGTGCAAATATCCCCATTGTTTAGATGCAGAGAATAGCAGATATGGAAAAGAACATGGCCCTGAATAACATGGCTCCAAACCATTATTCTAACCTTATTGTGCCGTTTCTTGCATTTTGTGTTCAGCCCAAACTTTCCTTGAATTCAACATGTCATCTCCCTCATCTGCATAATCACACAAGGCTTGGCGCTGAGGAAAAAGTTAAGTCAACAGACATTAATTAAGCATTTGCTATGTGCCAAGCAGTGAGCTAAGCATTTGGAATACAAATACCAGCAGAAGGAAAACCAATCCCTGCCCTCAAAGAGCTTACATTCTAATTGGGGAAGACCTCACATAAAAGGAAGCTGAAATGGGAGAAAGGAGCTAGGAAGGAGACCCTTTTGCTTAAATATGATGGAAAAAATAAGTTGGGAGAATAAGGACTCCAAAGAATGAGGGAATCTTTAATAGCTGGCTTGGGCACTTTCTTTAAAATGGAGATTCCAAGAGAAAGTGGCCAATCAGAGGAAGGGGCACAATAACCTTCAAGGATGAGAAACCTACTGGGTCAACCAGAGCAGATCCCAGAGGGGAATGAAGGAGCTAACATTGAAGGAAAGAACAATGGATTTGGGATCAGAACATGGGTTAAAATCCTGACTGCCACTTACTCCCTGTGTGACTTGAGGCAAGTGCCTTAAATGTCTCTAGACCTCAGGATCATCATTAGACAGATGACAGGTTTGGACTAGATGACTTCTCTGGTCCCTTCCTGTTCTCCATCTATGTATGTCCTGATGCTGTGGTCCAGCCCCCATGCCTGGGATGCCCCTCCTCCTCATCACAGTCTCTCAGAATCTTTCTCTTCCTTAAGCCCAGATCAGATCACTCTTTCTCTATACTGCCTTCTCAGATTCCTCAAGTCCTTAGTGCTCACCCCCTCCTCCAATTAATTACTTGGTGTTTCATTATAATCCAACTCCTACCCACTCTCTCTTGTTAGTCTCATCAGCTCCAGGGGGTTCTGTTCCCTCTCTAGGAGAGGCAGTGTGGAAAGACTCCTGAACTTGGAGTCAAAAGACCTGAGTTCAAATTCTAGTTCTGTCACTTATTTGTTGTATGACCTTGGTCGAGTCCTGAAGTTTCTCTGGCATTAAGTTTCTTCACATAAAATGAGGTGGTTAGAAGAAATGACCTCTAAGATCTCAAGCCTCTGACTCCCCTATCTATATGTCCATCAGTCATTATCCTTCTGGACACCCAGATTCACAATCATGGTGGCATCTGTGATGCTTCACTTTCACTCATCCCCCATATCCAATCAGATCTCAGTGACATTGCCTCCACATCTCCCACATCTGTCCCCTTCTCTCCACAAGGTCACTAACCATTCACATCCCCTCTCACTTCTCTCCTTGACTCCTCAGGACTATATTACAACAGCTTCCAAAATGAATTCCTTGATTATAGTATTTCCCCTTTCTAACACCTCTTCTAAGCAATTGCTAAAATAATCTTCCTAAAGCACTTCTGACCAAATCACTCACCTCCTAAAAACTTTTCAGTGACTCCCTATTGCCTCTAGAACAAAATACCATCTTCTCAGTTTGGCATTAAAACCCTTCATCTCAGGGTGGCTAGGTGGCACAGTGAATAGAGCACCAGCCCTAGAGTCAGGAGGATCTGAATTCAAATCCAGCCTCAGACACTTAACACAAAAACTAGCCTGTGACCTTGGGCAAGTCATTTAACCCCAACTGCCCTCCAAAAAACAAAAAAAATAAACCCAAACTTTCATCTCTAACCCTAAACTACCTTTCTGCACTTATTACAAATGACTACCTTTCACACATTCTAAAATCATGAACCTGTCTTGGGGAATCCCCAGGTCACCTCCAGCTGTGAATCCACTTCCTACTGCCACCTCCTGCTTCCTATCTTAAATCCCAAATTCCCTATGCTATTTCTCTTCCTTACTTGGCAACAGACCACTACCTCCTATGAGGTCTGGCCTGAGAGTCAACTTGAACCATTTGGACTTAGTTCTCAATGGTCGGTATATTCCCACTCTGTTTTACTCTATCACAGTGATACTGAAACACCCCCCTCCAAAAATGAAATCTCCTTCTCTAACCTCAACTGCTCAGTCTCTTATTCCCATCCATCTACCAGAAGTGAGGAACCTACAGCCTTGAGGCCACATGTGACCCTTTAGGTCCTTAAGTATAGCCCTTTGAATCCAAACTTCACAGAACAAATCCCCTTAAAGTTTGATTTCAGTCAAAGGACCACACTTGAGGACCTAGAGGGCCACATGTGGCCTTGAGGTCACAAGTTCCCCACCCCTGATTTCTTTTTTTTTTTTTTTTGCTTTTTGAAGGGCAATTGGGGTTAAGTAACTTGCCTAAGGTCACACGGCTAGGTTTTTGTTGTGTGTGTGTGTGTGTGTGTGTGTGTGTGTGTGTGTGTGTGTGTGTGTTAAGTGTCTGAGGCTGGAACCGAACTCAGGTCCTTCTGACTCCAGGGCCAGCACTCTACTCACTGCGCCACCTAGCCGCCCCCCCACCCCTGATTTCTAAACCCTATTCCTCCAATGTCTTGATAAAGATCTACCTACCCATTCCATTGTGACCTCTGGAACATCAGTCATATAATTAACAAATTTTCTTCCATCTTAAATCCTTTCCTTTCTCCCTCCTTTCATCTTTTGTGACTCACTAAGATCTCACTCCCTGCAGAGGACATTGCATCCCTTGTCATGCTTTTTATCACTGATTATACTTTCTCTCGTAATATCTACCCTCCTACCCACTGGTTGTGGTGGAAGAACTCTAACACTCCTTCTCCTACTTGCAGTTCTAGAGTCTGTTTCTTCCATCATAGCTCAGCATTCTTCTTCTGCGTTGAGGTTAATGTTATCCAAACGTATTACTCAATCCAGATTCTGGTATAGCACTTACTGACCTAGCCTCAAGTCACTCTCCCTTCTTTCTCAATATGTCTAGTGCCTGGCTCAGACAGAGTCTTTCCAAATCCATTTCCTGACTTTTATTCTAGGGATCTTCAACATACATATTGATGTTACCTTAAATTTTCTGACTTGCCAATACCTCAGTCTACTCAATTCCTATGGCTTACTCCTCTACTCTACCTCAGCTATATACAACAATCATCATACTTTTAACCTTGCCATCACTTCCATGTTCATGAATGACAAAATTCCTTTATCTGATTGTAATTTTTTATCATTCCATCTTTCCCTGCCCCTTATGACCCATAACTCTATCCTTCATTTTCACCTGGATCACCAATTTCTCAACTTCTTAGTATTTTCCCAGATTATCATTCCTTGACTGACAACACTCCACCTTTCCTAATCTTGACCAATTTGTAAACCAGTTCAATTTCCATAATCCCCTGTTCTTAAATCTCTTGCCCTCATGTACTGTCTATCACTGCACATACCTGAATCAAACCCCAATTCTCATCACCTTTCTATTCACTTAATACTGAACAGAGACAGAAAAAGTCATGGGGCTGCTGACTGGGTCCATTACAACTTAAAGCTATCCAATCTCACCTGGGTTCTCCCAGCAATAAGGCCAACATTCCACTTCTCTGGATTCATCCGTGATCCCACTTACCATGGGGCTGTTCTGGGCCTAATTGTCTCTTCTCAAGCACCCTCCCTCCCATCCTCAGGTAATGGCCTTTTCTCAGTTCTCATCCTTCTTGACCTCTCAGCAGCATGTGACAATGTTGATCACATTCTCCTCTACTGGACACTGTCTCCTCTCTGCGTTCTCCTCCCAGGGTCCTCACTGCTCTTAGTCTCCTTTGACAGATCTTCATCCTTGTCACCCAAAGAGGGGATACTTACTTCCTAAGGACAAGAATTCACCTAGATTGGATTCTATTTGTAAGGTCTTTTAATTGGGTATCAAAGAGCACATACCCAGAGAATTTGGGCAATCTCATCTATCAGCCTTGTCCTTCAGAGACTGGCTAAATGACCTGCAAGGGCTGGTCCCTGCATGAGGAAATAGAAAGGAAATGCCTCAATTCTAATTTAATCATTGGTTACTAATATAAAAAATAATCATGTATCTTGCTTTAGAGGAGATGGTACTAACAGCTATGGCGACCAGAGAAGACCTTCTGGAGGGGTTGGTTCTTAAAATGAATCTTCAAAGAAAGCAGGAATTCTAAGAATGGGAGGTGAGGAGGAAGAACATTTCAGGCAGAGGTATGCTAGCAAATATTTAACAACTAACTCTCTTTGGGAAAAATATGTGCAGGACCCACTTTTAAATTTAATCTGCATTATTAACATTTTCTCTACCACTTTCTTTAGTCTAGACAATCAATAAAACAATAAATCAAGCCCCAATTTACAGCATTTATGGATTTCTGAGATACAAATACATTGAAAATTTAAAAATCTGATCTCTTGAACCAGTTCAAGGTGGCTCCAACACACCCCTGATTCCAGGTATGGGGGACAGATAGTGCATGCCACACATACACATATACTGAGAGAGAGATAATATATATGTATATATTTTGATTTATATGTATATATACATATTTATCTCAGCACAGAACAGATGGAAGGTAACTTTGGAGGAGAGAGGCTAACAGCCTTCTGGAGGAGGTGGGTCTTAAACTGAGTCTTAGAAAAAAACAGAAATTGTAAGAATTGGAGGTAAGGAGCAAGAATATTTCAGGCAGGGAAGTATCAAAAGACTACAAAGAAAAGAAGTGACCAGGTTATGAAGAACTTTAAATACCAAACAGGAGTTTATAGTTGATCCTACACTGGAGTTTATTAGGTAGGGCTTATCTGCCCTGTGGTGAATTATTTTGTTGTTTGTCCTTCATTCTCAAAGAGGTCCAACGACATCTGGAGGGTGATGCCTTGACTTACAAGTGAATTGGATTTAAGTGAGGCAAAGCTGTGCAAAGTCATCAGCCTCACTCTCTCCTTCAGAGTCATCAGAGTCCAATGACAAGACATAGAGAAGGACAATTAGAAATGGTTCCGGATGCATCAGACTCCTTGACCTTTCTAAGCTAAGGTCTTTCCCAGGACTCAGTTTGTCAGAGATAGCACCTATTCAGTGGATAGAGGCTAGGCAAGAATTGAGGCAAAAAATATCCTAGTTTGCCTTCACAAGAGAATCAATCTGGGAGGGGAAAAGGCTCAGAGTTTCTGGCCAGAACAGAAACAATTACAATTATATTCACTCTGAGCCATCAAAACCCAAGGAGCAAGTGAGGCTTGGGCTGGGACCTATTATTGGCCAATTGGCTAGTGAGAGCCAGAGTGATTTGGGTTTAAAGGTATAGTCAAGTAGCTTCATTTGTTTCCCAATAGGCTTTATCAAAGCCTGGTTTTCCAGAGCTATATTTCAAGAAATCGTAAATGAAAACTACATGAGACAAAAAGAGTTGTCTCAGTTTAAAAAAATTATAAATTAGAATGTATAGACAGTTAAGGCATGGAGACCAATAAGAAGGCTATTAGCACACAGTAGCATAATCAAGAGATGAAAAGTATCTGAGCTAGGATAGTGGCTTTATGAGTACAGCAAAGAGGATGTAGTCCAGAAATGTTCTAGAGAAAGAAATTAAAATATTTAACAACTGATTAGATAAGTGGAGTGAGCAAAAGGGAGCCAAGGATGACAGTGAGATTACAAATGTGGGTGGCCTCAGCAGTAATAGGAGGCTCAGAAGGGGGTTGGGTTTGGGGGGGAAAGATGAGATCTGTTTTGTTGAGCCTGTTGAGTTTGAGATACCTATAATGCATCCAGTTCAAAATGCCCAATAGTCAGTTGATAAGACTAGAATTCAGAAGAAAGCCTAGGGCAAGATATGTAGATTTAAGAATCATCTTCATAGCAATGATGATTGAATCCCTGGGATATGCCATTACCAAAGGAGGTAGTATAAAAGAAGAAAAGGAAGAGAACCCAGGACAGAGCGTTGGGTTTCCATTTAAGTTAGTGGGTGTGAGAAGGATGAACATCCAGCAAAAGACTGAGAAGAAGCAATCAGACTCATAGGAGGAGAACCCGGAGAGAACAAAGTCACCATTCCCAGAGAGGAGGCAGTATCCAGGAATAAACATACAAGATGAAAGGAACCTTAGAGTGAAAGACTCTATGAGCTTAGGTATATTTAAATATAACACTTCTGACTCTACATACACGACTGTTTTCCTGGCACCCTACTACATCTATTGGCCATTTGACAAAATGATAATGAAAATAATTACAGTGATGTAGCACATAATAGCTACAAAGTAGCTTCATTTGATCTAAACAATAATATATTGAGATTAAGTGAGGGATGTGAGATACAAATTATTATAACCATTTTACAGATAAGGAAACTGAGACCCAGAGAGGAAAAATTACTTGTTCAAGTAGTCACACAGAAAGTCAGTTGTCCTCACATGTGCAAAAATACTTATAATAGTTCTTTTTGTGGTGGCCAAGAATTGGAAATTGAGGGGATGCCCATTAATTGGGGAATGGC
Source organism: Gymnobelideus leadbeateri (assembly GCA_011680675.1). Lineage (NCBI taxonomy): Eukaryota > Metazoa > Chordata > Mammalia > Diprotodontia > Petauridae > Gymnobelideus > Gymnobelideus leadbeateri. The sequence goes on along the minus strand of WOXC01000005.1, from coordinate 283,233 downwards.
ATTTAGAGATCAGTAGATCATAGATTTAGAGCTAGAAAGGACCTTAGAGGTTATCCAATACACTCCCCCCATCCTTCTTTTTATAGATGAGGGAACTGAGGCACAGAGAGGTTAAGGGATTTGCCCAGAGTCACACAGCAAATGAGTATCTGGGACAGGATATGAACCCAGCTCATCCTGACTCGAGTCTAGGGGACTCAGAGAGGGAATGTCTTTCTCCTCTGAGTCTAGGGCCCTATCCATTCTACCAATGTTGAAGAAGAGAAGACTGATGGATCTCATCTGCCATGTCCCAGAAATAAGGAAGTAGCAGGTTCCTGAGCTTGCCTACTCTCCTCCCCATCTACCCCCACCCCCACAAGCTGGGAACCTAAACCTGGATTCTAGCCTCCTGGGGACTGACTTGGAGACAGACACAATTGGAGAAAAGAGCTTTCTCCCATTTGGAGTGTCATAATCAGGGAGAGGGAGAATATCGTCCTTCTGCTTCTGCCCTAGTTATACCACATCTGGAGTGTTGTCCTCAGTTCTGAGGCCACATTTCAGCAAGAGTTTTGACAAGATAGAGTGTATCCAGAACTGGAAGACAAGGAAACTCAGGAAACTTGGGGCCATGCTATTAGAAGATAGTTGAAGGGGGCGGCTAGGTGATGCAATGAATAGAGCACCAACCCTGGAGTCAGGAGGACCTGAGTTCAAAGCTCACCTCAGACGCAACACAAAAACTAGCTGTATGACCTTTGGCAAGTCACTTAACCCCAACTGACCTCCAAAAAGCAAAAATAAAAGAAAGAAAGAAGTTATAGAAGGGAGAGTAGATTAAGGGAGGTGATGATCAGAAGCAAAGCATACTTTTGAGGAGGGACAAGGCAAAAAGAGAGGAAGACTAAACAGAAGAAAAAGGGATAAAAGGAAGTACACTGTTAGTAATCATAACTGTGGGAGAGAATGGGATGAGCTTACCCATAAAACATACTGCATATGTATAGCTGAATGGATTAGAAACCAGAATCCAGGAAAATGTTGTTTATAAAAAAGACACACTTGAGACAGAAAGACACAGAGAGAGTTAAAATATGGGGCTGGAGCAGAATTTATTTTGCTTCAAATGATGTTAAAAAAAAAAAAGGCAGGGGAAGCAATCATGATCTCAGACAAAGCAAAAGCAAAAATAGACTTAATTAAAAGAGCTAATCAGGGAAACTATATTTTGCCAAAAAGTACCCTAGAAAATGAAGTAATATCAAAAAATTTTGAAGCAAGTTTCTCTGATAAAGACCTCATTTCTTGAATATATAGGGATCTGAGTAAATTTCATGAAAATAAGGGCCAATTAATAAATGGTCAAAGGATATGAACAGTTTTTAAGAGAAGAGATTAAAGCTGTTTGAAGTCATATGAAAAATGTTCTAAATCTCTGTTGATTGTTCAGTCATTTCAGTCATGTCCAACTCTTTATGACCCCATTTGAAATTTTCTTGGCAAAGATACTGAAATGGTTTGCTCATTATACAGATGGGGAAACCAAAGCAAACAAGGTTGTGCTAGGTAGTGAGTAGATTGAACATGGGTCTCTCCAACTCCTGCCTGGTACCTTATCTTCTGTGCCACAGAGAAATACAAGTTAAAATTAAATTAAAACAACTCTGAGGTATCACCTCACATCCATCCATTAATGGGATTAAGTGACTTGCCAAAGGTCATACAGCAAATGCTAGAGGAAATGTGGGAAAATAAGGATAGTAATACATTATTGGACTTGTGAACTGGTCCAACCTTTCTGGAAAACAACTTGGAACTATGCCCAATGGGCTATAAAACTGTGCATACTTCAACCCAGCAATACCACTACTAGGTTTGTATCACAAAGAGATCAAAGGAAAACGCAAAGGACCTCTATGTACAAAAATATTTATAGCAGCTTTTTTTGTGGTGGCAAAGAATTGGAAATTGGGGGGATACCCATTAATTGGAGAATGGCTGAACAAGTTGTAGTATGTGATTGTGATAGAATACTATTGTGCTATAAGAAATAATGAGGTGGATGGTGTCAGAAAAACCTGGGAGGATCTATTTGAACTGATGCAGCATAAAGAGGGCAGAACCAGATCATCATACATAGTAACAACAATATTGTAGTGATGACCAACTGTGAAAGACAAAGCTACTCTGATCAATACAATTTTCCAAGACAATTCCAAAGGACTCAGGATGAAAAATGCTATCTACTTCCAGGAGAGAACTGATGAACTCTGAGTGCAAACTGAAGTATAATTTTTCACTTTAGTTTTCTTGCTTTTTTCTGAGACATGGCTAATATGGAAACATTCTTGCATGATTTCACATATATAATTAATACACTATTGTTTGCCTTCTCAATAGATGGGGGAGAGCTGGAAAGAGAGTAAGAATTTAGAACTCAAAAAATTTTAAAGAACGTTAAAAATAATAAAATTTTTAAAATAATAAACTCATGCTGGCTATTATCCCTTTAATAATGTGCATTAGAATTTTTCCAGAAAATCAAAGCAAAGCTCACTGTACTATAGTTTGCAGCCCCCATAGTCTTCAGTATTTTGAAAAGTAGAACAGCAGTTGCCCCTCTCCTGACTTGCACCTTTTTTCCCATTGTTCAAAAGCAAGTAGCTCAACAATCATAGCCACCAAAAAGAGGTTAGATAAGACAACCTCTAAGGTCCCTTCCAACTCTACAGTAATATTAGCTACCATTATGTAGAGCAAGTATGTGGTACCATAGTACATAGAGTGCTGGCTTGGTATCAGGAAAACTCATCTTCCTAAATTCAAATTTAGCTTCAGACAGTTACTAGCTGTGAGACCCTAGGCAAGTCACTTAAGCCCTATTTGCCTCAGTTCCCTCATCTGTCAAATGATCTGGAGAAGGAAATGGCAAAAAAAAAACAACAACAACAACAAAACTCCAGTATCTCTGCCAAAAAACAAAAAAACTAAAACTAAAACAAACCCAAATGGGGTCATGGAGAGTCAGACTAGGCTGGAAAATGGTGAAATAAAAACCATTATGTAGCAATTTACATATATTATCTCATTAGATCCTCACAACAGCCCTATGAAGTAGGTGCGATTATCGCCATTTCATAGAAGAGAAGTTAAGTGATTTCCCCAGGGTCACATAGCTAGGAAGTGTTTTGGGCAGGGTTTGAACTGAGATTCTAAGCCCCACACTCTACCATCACCACTAAGCTGCCACACAAAGTATAACATATATACTATAACTATGATTTACTCTCTCCGGGCCCCAGTTTCCTTCTATGTAAAAATGAGAGTTAAATCAGACCATCTCAAATATCTCATCTGATTCTGATATAGTCTATATTCTATGGTTACATCATAGATTTGCCATGTGACCTAGGACAAGTCACCTTCCATCTCTGAATCTCAATTTTAAAATGAAAAATAAAAAAAATTTTAAAATCCTTTAAAAATGGAGGATTGTCATGAAGATTAAATAAAGTCATGAATGGGAAAGTATCCTACTCAAGGGAATTATTGCTACTTCCTTCCTCCATGGCTCTGTTCCTAGAGGAAGCTCAACCAACATCATCCACTGACTGGCCATGTTGGACCTCAAACTCTGAAAGGTATGAAAAAGGAAGCAGAGTACATTTGAAAGAACACTGGACTTGGAGTCAAGAAATTTTGGTTCGAGTCCTATCTGTTACATTTCTGGTAACATGGCCTTGAGCAAAGGATTTACCCTCCCTGGACCTTAACCTAAAGCTTCGGAGAAAGGACTCCATAAAGGTCATTAAGGAATCTGTATATGTATATAAATATACATATTTATACACACATATATGATATAATATATAATATGTAAATATATTTATACACATATGTATATATACACATATGTATATATCCACATGCATATATGATATACGTATATATGTATATCTATAGAGACATATTTTAGTGCAGAGGAAAGAACATAATGATTCACAGACAAGCAGGACAACTTTGAAAGCTATAAGTTAATATATATTTAATCATATGCTTAATATTAATAATAGGGGTAGTTAGATGGTGCAGTAGATAGAGTGCCAGGCCTGGAAATCTGGCTTCAGACACTTACTAGCTGTGTGACCCTGGGCAAGTCACTTTACCCTGTTTGCCTCAGTTTCCTTGCCTGTAAAATGAGCTAGAGAAGGAAATGGCAATCCCCTCCAGTGTTGCCAAGAAAACCCCAAATGGGGTCATGAAAAGTTGGACAAGACTGAAAAAATGACTGAACAATTAATAATCAAAATACTTAATATTAATTATAATAAATATAGAAATATATAAAAATGTGTTGTAATAAATCTACTTAATATTGGTATTAATTATTTAACATTAATAATTAATATCATTATCATATACTTTTTAAAAAAACTAAACTGAACATAACAGAGACCTGCAGTTTCATGTGTAATGTTCTGTGCTATGTGTAACGGGAAAACCCATTTTATCTGTTATTTATTTCTAGCTCTAATATTCAATGCTTCTATTTTACATTTTTGTTCAGTCGTTTCTGTTGTGTCTGACTCTTCATGACCCCATTTGGGGTTTTCTTGGCAGAGATACTGGAATGGTTTGCCATCTCCTCCTGATCATTTTACAGAAGAGGAAACTGAGGCAAATGAGGTTAAGTGACTTGCCCAGGGTCACACAGCTAGTAAGTATTTGAAGCTAGATTTAAACTCAGGTCTTCCTGACTCCAGGCCTGGCACTGTATCCACTGTGCCATTTAGCTGCCCTTTTATTCTATAATATACACAAATCTCTCTATTACACAGAGGACCAAATCTCCTCCTTTATGACTAATCTAGACCTTTGTTTCTACTCCCCAGGACTTCTTCCTTCTCACCCTTTGGATACTATTTTGTCCCTTAACACACACTCCATCCCCATCACTACCATCACCATCTCCCTAGACAGACCAGATTGGAACCTAGGAAAGAAAAACTCCCACAAGGAAAGACTGCTTCTTCTCCCCGACCTGGTCAACTCGGCTGGAATAAGTGCCCCTTTCCCACCCCACCCCCAAGCATTGCATGACCCTGAACCATTGTGTAACCTCTCTAGGCTTCAAGGCTGAAATGGTAATAACAGTTCTGTAGTCTGGGAATGTGGCTGGCAGTAATGAGCACTTATTCAATACTTTGAGATCCTGGGATACAAGCCACCCAGAGAACAGGGAGGGTCATTAGTCAAGAAATATCAGGCCCCTACTGGCAAGTCTGTCTTACTTGGGTAACAGAAGAAGCCTTCTTCGCTGCCTTCTGAATCTTACAATCTCAGAATGGGAAGGGACCCAAGATCATAGATGATCCAATTTCTACCCCAATGCAAGAGCCCCCTCTATAACCTTTTTGGACCACTCCAACAAGGAGGAGCTCATTCCCTCTTAAGTCTCTTCTACTCTGGGGCAGCTCTGACCTTTAGAAACTTCTTCCTCATCTTCTAGAGCTCTGATACATTAGTTTATGGTTCTTATCCTTATAAATAATAATTAAAATAATAATAATAATAATAATATGCATTTATATGGTGATTTAAGGCTTACAAAGTGATTTGTACATGTTATTTCATTTGATCCTCATAACATTACTGGGAGGCAGGTGCTATTATTATCTGTTTTACAGGTAAGGAAACTGAGGCAGACAAAGATTAATCAATTTGCCCAGGCAAGCACAGTGTCTGAGGTGGATTTGAACTCAGGTCTCCCTGACTCCAAGTCCAATGCTCTATCCACTGTGCCACCCAGCTTGTATCTTATAGGGGGCTTATTCCTGCTCTGACATCTTATGACTTATGGAACAACTACATATTCCCAGGGCTAGAAGGGGTCTAGTGAAACAAAGACAAGACTTAGAATCAGGAGACCTGGGTGTACATTCTGGCACTGACAGTCGGGTAGCCTTGGACAGTTCACCTCCTCTCTCTCTCTCTCTGTCTCTCTCTCTCTGTCTCTCTGTCTCTCTCTGTCTCTCTGTCTCTCTCTGTCTCTCTCTCTGTGTCTCTCTGTCTCTCTCTTTCACACACACACACACACACACACACACACACACACACACACACACACACATGGTTACCCCATATATAAAATAGGAATAATATTATTTTTCCACTAGGCTGTGGTGGGGAAAGTGTTTTGCAAAGTGACAACAGATGGACAGCATTAATAGTGTCCATATGATATCAAGAGAAGTAGGGCAGGAGCTCTATGGAGAGAGTGGGAGGGGAAGTGTCCATGAACTCAGACAGAAAAAAAATTCATCCTTATTCTTACTAACCTTTCATTTCCTTTTGAATCCTATCTATTTTATACATGTAAACATTATTCTGGGGGCTTCTATGTGGCACAGTGGATGGAGCATTGGCCCTGGGAGTCAGGAGGACCTGAGTTCAAATCTGGCCTCAGACACTTACTAGCTGTGTGACCCTAGGCAAGTCACTAAACCCCAAATGCCTCAAAAAACAATCTGAAAGGGGATCCACAGGCATCACTAGACCCCTAAAGGAACCCATGACACAAAATATTTAAGAATCCCTGCTTTAGAGAAATGCCCTTAGCATGGTGAGTGGAGCCTGTGGAAGATTTAAGGGGAAGGCAAAGATGGACTGCAATTTGTGTTCTTAGAGTGCCCACACTGATGGGTGGAGGGAATAAGCCAGGCACTGAACTATGCACTTTCTCCAAATATTACCTCATTTGATTTTTTATTTCTGCCTTACTTGATTTCTGATTTGATTTCACAACAACCTTAAGAGGTAAGTGTCATCATTATTCCCACTTTATAGCAAGTAAACTGGCATACAGAGGTAAAATGACTTTCCCAGAGTCACACAGCTAGTAAGTGTCTGAACTCAAATTTGAATTCAAGTCTTCCTGACTCCAGGCCCATCACTCTATCCCCTGCACCACCCAGCTGCCTTCTGAGAGGCATGGATCTAGCAGCACATCAAAAACCAGTATAGAAATGTGAATTATTATTATGAGTTATTAACACAGAATGTCTGATTTCAATGGGTAACCCACTCCCAAAGCCCATTGGTACAAATGTAACATTAGACTACTAAAAATCAAATTCATTCAACAGGCATACATGAATTAGCTACTATATGTCAGGCTTTTTGTTAGCACTGGAGATACAGAGATAAAAATTAATCAAGCCCTCAAGGGGCTTACCTTCTATTGGGGAGGTAAGTGTAACACCAAAGGAATGTTTGATTTGGAAGAAATCCAAACTTTTAATTTTATAGAAGAAATTGATGATAAGAAATGATTTCTCCAAAATCACACCCAGAGTCCCTGGCAGAGCTGGGAGATTGCAGATTTGTTTCTTTCCACAATACCATTTTGGATTTTAAGAGAGCTAGGGACAGACAGGCTGAGCCCTGTTTTCAAACACCAGCCTGGCTCCATCCTTAGCGGCTCTGGGGCAGAAAGACCTGGAGCAGATGTCTCTCTGATGAGCACAGTCTAATCAGCGAAAAGGCCCTGGCTGGGTGTCAGGAGCAGAAAGGGGGAACAGACAGCGTTAGTGAGCTATCACAATGTCAGAGGGACAAGTGCCAGCCCTCAGGGCTACCATCTGGCATCCTAGAGGATAGTCACCCTGTGCCCTGGGCTTCTGTGAAGGTCACCCTGACCTAGCCACAATAGCCCATTGTGTGAGACCACTATTCTATCCTGCTCAAAGTGAGTTTCTGTCCCTTGTTTTATTTCAGTATTAAGTGACTCCCCAGGGTGACAAAGCTAGTCACAGTTAGTAAAAGAGAGCCAGGACTGACTCCATACTCACCACACTGCTCTGCCTCTTGGTTCTCATGCTGTTCTCCATCCACAGAGGTTCAGAATCCCCCAATTTCAGAGCTGGGAAGGACCTCAGAGGCCCTCTAGTATAACCTGTATTTGAACATGAATCTCCCTCTGCAATACTCCAACTTTCCTGGACAAAGGGCTGCTGCCTACTGGGTCATACCATTCCACAGCAGGACAGCTTTTGGGAAGTTTTCTCTGATATTGAGCTGAAATTGGCCTCTGGGTGACTTCTGTTCCTTTCTCATAGTTTTCGTCTAGGGTTCAAGCAGAACAAGGCCAATCCTTACCTATAAAAGCCCTTGAATATAGCCATTGGGTTAAACATCACTACTTCCTCCTTGTCCCCCTACCCATCCTGGCCACTTTCCTCTCAATGTACTCCAGATTGTCAATTTCTTCCTAAAATGTGACTTTAGAATTGAACACACAGACAGATAGGTAGCACAGTGAATAGAGCACTGGCCCTGGAGTCATAAAGACCTGAATTCAAATCTGTCCTCAGATACTTGCTAGCTATGTGACCCTGGCCAAGTCCAACTCCAACTGCCACCAAAAAAAAAAAGGAAAAGAAAGGAACTGAACACAATACTCCAGGTGGAATCTGATGAGGACAGAAGACAGCAGGAGTACTCTTCTCAGCCATCCCTGGGGGCCTCTATTTTGTAGAGAGGCCCAGGCAGGCCAGCCTTCATTCTCCCCCTGGCCCTCTTCCTGACTTGCCAACTTCAAAACTATGCCTCTGCTGCTATCTCATCAAAGAACTTCCCTCAGTACCTGGGGCCTCCTCAGCCTGGCATATCTAAACACCTCTTTGGTCTCCTCACTTTGGAATATAGCTCAGCAAGGCCCACCTCTCTCCCCATCCCACCCCTTTCTGCCATTGGTGAGTTCCTCCTGGGCCTTCCATTTTGTGGAGGAGCCCAGGCTGGCCAACCTTTATTCCCCTCCTAATCCAGGCCTTATTCCAAACTTCCAGACTTCAAACCAAGTCCTGACACCCAGAACCTTCATTATTTGCCCCTATTCCCTATTCAGCTTTCTTTTGTGTTTTTTCTTAACTCATTAGAATGTAAGCTCCTTGAGGACAGGGGATGTCTTTATTTTTGACCAGTACTTAGCACAGTGCTTGGTACATGGTAAGAACTTAATAAATGCTTGTTTCCTTCATCCCTTCTTTCTCCATTCAGAGCACTATGTTTCTCTTATGCTGTCTAAAATCCTATTAGCTTTTCTGGTTGCCATTTCATCCTGGGGACTCACAATCAAGTTTACTACTCACTAATACCACCAGATATTTTTCATCAAAATATTTTCCTACTTTCCCCATTCTCTACATGCATGTGTTTTTTAAAACCAGTCATTAACATTTATCCCTATTAAATTCTATCTTATGAGATCAGGCTCCAAGTTCTAGCTTGCCAACTCCTCTTGGATTCTCTCTCTTCTGTCCAATATATGAGCCATCCTTCCCAGCTTCAGGATATCTGCTCATCAGATAACCACGACCTCTATGCTTTCTTAAATATCTGAGAAAAAAAGGTAAAAAAATAGAGAGCCAAGAACCTACACCAGAAACCTCATTCCTCCATTTGTTCCCACTCAGGTCGAGTCTGGTTATTTGACCATTTTGGCACTCGATGACTCTGAGAGGTTGACCATCTCCATTTCAGACAGATCAGAAATGGAAGGTGGCTATCTTTGAGGTGTGGTCTCAGGCTCCAGCTTCGTGTCTCTTGACAATCAGACTGAAAAAGGCAGGTGATGTTTTTACTCGGAGCCAATTCTGTCTAACATGTCTTTTCTCAGTCTCCCCGAAAGAGTGAGGTAAGATAGCTCCATGTGATGCTTTGCAAATATACACTTAGCAGGTCTGTTTGTAACTCAGCATTTATATTTTTTTTACTTTGGTACAGAGCTAGAGCTGGGATCATTTTCACATGGAGCAAAACCATTTGGGGCGGGTGAGTAAATCAAGTCAGGGTATTTTTACGTAGTAGTGGTGGTGGTGGTGGTGGTGGTAGTAGTAGTAATGGTAGTAGTAGTAGTAGTAGTGATAAGTAGCATTTAAATAGTGTTTTAAGGCTTGCAAAGCTATTTACCTATCTTGTTTGATCTTCATAACAACCCTGTGAAGTAGGTACCGTTATTCCATTATAACAATGAGGAAATTGAGGCTAAGAGGTTAAGTGACCTACCCAGGATCACATAGCTAGCTGCTAAAAAGTAGTACCCAATTTGAACTCTATCTTCCTGACTTCAGTCCATCTCCTCTAGTTCCAAACACTCTGGATAGAAAGATCAAGAGAAAGTTTTTGGTTTTGTTTTTAACAGGATTTGAGATGGCCTTAGCAGTATATAAAGAGAGATTAGAGATCCCTCTTAGGAGGAAAAGAAAGGTCAATTGATCTAGCTCCCCAAGGAAATGGGAGTGAAGGGAATCAAGGGAAATACCATTCTCCAAGACTGAGCAAAAGAAAGATGGATGAAAAGGGCATGGAGGAGGAGAGATGAAGGGGCTCTTTTCAATAAATCAGGAATCTGGGTAATCAGCAGAGAGACGGGGTGAAATTGTGAGCTCAGGAAAGGGGTGGGTTTGGAGAAGCCACTTCGGGGAGCATAATAAAGAGCTGATTGCCCATCTCTCCCACTGTATGTTCTATGTTGTAAGGGCACTGCTAGACCTGACCTAATAGTTGTGTGAATCTATAAAGAATGCCTATCCATGGGCAAATGGGAGCCCAGCATCACTAACTCCCATTCAACAGCAGAGGGCAGCAGAAGCAACCTTAGGGAAACACCATCCCACCAGGCATTAGAACAGTATTGTAGACAGGGTTTGAGGGACGGAGACCCATAGATCTCCTGTTTTGGCCACCTTAATGGCTGGTTCGGATTGCTTCAGCCCAATCAATAGGAGCCCCTGAAAAGAACAGAATGATAATCGATCTGCTGTTAGAGTTGGGCCCTTAGAATGGAGAAGGTCCGAGTTAGAAGGGATCTTAAGGATCTCTTAGACCGACCCCCTCATTTTTACAAAGGGGGAAACTGAGGCCCAGAAAGAGAAAACTTACAAATCCAAATTAGTAAAGAACAGAGCCAGGATTTGAATTTGGGTCCTGTGGTTCCAAATCTCAATGTTCCAAGGACCTACCTATCAGAGCTAGAATGGACCTATGGGCATTGAATTTAGAACGTTGGAGCTGGAGGGGACCTCAGAGTACTCCTAGGGAGTGTGGTGTTACTGCAAGATCACTGTACATAAAAATCAGGAGATCCAACTCTAACACTTATTAGCTGAACTAGCTTGGGCAAATCACATCACCTTTCTGATCTTCAATTTTTCCTTCTGTGAAATGGGGAAAAGCATACATATACTATCTTGTAGATATATTTTGAAGTATTTTGCAGGCCTTAAAGAACTATAGAAATGTGAGTTAGTACCTTTAAAATGTTACTTCTAGGCACCTTTTGGACAAAGGCCAATGTTCATATTGCTTGACTATACTCATTTGTGATGAAGGGTTTTTCTTTTTCCTCCCAGTATTTTTTTGGGGGAAGGGGGAAGATAATTGAGAGGAGAAAAATAAATACTTGATAATTGAAAAAATAAATTTTAGGGGCGGCTAGGTGGCGCAGTGAATAGAGCGCCGGCCCTGGAGTCAGAAGGACCTGAGTTCGGAGCCGGCCTCAGACACTTAATCCACACAAACAAAAACCTAGCCGTGTAACCTTGGGCAAGTTACTTAACCCCAATTGCCCTAAAGGGGCAGCTAGGTGGCACAGTGAGTAAGAGCGCCGGCCTCAGAGTTGGGATGACCTGAGATCAAATCTGGCCTCAGAAAATGAGCACACACACATAAATAATGACTAGCCGTGTAACCTTGAGCAAGTTACTTAACCCCAATTGCTTTTAAAAATAAATAAATAAATAAATTTTAATCTAAAAATGTTATTGCTAGAATGGAATAGTGTGGTATAGGAGAAAGAACACTAGGCTGAGAGTCACAAGACCTTGGTTTTAATTCCATTTCTATCATTTTCTTCTAGGAATATGGCCTTGGACAAGTCATTGACCCTCCAGGTTTCAGTTAGGTTCCTCCCAATCTAAACCCTATGATCACTGTCCTCATTGACTGGGACATTCAAGTCTTCCCATATCTATTCTCTCCCCCTTTATAATCCATGATTCACATGCTACCAAACTATTCTTGTTTACACACTGCTCTGTTCACAAGTTTCAAGGGCTCCCTATTATACTCCCAGGAAAGCTCAGACTCCTTAGCCTGGCATTCAAGGCCTTCCACAATATGACTGCAACTAACTTTTCTACCTGATCATTCCTTCATTCCTCTCTCTCTCCTTTTATGTCCCCACCAAACCTGATGGTCAAAGTATAGCATATGACTCTCTTTTTCCTTTCTACCCAGACTGTTCTCTTGTCACACACCCAGTCCCTGGTGCAGAGCACCTTTTATTTCCCATTTCCATGGGATTCTCAGGCTTAGAAAGCACTTTCCTTACAATAAACTTTATGAGGTATGGGATACAGATAGTCCTCTCCCCATACTACAGATGAAGAAACAGGTTCAGAGAACTGAAATGAGTTGACTTCAATTGCACAGCTAGAGGGTAAGCTCAGCTAGGTCTGATTTCAGCTGTAACCATCAATACTTACTCTAGTACACACATGCTGTGCTCAGGCTTGAGAGGACAGAATCACAGAATATTAGAATTGGAAGGCACCCGAGAGGTCATCTAGTAGGACCCATATCTGAACATGGGCCTCTTCTACAGCTTCACCTACAGGTAATTACCTATCCTTCCACTGAAGACCTCCAGGGATGGAAAAACCCTTCCCTTTGTGCTCCAGCATCTCTCTTACACCCGAGGGATCCGAAGTATATAAGCTAGTTAATTCATTCATGTATCCATTGGACAACTATTTATTAACTGCCTACTATGTGTTGGACCTGCTGCTTTCTGCTGGGGAACATCCAGCAGATAATTGTATCCCTAAGCTAATTCTGTTCTGTGTCCTGAAGCTTCAGCTGTTCTTAGAAAAGGATAGAAACCAAACCACCAGCTCTTACCCTGGTACTCTGTATTCAACTTTCCCTCCTACATGACTGCCTTCTGACTGCCAAGCATCTTGAGCCTGTTCCTGGGAGAAAGAAAGGCCTGAAGCTGGAAGACTGTTCAATTAAACAGCTGTCAGAGCTGGGTTACACACACACACACACACACACACACACACACCACACACACACAACACACACACACACAACACACACACACACACTCAGGTCTGCAGATTTCTTTTCAATGGAAACCTAAGAAAACCTTTCCTGGAGACAAGAGAATTATAAAATCAAGACTCATAATTGGAATCAGAGAATCTTAAGGTACTATAAATTTTTTAAGTCAGCCTTGGGATTACGGAATATTAGAATCTTAATGACATAGAAATGGTTGAGTTTTTTAAGTCATGTAATCTTAGGATAGCAGAATTTTAAAATCATAAAATATTAGAATTTGAAGGCCATAGAATTATGTGATCTTAGAATCTTATGATCTTGGCATCATATCAATCTGTGATTTCATTGGTCTGTCCACCAGTTTTGGTCACAGTCCCTTCTTCATTTTATTGGAAGACTTCTTGAGATGCTATCACACACACACACACACACACACACACACACACACACACACACAAAAACACCACCACCCAAAACAAAAACCCATTGCCTTGTGGTCAACCATTAGTACTAAGTCTTTTTCTGCTTGATTAGGCTGGAACCTAGTTGACAAACACAGTTGTAGGACCTGCCAGAGAGTGTGTTCTGCCAACATAGCCCTTGAGAATCCAAGGTCAGCCTACTCTGCTATGAGGTATTAGTAGGCCACAGAAGAAGGGCATCAAATAACAGAATTTTGGACTTTTAGAATCAAATCCCTTATTTAAAAAATCTTCAATGGTTTTGAATACAGAATAAAGCTCACCCTCCTTATTCTGGAATTGAAGCTTTTCCCCAAAAATATCCCCACCTCCTTTTCTGACTTTATTTCTCACTGTTTCACCATACTTTCGTAAACTGGTGTACTCAGAACCATTCAATGTCTCTTGCTTCTCAATTCAGTGCCTACTCTCACTATTCCAGCTGGGATGTCTTTTCCCCTTCATCCCAACCTGTCAAAACACCAGCCTTATTTCCAAGCCTAGTACAAATGACACCTCCTCCATAAAGCCTTTCTCAGTCCCCCCCAGAAGTGATTTTCCCTCAATCTGGGGGAAAATCTGGGTCTGTTCCAGTTTTCTAGTGCTAATCACACTTTGCCTTGCTCTTTAACTGTGTGTCTCCCCCACTGAACTATGAGCTCCCTGAGGGAGAGACTGAGGACAGAGACCATGGAAGCCAAGAAACATATAAGCAAGATTTGTTTGGCGCCATGTAAAGGATGGATTATAAGGGGGACAGTGTAGATGTGAGAAGAAGTAAGGATGGATTATAAGGGGACAGTGTAGATGTGAGAAGATGTAAGGATGGATTGGAAACAGTACGGTGTAGATGTGAAAAGATGTAAGGGTCCTAGAACTTCACTGTCTCCCTAACAATCCTTGAGTCAGTGTCTTTCAAAGACATTCACTTCTTGAACCTGTGATTTCATTAATGCAGATCCTCATTCCACCAAGTCCTTTTCACAATTTAGCGGACAGCCTTTGAGAGATCCTATGACCAAAAATAATTAATCTTCCTGGAACCAAACCCTTCAGCATTGAGCTTCTCCAGCCTTAGCTACGCTGGTCTATGGCCAAGCCTACAATGGAAGTCTTTCCAGCTTGGTAGGACTTAGCACAGGGCCTAGCATACAGTAGGCACTTAATCAATGCTTAATGACTGACATTCTAGAGTTTGTGCTTCCAATGGCAGTCTCCTTGGAGATGGATGAGCCAGCTCCCAAGTCAGATAGCCATGTTACATGCAGGCCAATCTTTATATTTACACAGCAGCCCTATGATGTTTATTTTATAAATTTACTCCTTATAAGCTCCTTGGGGGCAGGACTATTTTCCATTTCTATCTTTGCCTACAGGTACCTAGCACAGTAACTTGTAAGAAGCAGGTGCTTGATAAATGCTTACTGAATTGATTTAAATTGAACTGAACTGTACTCATTTGTCTCCTGATTCTCAGTCCTGGACTGTATTGTCTAGTTTTATAAACCTAATTCCTCCTCTTCTAAATGATAGTCAGGTCAGATAGTATTCATTAAGCAATTACTGGATATCAGGCCCTGTGCTAAGCATTGGGGATACAAATAGAAAGAAGCAAAAGGAAAGGGGCATTTAGGTGATGCAATGGATAGAGCACCAGTCCTGGAGTCAGAAGAACCTGAGTTCAAATTTGACCTCATAAGTACTAGTTCTGTGACCCTGGGCAAGTCACTTAACCCTGAAAGACAATCCCTGTCCTCAAGAAGGTGACATTATAATGGGAGAGACAAAGGGGTAGACTAGGAATGTCTGGAGAATGAGAAACTAAGCCGGATGAGGAATTATAGACCTTAGCCCAATCTTTCCATCTCTAAGTCTATAGTTCCTTCAACAGATCCTCCCCATCCTGGCTGCCTTTCTCTGAACATGCTCCAAAATTATGTCCTAGCTACATAATATGTAATCATGTGTGCCCTTTCCTTGCCAATTAGTCACATTACCCTGAACTAACAGCATGGTGCTATTTCTAACTGGGATGCTCCCTAAGTCACAGTGTGACATTTGACACATCCTCTACTGCCAAGCTGGTCACAAGATCATGGCAATTTAATGGCATCCAGTCTAGAATTTTTTAACTTAAATTATAAGATTTTAAGATTTAGGACTGGAAGGAAAAGATCATCTCATCCAACACTCTCGTTTAGTGCTTGGTCCAAGGTCCTCCAAATCCAGAGCTCTTGCCATGATGCCACACCTGTTAGGCTCAGTTCTATTTCCATACTTCTGTCCATGCTGGTGCCCCAGTCTAGAGGGCCATAGCATCTTCTCCTGTTTCACGTGCCAGCTCAAGCCTACTTCCTCCAGAAAACCTTCTCCAAGTATCCCAACACACTGTGACTTTTCATACCTCTGGCTTCTAACTATACTGATTTTCAGTAGGCTTGCCATTCTGTGATTAATTAGCCTCTAATTGTTTTAATGTGTGTCTTTACTCCCTCTAAGATCCTTCAATTTAGAGTTGCAAAGGATCTTAAATGCTATTTAATACAACTCCCTCATTTTACAAAGGCAAAAACAAAGAAAGCAACATCATAAAAGGGAAAGAATATTTGGACTTGGGGTCAGCGACTCTGGGTTTAAATCTTGTCTTTGCCCCTTACTACCTAAATGATCAGGGCAGCTAGGTGGTGAAGTGGAAAGAGCACTGTGCCTGGTGTCAGGAAGACTCAATTCCTGAGTTCAAATCTAGCCTCAGATACCTATCAGATGTATGATCCTGGGCAAGTCACTTAATCCTGTTTGCTTTTTTCCTCATTTGTAAAATGAGCTGGAGAAGGAAATGGCAAATCACTCTAGTATCTCTGCCAGGGGAAAAGAACAGATTAAAATATAATTAAGAAATATTTGATGAAATAAACAAAAGTACAATAAAACATAGATAACATTACATTTTAAAACTAAGTCATCAAGTGACAATTAGGGACCCTTATGTAAGGATTAGTAGCCCCTGTTTGTATTAGAGTTTGATCCGCCAGAACAGGGGACCTGTAAAGTTCCTTCCAGCATCAGTGAGACTCATAGAAAGGAGGTGACTTTCATAAAGTCACTCAATTCTTCCAACTTCAAAGATGGGTTTGTTTTTTTCTTCAAATATTCCAGGCTTCCTCTATCAATTAAGGGATTGGTGGTGCTAAATAATTAGGTGTAGATTATTAAAGAGAGGTGCAGGACCTCTGGGGACAAAGAAATACTGTATGATGTCACAAATTGAGGAGGGATTTAACAATCCCCAAAGTGATAGTAGAAGCAGAAGCTGGTTTACTCAGTTCCATATCTTTTCCTTTTTCTTATTCAAGCAGCTATTTGCTTTTGAATGCCATAAGACTCTGGTTGCTCCCCTTCTTTCCCCTCTTTTCCCCATTTCTGTCTTTCTTTGTTTATTTTGTAAAATAAAGAAACATACATTGTCTCAGAGTTGAGCTGCTAAATGTGTTCCTAAGTCTCATTTCTCAAACATATAGAGAACTGAGTCAAATTTTATAAAAGTAAGAGCCATTCCCCAATTGATAAATGATCAAGAGCTATGATCAGTTTTCAGATGAAATAATAAAAGTTATCTATAGCCATATGAAAAAAATACTCTAACTCACTTTTGATTGGAGAAGTGCAAATTAAAACAATCCTGAGGTATAATCTCATACCTATTAGATTGGCTAATAGAACAGAGAAGGTAAATGACAATGTTGGAGGGGATGTGGGAAAAATGAGACATTAATGCACTGTTAGTGGAGTTGTGAACTGATCCAACCATTCTGTGGTAACAATTTGGAACTGCACCCAAAGGGCTATAAAACCCTTTGACCTAGCAATACCACTACTGGGTCTGTATCACAAAAGAGATTTTAAAAAATAAAAACAAAAAGGAAAAGGACCTATATGTACAAAAATATTTATAGCAGCTCTTTTCTGAGGGTAAAGAATTAGAAGTTGAGGGGAAGACTAATGTGACTGACTCAAGGTCAAACAGGTAGCAAAAATCAGAACCTGGATGCAAACCCAACTATGGATCCAGCAGTCTTTCTTTGACGTCTAGTTGAATTTGCTAGCCATGATCTAAGTCCATTTTACCGGGAAAGATAAAGCTTTGAGCAAGTCTCAAGCTCACCCTGGTGCCTATGGCACTAAACAAATTATCTTCCTCTTCCCAACTTCCCATTCCTGTTGAGGGTGACACCATCATTCCAGTCTCCTAGGTTTGCAGTCTCAGAGTCATCTTCCCACTTTTGCCATTCCTTCCCCCACCATATAAAGGCAGCTGCCAAGCCTTGTTGATTCTATCTCCACCGATTTTCTCTAAGCCATTCCCTTCTTTTCACCCCCATGCAAGCCCTCATTGCTGTCCACCTGAATATCAAAGCAGCTTTCCCTGAACCCATTCTCTCTCATCTCTAATCCATCCTCTCTTGGATATTCTAGCCATGCCATTCCATTATCCAAAAAGCTTCAGTAGCAGCTTGTTGCCTCTAAAGTCAAATAGAAACTCGTGTCTTTGATATCTAAAGTCCTTTACAATCTGATTCTGACCTGTATTTGTAGTCATTTCACTTTGCTCTCTCCCATACACTTTACATTCTAGACAGTCTAACATCTACGTCCCCCATGTTAGACGCCCACCCCCCTACCCCCTATGCCAGGAGCAAGGTGGCACAAGCCCTAGCAGAAAGTCAGGTCTAGAGTTAGTTTGGGGCAGTTCTGGGGCTAGAGACCAAATGCTTCCGTGCCCGGAGCTCTCTCAAATTTATCTCCAGGCATGCCAACTCCCAAGCAGGCTCACAGAGCTCAGTGCCCTCCCTCATTAGCTCACAGAACCTGGGAAACACAACCACACTCAGCTGCTGCTAGGCTTAGAACACGGGACAAAAGGCATCACTATTCTTTTTCTCCACTAGGTTTTAACTAGGATGATATCATAGGGAACACCGAATTTGGAGTCAAATAATGTAGAAAACAATCCTGGCTCTGCTATTTATTTCTGGGGTGACACCTGATGTCCCTGAACTTCCTCGGGAAAGTGAGGGAGGGTATCGGACTAGAAAACCTCTGGATTTCCTTCCAGCTATAAATTTATGACTCTATGATCTCTAAGCCCCTTCCTGTTTAAAATCCTACGATGTCTTCCAGCCATCAGTCCCCTGAGCCCAACTTTAATTTATAACAGGGGGTTATAAAAAGCCTCCAGGCTAAGGGGAGGGTCTGATAGTATTTCCTTTCCTGATTTCTCCCTCCCATCCCTCCTAAGGTTGAAGTGATCCACTCATCTCAGGACACTTTGTAGCTCTTTTTGTCAGGTAACAGTTTACTTTTATTATGGTTATTTGTGTACAATGTCTTCTCTGCCCTGCTGGAATGCGAGCTCCCTGAAAGCAGGACTCACTTCTTATATTTGTATCCTCACCAGTACCCATTTCACCTGGTTTTTAATAAATTGTCATTGAAGGAATGAACGAACAAATGAATATGTAACAACAGAACCCACTGGGCATTAGGAAGTTTGATCTCTTGTTCTTAGGATCACTAAGTTCTGGAATGGAGGACTGAGTTCAGTCTTAAGGGGAGAATGACATTAAAAAAAGAGGCTGTTCTTTTTCTCATACTTTGTTTCTTTAGGTTCCTACTCCAGAACCCCAGGGAAAAAATATTAAAGCTTAAATTTGGTTCATGTCTAGGGTTTCCCTAAGAGCCAAGTGGGATTACCACCCATATGGCTTCCCTGAAGTGGACCAGGTTCAGTTGTCTTTGGTATAAACAAATGATTGAATGTACATTTAAGTGGGGTGTTCTACATTCCTCTCTAATTAGTGGAAAGAAGAAGGTCCATACTTCTAGCCTGATTCAATCCATTAAACTTATAAACAAATCCTAGGTACCTCTATTGGATCAATCAAAAGTGTAAATTAAGGAGCAAAGAACAGGTTCCTGGTTGATTTGGGAGGAATGAAGTACTTCGATCACTAGGTGACACAGAAAACTATTGGGTTTGGTCGAAGGAATTAGATACACATCTGAGGGTACGTATATTACACTGCAATGAACAGAATGCTACACATGAAACCAGGAAGACCTGAGTTTGAATCCTACATCTGATACTTGCTAGCAGTGCAAGGGAAATCACTTAACTTCTATAAGCCTCAGTTTCCTTATCTGTAAAATGGGCATATCAATAATAAATGCCTCACTGGGCTGTTGCCAGGATCAAATGATATATTTAAAGCACTTTGCAAACCTTAAAGTGTTATATAAATGCTAGTTGTTGTTGTTAAATAGAGGGCTGGACCTGGAATAAGAAGACCTGAGTTCAAATTTTGTCTCAGATAATTACATAGGTATGTGAACAGGTTGTCTGCCTCAGTTTTCTCACCTGTAAAATGGAGATAATAGTAATAGTACCTACCTCCCAGGGTTGTTGTAAGGATCAAATAAGATCTTTTTTTTTTTTTAGGCTAATGGAGTTGCCCAGGGTCACACAGTTAGGGCACGTCTAAAGTCACATTTGAACTCAGGTCCTCCTGACTTCAGGGCTGGTCCTCTCGCCACTATGCCACCTAGATGCCCCTAAGATATTATTTTTGAAGCATTTGACAAGCCTTAAAGTGTTATATAAATTCTAGCTATGATTATTATTATTATTATTACAGTGGGCTAGTTCTGAGTCAAACATTCCAGCGGTATAATTCCAGCAAGAGCTCTCCAGCAGAAAATTTCAACAAGAGATTCCAATAACTAGACAGTCTTGTTGAAAGTCCTGCCCTAGGAGGGAGGATTGATTCATCCTTCTAGACAAAAAGACAATTTCTCATTGGCATCAGCGGTACTATCCCTTGAAGGGTAATAGCTGACAGCTGTGTCTACACTGAGATCTGAGAAACAAGACATGGACAAACTAGGCACTAAGAAGGTAGCTCCAGGACCCTCAGAACCTAGCAGAGAATACACGTAATGAAGCATTTCACTGAAATTCCATAAAGACTCCTGTATATCCAGGAGCTGAGTAACCTCTTTGCCACATGTACTCTATAAACTCTATTTCCCTTGGACTCTATGTACTTATGGGAAAGTATGTGCCAGACTTGGGGAGAAAGGTCTTTTCCTTCCTTCCTTCCTTCCTTCCTTCCTTCCTTCCTTCCTTCCTTCCTTCCTTCCTTCCTTCCTTCCTTCCTTCTTCTTTTTTTTTCATTTTGGAGTGGGGAAGGCAGGGCAATTGGGATTAAATTACTTGCCCAAGGTCACATGGCTAATAAGTGTTAAGTGTCTTGAGGCCAGATTTGAATTTAGGTCCTCTTGACTCCAGGGCCAGTGCTCTATTTAATGCACCACTTAACCGTCCCCTTCCTTCCTTCCTTCCTTTCTTTCTTCCCTTCCCTTCCCTTCCCTTTCATCCTTCTAACTAACCAGTCATACAGTAATATGTTACATTAGTAAATACCCCTTCCTAAAAGCTAATTAAGCTGGGCTAGCTGGGAATCAAAGAGGAGCACCCTGGTTGGGGGCTTGTGAATATTAGAAAAGCCACACCAAACCTTTAGGGTTACCCACAGATCCTTGAGGTGAGTAGTTAGATGTCTTCTGGGATCCCAACCATCCAATGTTAATGGGAATTGGGAAAGTACCCCCAGCATACCCCAGATGAATGAATGAATGATGAAATAAAAAGTGCCCCAGACTGGAAGTAAAAAAGTAGATGCTTTCCCCACAACTCCCATTTACTTGCCATGTGACCTAATCAAATTACTTCCCTTTTGGGGGCCTTGATTTCCCCACTTATGAAGTGAGAATAATAGTTAAAATTTATAGATACATTCTAAGATTGATGAAGCACTTTCCACAAAACAGTACTATGCAGTTCATGAATCCTAAATCTCCATTTAATAATAAGAAAACAAGGTTCAGCCATGTTGGGTGATTTATCCTATTTAGCACAGCTAGTAAGTGTCAGAGCCAGAATCTGAACCCTCTGGGCTCTAAATCTCCTACTACACCACTGAACTCTTCAAAACTATTTTGTCTATGTTCTTGGCAGGACTTTTGTGAAGATTTCTTGTTGTGAGGATCAAATGAGAAGATTATTGCTAAGTGCTTTGTCAACCTTCAAGAACTCTAGAAATGTGAGCTATTAGTATTATCTGTAAAATGAGAATGTTTTGTAATTTCATTAAAATTGGGAACAGATTCAAAAATTCAGGGATGGCTGAACAAATTGTCCTTTATTCAATAATTCATTATAGAACAAGATAATATAGATATTATCAATGAGGTGTATGGACAATGACAATGGAAGGGAATGGTTCAAAAATTCATGGATGGCTGAACAAACTGTCCTTTATTCAATAATTCATTATAGAACAAGATAATATAGATATTATCAATGAGGTGTATGGACAATGACAATGGAAGGAAATGGTTGATAAGCTGAAGGGACAAAAGGATGTACGATGAAACATGCTGGGAGAGAAAAAGAGAGACAAACAGACAGACAGACAGAGGTGATGATGGGCTCAGAGTGAAAAATGAAGTGGGGTTTTTTTTCTTGTTTTGAGTTTGTTTTTTTACATAGCTAAGGTGGTTTGCTTGACTATAATATACGTATTTGTAATGAGTTTTGTTTTTCTTTTGTCCTCCATTGGGTTAAGGGAAGGTGAGGGCAATAATTCATACCTGAAAACAAACTAAAATAGGATTTAAAAATAAACCAAATTAATAAATTAAATAATATAATAAATTAACATGTTAAATAAAATGTAAATTAAACTAATTTTGAACTTATTATTTGCTTTTTAAGAAATAGAAGCTGTTTGTAATAGAGATTCATGGTTTCATATTAAAAAAAAACAACAACAACAAAAAATGATGAACCAACTTTATGACCAGTATAGGTATTTCTACAATTCCTATTTTACAGATAGGTTAATTCAGTTCCAAGATTATTCAGTTAGGAAATGAGGAAGAGAGATGCCTAGCCCCACTCAGACCTGAACAGAAGCCTACAAGCCATTGTTGCTGTTGATGTTGGCCCTTTGTTCTTAAAGAGAACCAGTGACATCAGGAGGGTGATGTCTTGACTTGAAAGTGAATTGGATTTAAGTGAGGCAGAACTGTGCCAAGTCATCAGCCCCACTCTCTCCTCCAGAGTTATTGGAGTTCAATGGCCAGATACAGGTCAGGATGACTGTCGATGTCCCAATGCAGTAGGGGACTTTGGCTTTTTAAGCTAAGGTCTTTCCCAGGTCTCAGTTTGTCTGAGGCAACACCCAGGACCACTGATTGTCAATCCAAGTTTGGTCAAGTAGGGCTTTAAGTATTATTAGCTAAGGACCAATATTTAAGCAGTAAAAGCTGTTTCCCATTTACTGCTCCAAAAAGAACAGACGTGAAGGAAGTGTTACAAAATGAAGTAACAAATTACAGATATGAAAGTAAAAGCAAGTGAGCAAAGATACCCATAAAAGGAGTTTTCTGGGGCAATCTGCATTAATAGAGCACTGCTCTTCAGTGTCTCATGTCTCACTTTTTTATATGAATCATTCTTGTCCTTAATTTAACTTTCCTTGATACCAGATATTTTATTCCTACAAGCCATACCATCTAAACAAATCCAGAGAAGAAGAATCAGCATACCCAAGAGACATGTTCCAAGGGGTAATGTATAGAAAAAGAGGGGATGGTTATTTAATATCCCAAGAGAGAAGAATACTTTTTCTGATTATCAATATAATAGGGCATCATCAGTCCATTCTATGTCTTAATGGAGGGTTTTGTTGTTGCTGTTGTTGTTGGAATAAATAAAACCTACCCCATACCTGATGTCTTTTTAGTCTGAGTGCTTAAGTGGGTGCCCTTAATGAGACATGAACTAAATGCTTATATTTGTAAGAAAGACCTTGGGTGGGGGGAAAATATGACATAGAAAAATTATAGAGAGGCTCCCCAAAGTGAAATTGGCTCATAATGGTTTAAAATCCTCTTTGGCCAAAGACACTCCTAGTGTCTAAAATGCTCTCCACCCTCATCTCTGCCTAATGGGTTCTTTGGTTTCCTCCTCCTTCTCCTCCTCTTTCTTGTTCAGTTATGTCTTACTCTTCCTGACCCCATATTGGGGTTTTTTCTGGTAAAGACACTAGAGTGTTTTGCCATTACCTTCTCTAGACTTTTTTGGGAGGTGGATTTTTAGAGGAGGAAAGGAAAGGCAACTGGAGTTAAGTGACTTGCCCAAGGTGACATGGCTAGTAAATGTTAAGTGTCTGAGGCCACATTTGAACTCAGGTCCTCCTAACTCCAGAGTCATGCTCTATTCACTGCATCACCTAGCTGCCCCTTCTCTAGTTCATTTTATAGATGAGGAAGCTCAGGCAAACAGGGTGAAGTGACTTGTCCAGAGTCACACAGCTAGTAAGTATTTGAAGTTGAATTTTAACTCAGGTCTTCCTGTCTCCAGGATCAGCACTCACACCTAGCTACCCCCAGTTTCCTTTAAGTCCCAGCTAAAATCCCATCTCTCTATAAGAAGTCTTTCCCAAGCCCTCTTAATATTATTTCCTTCCTTCTGTTGATTATTTTTAATTGAACCTATATATAGTTTATCTGAATGTATCTAGTTGTATATATCTATCTATATTATTTATAGTTTGCCTGCTGTCTCCCAGATTAGTCTGTGAGCTCCTTGAGAGCAATGGACTGTCTTTTGCCTTTCTTTCCCTGGACTGAACCTGGTCACCTTGGGTGAGGAGCCATTAATGAAAGAAGGAGAGGGTACCATGACCCAGCTCTTTGGACCTAACAATAATTTTAATTCTTAGATTGCATTGTCTCCCTTGACTAGACTGTAAATTCCTCAGGGGCATGGATTGTTTCAATTTTGTATCTCTCTTTTCAGCCCTGAGCACAGTGCCTGGAGAAGAGTGTTTAATAGTTTGTCTATCAATAGATTGATTCTAACACATAGTCTAAAGTTGTCTCCTGTTCTAACATTGTATAACCATGTTCTAACCCCCTTTCTAGCCATGACATTCTGTAATACATTAATAACTAGTTTACTGAGCTAACCAGTCATTGACTTCTAGGATTTTAGGATTAAAGATCTGGAAGGGTCTACCAACCCTTTTACAGATTAGGAAACTGAGGACCAGAGGAATTGACTAGAGAGGTAGCTAGGAAATGCAGTAGACAGAGTGCTGGAGTCAGGAAGACCTTAGTTCTGCTCCCTCTTTAGATATTTACTAACTTTATGACCCTGGGTTTAACCTACATCTACCTCAATCATCTACTTAATGAGCTCCCAGAATCACTGTGAGGATAAAATGAAATGATATTTAAAATGTTAGTTATTATTACTGTTGTCCAATATCACATGGGCAGTAAATTTCAGAGTCAGAATTTAAATTTGGGTTCTTTGACTTCAAATCCAGAGCACTTTCCACTTCAATATTCTTGTTAATGCTTCTCCTAAAATGTCCAGATGGGTATTGACAAAGGCACAGGGCCATGGAAAGGGAATGATAAAAACAATAATCTTTAATGGTTTAAGGTTGTTTACAAGGCAATTTCACAAACAGCCTGTAGATTTTGGAGAATAATCAATCAAACAAAGACACAAGTACTTTTCAAGTGCCTATGGGGTAGTGTAATGGGAACGGGAATTTGAAGATCTCCACTACCCTTTAATAGACCTGGGTGGGGGCGGGGGGTGGGGTGGGAGTTTGAAGACCTCCCCTGTTTTGAAAGTAAACTCTGCTCCCTAATAGGCTCGATGTAATCACATGGAGGGAAACAGAGCGACAGGAAGCTGGGAACCAGAGGTAGCAATATGGTAGGAGAGAGAGATGCTCAGGCAAGGAGATAGAGAAGTTTGTGAGTAAATATTGATCTTGTGAGTAAGAGCATTGGCTCCAGAGTTGGGAGGACCTGGGATTGGTTCTGGCCTCAGTTACTTAGCATCCACACATAAATAACTAGCCATGTAGTTATTTATGGTTGAGCAAGTTAACCCCAATTGCTTTAAAAAAATAAATATTGATCTTGTATTTGTTTTTGGGAAGGCCAAAGGATGTTTTGCCTCTCAGTGTTATTACAGATTGTTAATTTCTTTATTATTATGATGGAAGTAGCTTACTCGTTTTGGGATTCAGTTTTCTGATGTCTAAATAAGACATTAATATGTGCACGCTCTGTCTGAGAGTTTGGTATATTTTGCCATTGGCTGTCATGCGATATTTATAGTCACAGTCTTTATTGTGATCATGAGTACTATAAATACTGATACCCAAAGTGGCAGGCACCACACCTTAGGAGGCAAATGGAACAGTCCCTGTCCTCATGGAGCTTACATTGTATTGATGGGGAAGTGTGTGTGTGTGTGTGTGTGTGTGTGTGTGTGTATGTATATGTGTATATTCTATATACACACATACTTAACATATATACATAAAACCATAATTTTGTTGTTGTTCAATCATTTCAGTTGCGACCAACTCTTCATTACCCCATTTGGGGTTTTTTTAGAAAAGATACTAGAGTGATTTGCTATTTCCTTCTCCAGCTCATTTTGTAGATGCAGAACTGAGGCAAACAGGGTTGAGTGACTTGTCTAGAATCATATACCTAGAAGGTCTGAAGTTGAATTTGAATTCAGGTCTTCCTGTTTCTAGGTCATCCTCTTCTAAGAAGTCTTTGACACCTCCTAACTGCCTATATGTATGTATGTGTGTGTGTGTGTATGTGTTTGTATGTATATGTGTGCATATATCTATATATGGTGGCGGTCTATTGAGTCAAACTATTACATCACTTCACCCTACTTAAAGTAACTGAAAAACTTCTACCCCAGGCCTGGAAATCAACACATTAATATACTGGAACTGTGGTGGAACTATGAACTAGTCTAGCCATTCTAGAAAGCAATTTGAAACTATGCCTAGCAGTTATCAGGGGGAAAAAAGCTATCTATAGTCATATGAAAAAATTCTCTAAATTACTATTGATTAGGGAAATACAAATTAAAACACCTCTGAGGTATCTTCTCACACCTATCAGGTTGGCTAATGTGACAAAAAGGGAAAAGGCTGGATGTTGAAGGGGATGGGGAAAACCGGGACACTAATGCACTGCTGGTAGAATTGTGAACTGATCCAACCATTCTGGAGAACAATTTGGAATGATGCCCAGAGAGCTATAAAACTGGACATACCCTTTGATCCAGCAAATTCACTGTTAGGTCTATATCCCAAAGACATCCAAAAAATGGGGGAAAGGACCTATTTGTACAAAAAAATTATAGCCACTCTTTTTGTGATGGCTAAGAATTAGAAGTCAAAGGGATGCCCATCAATTGGGGAATGACTAAATAATCTATGGCATATGATTGTAACGGAATATTATTGTGCTATAAGAAATGATAAACAGGATGATTTCAGAAAAACCTGGAAAGACTTACATGAACTGATGCATAGTGAAGTGAACAGAGAAAGGAGAACATTGTACACAATAACAGCAATGATGAAGAATTGTGAATGACTTAGCTATTCTCAGCAATACAATAATCCAAGACAATTCCAAAAGACTATTTATGAAGCATACAATCCATCTCCAGAGAAAGAACTGTTATTGATTGAATACAGACTGAAGCATGCTATTTTTCGCTTTCTTTCATTTTTTCTTTTATCTGAGTGCTCTTATGCAAAATGGCTAATACGGAAATACTTTACATAATTACAAAAAAAAAACTATACCTAAGAAGTTACTAAATTGTCACTACTAGGTCTATGCTCCCAAATAAAGAAGCTACATGTACAAAAATGTTGATAGCAGTTCTTTTAGTAGCCAAGAACTGAAAACTAAAGTGATGACCAGCAATTGGAGAATGACTGAATAAATTATGGAATATAAATGTGACAGAATATTATTGTACTATAAGAAATGATGAAGGGGATGGTTTCAGAGAAGTCTGGGAAGACTTGTATGAACTGGCAGAGTGAAGCACAACTAGAACAATATATACAGCAAAAACACTGTAAAGATAAACAACTTTGAAAGACAAGAACCCTGAACAAACATGATTGCGGAAGATTCATGATAAAAAATGCCACCTTTTGTCAGATTGAGACATATATATTTTTGGACATGGCCAATATAGGAATTTGTTTTGTTTGAACTATGTATTTGTGTTTTAAGGTTCTTGTTTTTCTTTTATAGTAGGGGAAGGAGGAGGTGAATAGACTTTTGTTCATTGAAAAAATTAAATTAAAAAAATTTTAAAAGCTATTCTGTGATGGCTTTGTCAGATGAGAGCACCTCTAGTGTAAAATCATAGGTGTGAACCAGACCAAGACATTTATATTGAATCAATCAATCAAAGGTTTTAAATTAAGTTTGAAAAGGCTCCTGATCAATTTTGAAGTCTTTGCAAGTCACTAGGTAAAATTGACTGATATTAAACGGAAGTATATTTGGACTGGATTAGGAAATTTGGTCATGCCTTACGGGTTTTGTATTAAAGAGCGAGTAAATTCAGAAACCACAGATTTAAGTGTCTGGCTCAGAAAGTTCCAGTGGTTTTCTCAGGGTCACCCAGGTAGCCATTAAGTGTTGCAGGGTCATCTGAACCCAAGGTCCCTGCTCTTTTCAGTATACCAGGATGCTTCCCCAAAACAACAGCTCCCAGTGAATTAGGGAAGCCAAAATTGGAAACTAGATGTTTTGACTCCGAGTCCTGAGCTCTTCCGGCTGCCCTACCTTCTATCCCCATGCTGTAAATCTATCTATGGGCTCTGTATTTCTCCATCCATTCTGGATAAAATGAGATAACTTATGTAAAGTTCTTTGCAAACCTGATAATGCTATACACATTCCAGCTATGATCCCTAGTAGTGGCTGAGAGAAGGAGGAGTGCTGGTAAATGTTTAACAACCAATCTCTCCAGAAAAAATAAAAGTATATACACACACTTTTAAGTTTAATTTGCACCATTAACTTTCTTAAGTCTACACAATTAACAAAACAATAAATCAAACCTTTATTTGTAGCCACTGAAGTTTTCTGGGGTATAAATGTTTGCATTAAAAATTTAACAATTGGCTCTGGCTCCCTTTGGCATACCTTTAATAGTAGTAATCTCTCCCTTTACCTTCATAATAGACCTGGAAGGGAGGCAAGAGCAGATATTACTAAAATCATTTTGTACTAGGACCTTTTCTAGCTAAAATAAACAAATCTATCACCCTAGTGCTCTCCCTCTAGTATCATCCTGACCTTGTCCTTTGGCCTTGGCCTCTGTCTGCCTCTGATCCACAAGTCTACCGACACATATATGTTCTCCCCTTTTCATCTCAACCTTCCCCTCATTCCCTTCTTCCATCCTTTCCCCAGTATTAACTGGAAGTTTGCTGGATAGCAATCCTTCAACAAAGTCTGAGCAGGTCATTCATTCATAACCTACTGTGCATAATGAATGTACCAACCTTGGTGCTAATAACCATATCTCACAATTCTGTAGCATCTAAACAAATTGTTTCCCCCTCACAACCACCATAAGGACTAGAGGGCACTTGCAATAGGGAGTGCAAGTATTATTTTCCCTCTTTTATAACTGAGGCTAGGAAAGGATGAGTGACTTGTCTACAGTTCCATAACTAGTAACCATCTGAGGCCAGGTTCAGACCAGGTCTCCGGACTCCAGGTCTAGCACTTTTCTTTTATTTTTTTTCTTGCTTTTTGGAAGGAGGAAGGCAGGACAATTGGGATTAAGTGACTTGCCCAAAGTCACAGGGCTAGTAAGTGTTAAGTGTCTGAGGCCAGATTTGAACTCAGATCCTTCTGACTCCAGGGCCTGTGCTTTATTCACTGCAACATCTAGCCACCCCAGCACTTTTCCAAATATGACAAAGTTCTTGCTCTAAGACCTGGAAAAGACCCTAGACATTCTACATAGAATATCACAGCTAGAAGGAACCTTAGACTATGGAATATTATTAGAGCTGGAAATTAGCTTAGAATATGCTGTATAGTCCATTAGGTGACAGAGTAAATAGAATGCTAGAAAGTTATGAAGACTTGGGTTCCACTCCCCCACCAGACACTAACTGTGTGACCCTGGGCAAGTCATTTAACCTATGTTTGCCTCAGTTGCCTAATCTGTAAAATGGGGATAATAACGGTACTGTGTTAAGTTAAATGGATAGCATATGAGAAACACTTTGAAAATATTAAGGAACTTTTTAGTTCTTTAATAATAATCTTAGTGATTATTATTATAACTATTATTATGAGTTATAGCTACGATTAAAACTATTATAAACAGTTATAATTATTATTACTATTAATAAAGAATACCAGAGATGGAAGGTACATAGGTGTCCATAAGCATTTGTTAAACACCTGCTATGAGCCTTATATTGGGCATTATACCAAGCATTGGGGAAACAAAGAAAGGTCAAAAAATAGGGCCCCTGACCTCAGGGAGTTCATAAGCTTATGGAAGAAATAATATGCAAACGATACATGTAGATGGTAAATTGGAAATAATCAACAGAAAGAAGGGACTATTATAAATGGGGACTGGGAGAGGCTTCCCATAAAAGATGGTTGTCATTGTTCAGTCATTTTGCAGTCATGTCAAATTCTTCATGATCCCATTTGGGGTTCTCTTGGCAAAGATCCCAGAGTGGTTTGTCATTTCCTTCTCCTGATCTTTTGACAGATGAAGAAACTGAGGCAAACAGGATTAAGTGACTTGCCCAGGGTAACACAGCTAGTAAGCATCTAAGGTCACATTTGAACTGGGGAAGATGAGTCTTTCTGACTCCAGGCCAGGAACTCTATCCACTGTGCCCCCTAGCTGCCTCCCCACCCCCAATAAAAGGTGAGAACATAGAATGTCGGAATTTGAAGGAACCTCAGCAAAGAGAAATAAGATACTATTGGTGAGACATAAAATCATAGGAAGGAGATAAGACATTCATACAGATATATTCGGGGTATCAGGGATATGCTGAAGCCAATTGTTAAATTTTCAGTGTGACCATTTACACCTGGGGAATACTAAATCAGGGCTTGATATATTGTTTTGTTGATTGCCTAGACTTAAGAAATGGAGAAAATGTTAATGCAGATCAAACTTAAAAGGGGGCCATACCACTTTTTTCTTCAGAGATCCAGTTGGTAAAGCATTTACCAATATACCACCATATATATCTAATAACAGTGAGTGTAGATATAATATAAAATGGATTTTCACAAGTCAAGTTACAGAAGTAAAACATATAAACACATCTAAAATAAATCATGAGTGTATAAGAGGAATAGAAAGTGTTTTGAAATCAAATAAAGGGGAAATTGATTTTAGCTCTGGGGATCAGAGAAGAATTCATAACAAGTAATATTTATATGACAATTTACACACATTTGACTCCCATAACTCTATTTGGTATATACTACAGCTATTATTATCCTAAAGTTTGAGGATAGGGAAACTGGAGGGTCCAAGAGATTAAGTGACTTGCCTATGGTAACACAACTAGAAATTGTCAATATTTAGGATTCAATTCTAGTTCTCACCAGAATGCCAGTCCATCGATCTTTTTACCATTCTTCATGAATGATGAGGCATTCACCCTGCCTTCAAGGATGAATAGATCACTAGTGCAGACAGATGGGACAAGGGCATCCTGGCAATTGGAAATGGTGCTGTTAAAGTACCTCTTCATCTAGCAAGAGATGATTTTGCTAAAACAAGTAACATGATTCCAGGATTTGGAGTCAAAAGGGATTGGAGACATCAACCATCTAGTCCAAACCACTTTTGTGGATGAGGAAAATGAGGCCCAAAAAACTGTGATGTGTCCAAGGTCACAGATGGCATATAGTAGAGGCAGGATTCAAATTGAGCTCCTTTGGCCAGGAGGAAGCATGATATAGTGCATATGGCAGTGGTCTTGAAATCAGGAAGATCTGTGTTCAAATCTTGCCTTTGCCACTTTCTGGCTGTGTGGCCCTGGACAAGTCACAGGGCCTCAGTTGCCTAATCTGTGAGATGAGGGGATTGGCCAGCATTACCTCTAAGGTCTCTTTCAGTTCTAAATCTGTGATCCTGATATTCTGATCATAGCACCAAGTAAAGTCAACAAGCTGCTGTTGTTATTAAGCACCTGCTATGGCACTGTGCTGAGAGGTGATAATATAAAGAAAAAAGACAATCCCTGTGCTCAAGGAGCTTACAGTCTAATGAGAGAGACAACATGCAAACAACTTATTACAAATGAGATGAAGAGGAGGATAAATTGGAGCTAATATCAGAGGGAAGGCACCAACATTAAGAAGGAATGATGAATTATTTAAGGAGGAATATCTTCTTCAGAAGGTGGGACTTTAGCTGGGACCCAGAGGAAGCCAGGGAAACCAGGAAGTGGAGAGGAGAGAGAGAATTCCAGGCATGGAGAACAGCATGACATTAGTCATGGAGTGTCTTGTTCACGGAACAGCAAGGAGACCATTGTCACTGGCTCACAGAGTGCTTGGAAGAGAGTGAGGTGTAAGAAGACTGAAAAGATAGGAAGAAGCCTGATCATGAAGGGTTTTGACAGCCAAATAGAGAATTTTACATTTAATTCTGGGGATAATCTATGAGCGAAAAGACTAGAAATGCAATTGGACCCTCACTATTTGTTGATGCGCCTGTGGAAGGTATTAAATAAGGGATTTGTAGGGGAGGCTTTTGAACAGGAGAGTAATGAGGTCACACCTGTGCATCATGAAAACCAGTCAGGCAGTGGTTTATAGGATGGATCTGGCAGGAAGAGATCAGAGGTAAGCAAAGCATTTGGGAAACTAACAATAACTTAGGTGAAAAGGGCAAAGGGCCCTAAGCCCAGTGGTAGCTTGGGTGGAGAGCATATGGAAGATATTGTGGAGGTAATGGGAGAAAGCAAATATTACAAGCCCAAGTGACTATGAAAATGTGGCAACACTGATAGACACTGGGAGTTTATCAGGTAAAAAATAAACTCAGATTATTTAGAACTAAGATAGGACATATCCATTCAATTCAGTTCAACAAATATATATTAAAGGGATTAGGCACTTGGGCCTGATAGCATGTCAATCCCTCAAATCCCTGTGGAGCCCCTGGAGTCATGCCATGCTAAGGTAAACTCCCCAGGAAGGCTCAAAAAAAAAAAAAAATCCCAGATGAACCACCAAGACATATGGGATCTTTCCAAAAGAGGAATTTGGAGTTGATTAAAAGTCAACCCTTCAGATCCCTGATATCCACTCTCCCCACCAAGATATAACAGGTGGTTAATCCCCCTCATTCTCTGGGCTCACACAGACGTGAGTCAAATTCTGGAGGCTGAACCACAAGAGGTCATTTTCTCTCGTAGGCCCACTGCCCACAAGTAAAGTGGCTGTGGGAAAATCTCCTAGTGTATACAGGTAAAATAAAATCATCCCCAGTCCAGGGCAGATTCCTTCTACTTCTGGAGTGATGTGTGCAAAGGGGTAGAGAAAGGAGCAGGTGATAAGAATTGTTAGTTTTAGACCATGAATAAACTTTAGGTTGATTGCTGGTATTCTAAATATGAGATCCTTGTCCAGTAACCAATAAATGGACAAACTGATTCATATTATTCTTGACGTTCTTGATACAAATTAAGCCAAAAAAAAAGAAGGAAGTCACAATTAATGAAAGGATGGCTCATAGGTTCTCTTA
The DNA here is from genome assembly GCA_011680675.1 of Gymnobelideus leadbeateri. NCBI lineage: Eukaryota > Metazoa > Chordata > Mammalia > Diprotodontia > Petauridae > Gymnobelideus > Gymnobelideus leadbeateri. Next base: position 249,915 of record WOXC01000005.1, on the reverse strand, counting down.
AAAGAAGCAAAGAAAGGAGTTGAAGGAAAGGGTTTTATTATGTACTCATAGAGGCAAGAAAAAAATGCCATTTCCTAGGATCATTTGGTCATTACATACTGTAGCATCAATGGTATTTGCAAGAAAGACCCCCATAAAAATAATTGCAGCTTATACACTACTGTTGGTGGTGTGAAAATAAAGTAGAAAAATTCTATGAAGAACCTATTAAGTTCCTCCATATCAAATCAATGTACTCTGACACTTGGTTTCAGTGCAAAGGTGGGGAAAGGTGAAGATGGAGAGAAAGAAATGGGTTCAGGAAGGACTGAGAGAGGCTAAAGACTCATAGATTACAAAGAAGCCTCATACCTCAAGATCATGAACATTTCTATTGAAAAAAGAATTGGTAGCACTAGACATAGTGAGCACAAAATGACACCATAAAGAATAAAACAGATATTTTAGAAGGCAGGGGAAAATGTGTTCTTGATGTGGGAATTGAGTCAACTGACTGCACAGTCAGACCACTGACTCAATATAGTTAAGATTAGAATAAAAAAATAATAATGAGAAAAGGCTATGTTATATAAATTGAAGCAACTTAACCCTGTATAATTTAAATAAGTAATTGAAATTAAAAAATGGGAAATGGACAACAGAAATGACAGCAATGGCAATACAATAATACCAACACAATTAACAACACCAATACACCACCACTACAATAATTTCAGTAGGTTAGCCAATATAAATTAATTGCTACAACAAGACCAAAAGAGTAAGTACCTTAGTCAGCAGACATATAACTTTCTTGCCAAACAGATTAAAATGATTTTTGAAGGTAGGACCAGGTTAGAAGATAAACTGGTTTGTAAAATGTTACAAAGGATGACTGATGATAATTAGTAGTATCATCTCATAAAGCAGAGAGAAGCAATGGAGGGTAAAAACTATTAAAGTTTGGCAAGATATCCATCTAAGCAAAGTCGTCCCGAGAGCATTCAAGGATGAAAGCAGAAGGAGGACTACAAAGGGAAGAAAGACGGAAAAGATTTGCAAAAAAACATCATAACAAACGGTTTTCTCAGGCAGGAAGATTGGTCTCTGTGTATGTTTGTAAGTGTGTTTGTATGTTTAGAACTAGAAGTGATACATCTCCAAGGGCACTGAGGGATGGATTTACAAAATACCTGAAGGTGGGAAAGATGCCACAGGCATGGGAAAAAAATGTCAGACTTCATTAAAAAAAAAAAGTGACCACCAAAAGAACATCAATAACTAGTGACCTACAATGTCTACTCTCCCATCTATTTAAAATCTTTATGAGAGTCATTTATACATGAATCAAGGGCATAGCCTCACAGAATAAGCATGCTTTTGCAAGCAATATTCCACAAAGGCCCACATCTATGCCATTTCACAATTAAACGAAAGATGTAGAGAACATAAGATTCCACTGTACTTATTGTTTGTTGGTAATGAAAAAGCATTTGGTTTTGGTAGAACAAAACACAGTTTCTTTTACAATAAGATGTCACTCATCAATCAGATATAACAAGGGATGTACTGATAAATATTTAACAACCAGCTCTCTGGGGGAGGGGAAATGAACAAATGGCTCATTTTTAAATTTAATCTGGATTATTAACATTTTCTTCACTGATTCTTAAGCCTAGACAATCAATAGAACAACAAATCAAACTCTGCCAATTTCTTGGCTCTCAAGAACTGGTACAATCTGGCTCCAGCATACCACAGTATATAACATATATTCTTAGAGGATATACTAACATAAATAATCTTATTCAATGACCCTCTGATAACAATTACCCAGAGACACATAAAACAGAAAGGTATGCTTCCAAAGGTATTTGATGCTATGATGGAGGAGCTCCAGGGCAGCATCAAGGTTGAAAAGGGATTCCTGGTAGATGGCAAAATTCTTCAGATGCTTCTGCTTGTGGATGGAGATGTCCCGGACATCAGGCTGATAGCATTGAGTCCCAGAACAATGCAGGGTCTCCTGAAATGGATCTATAAGGAACAGCTAGGTGGTATAGTGGATAGAGCACACGCTCTGGTGTCAGGAAGACCTGAGTTCAAATCTTGGCCTAGCTGTGTGACCCTGCAAGTCACTTAACCCTGATTGCCTCTCCGCGCCCCCCTCCAAAAAAAAAAAAGAAAAAGAAAAAAGAGATCTATAAGCATTCAAAGGAATTTAGCCTATCCATCTACACAGGAAATACCAAGTAGATGAAGACCATCTATGGTTCATATTTCAACATGCATTTGGATGTTTATTCTACAGAGGCTATCATATAGTATGTATACCCTGGACACAGGGTATATAGATGGACAATGAGCTAGGCCCAGAGTTGAACAGGAGAACAGACTGGATTACTTTTGAAAAATGCCAAGTTCTTTTAGTAACCCCAAACTTCCCATGAAAGCAAGGTCCATCATTTCAATACTAACATTTTACCCATGTTGCTCTATGACATCCAGAGAACTAAAAATAAATTTCACACATAGAGCGGTGTATGATTGGCATGAGAAAGCTCCAACACACAAACAATGAGGAACTCTGAAGAACTCTGAAGAACTTTACTCTGAAGGGTAAAGGATGTAAGAAAAAATGTGGTTGGTCACCTAGCAAGAGCTAGAGCGTTCTACTGGCACCCTCATGATATCAGGAGAAATTGAGGAAGGCTTCAAACACAGTGGATGGACTCCTTGTAGCAAACGGTTGAGAGGACATGGCCAAGAGCTATACAGGATGGATTGTCCTGGGTGGGTTGCAGTCTGCATCCCAAATAGATAAAATTGCAGTTCCATGTGAGTTTTTGAGTATATGAATGAAATAGTTCATGTTGAGGTTTCCTCAAATGTGGGTGATACAAGCATTCAGGGTCCCAAATACATATCAAGTACAGGATAGCCTTTGTTTCACCTCACAGAAAATGTATAAGATGCAAAAAACTAACAAATCCTATAAATCAATTCAGAAACAAATAAAGTGTTCAAATGGTCTTAACAATTCTCCCTAAAGGGAATAAAACTTGGGATTGCTGTTAAACAAGCCTTTGATGTTCTACTCTTTCCCAAAGTCTTATATAATCCCACCAAGACTCATAGCACTATACTTTAAGGGCTACTGCAATCCCTTTCCGATCAGACTTCAACTGTCTGAGGAATTCATCAGCTTTGCTCTCTAAAGAGGACCCTAGGCAGAAGTTCTATGGACTATGCTCTTCTGTTCTCTCAGGAATACACTATATCAGGATGTCTCTCTTCTCTCTCCAGATCCTATATCTGAATTTGGGATTGGGCTTTAATTTCTTGAAGCTGATTCTTCTCAGAATATCTCCATTTTCTAAGTAAAATACTAAATCATAGAGAACAGAGACTTCAAAATCTTACCTCTTATACATAACAGTTTGAAACTCACAAATGCTGTCTGTGAACTACCAGCTCAGGCCACGGGCAAATACGTGCCCACTTCTACCATGTGCTTCTACTACAAGTGTTTATCCATTATTCCCAAAGGAGGAAGCTGCAAATGGACTTAGGATCTTCTCCCCACTGCACCTTGTTTCTGGTCTGTTCTCAAAGAGAATGAGAAAAAGAATGTGTGGGCTGGTCTTACAATTTGTTTTTATAGACCACAGATAAGGGTAGTAAGAGTGTAGCTCTCTGAATCTCAATTAATCATATTGAGTGATGGAAGCATTTCTGGCACAGTAGAAAGAACAGTGGCTTTGTAGTCAGAGAACCTGGATTCAGATTCCACCTCTGACACTTACTATTGGTGTGATCTGAGGCAAAGCCAATTAAATTCACTGGGCCTTAGTTTCCTCACATATAAAGAGGATAATTGGAATAGATGATCTTTAAGGACTCCTCCAGCTCCAGGTCAATGATCCCATTATCAAGCAACCAACAAGCACTTATTAAGGAAGGGGAAGGAAATGGAACTCATATTTATTAAGCACCTACTATGTGCCAGGCATGCCAAGCACTAGAGACACAAAAAAAGGCAAAAACACAAAAACCTCCTAGATTCTCAAGAGCTTAATAGAAGACTTAACATATAAATAAATAAACAAATATACCATAAATAAAGAGTAAATGGAAGGTCACCTTAGAGAAAAAGGACTGGGAAGTTCAACTGCAAAAGGTTGTAAGCTGAGCCTTGAATGAAGTCAGGGCTGTCAAGAAGTGGAATTGAGGAGGGAGAGCATTCCAAGCATGGGGCACAACCAATGTAAAAGCATGGAGATGGGAGGTGGAAGATACTACTGGCTTTCCTTTGCCTTATCCAGGTGGCAGTGGGCATACCCCAATCCCACAAGGATATCTCCCTATAATCTCATCAGGTTGATTTGAGAACTCAAATGGATCAAGGACCTCCTCTTTACATTTTCTGAGGCAGAAGCTGAGGAAAACTCATGTTGGAGACAGAGATTTCGGATTTATGTGCATAAAGGTGAGAGATGAAGCAAGGGAAGAAGAAGAAATCACAAAGAAAATGGAGAATGTAGAGAAAGAAGAGAAGAGAGCCAAGGATTGACCTTTGGAGAAGATCAACATTAAAGGATTGGAAAGAGGAAAATGAGACCAAGAAAGAACATTCAGAGAGAGGAGAGCCAATAGAGTAGAAGTCTTTTAAGTCTAAAACACAATTCATTATTTTCCCTCCTATAACCATCCTCCTCTAACCTTCTCTATTTGTGTGGATACCATTATCTTTCTACTTACTCAAACCGGCAACTTTTGAGTTATGCTTGATTTTTCTATCAGTTGTTAGGTTTTACTGATGTTATCTCCACATCTCATGTCTGTCCCTTTCTCTCCACTCACACAGCCCCCACCCTGGTTTAGTCCCTTACTAACCTCAAACCTGGACTATTGCAATAGCTTCCAAATTGGTTTCCCTGTTTCTAGTCTCTCCTATCTCCATTCCATCATTCAAACAGCTATTTGAAATCACCACCCAGCTCAAAAATCGTCAATGGCTCCCTATAGCCTCTAATACAAAATACAAAATTTCCATCCTGGCATTTAAAATTCTCTAGAAGTTGATTTCAACCTGCCTTTCCAGACTCAGCTCAGTTGCACACTTGATGGTTCAGCCAAATTGGACTACAGGTTATCCCTTTGACCTTGGCATTCCATCTCTTGACCCCTGCCTTTGCACAGACAGTCCTCCGTGTTTGTTTCACTCCTTCTTCACCCCAACCTTTTCAGAATCCCTGATTTTTTCAAAGCCCACCATTAGCCTTCTGTGATTTCCAAATTGCTTTCTTCCTCCTCAAATTATCCAGAATTTACTTATTTGTATACAAGTTGTACCTCCCCATCTCCAAAGAAGATTATTAATTTTCTCAGGGAAGGAAATTTTCATTTTTCTTAGTATCCTAGGGCTTGGCACAGTGCCTCACACCTAGTAAGTGAGTAACAAACATTTATTGAATTGAAATGGATTACAGAATAGTGCAATCAAGCCAGTAGGAAGCAAGCAAGCATTTATTAAGCCCCTACTATGTGCCAGGCACTGTGCTGAGCCCTAGTGATATAGAGAAAGGCAAAAACAGCTACTGCTTTAAGGAGCTCACACTCTAATAGGCTTAATGGGTCTGGACATCAATTTCCTCATACCCCAAGTGAAGAGGGAATTCTTAAATGACTTCTAAGGTTCTTTCTGGTTCTGAAATCCTATGACCCTCTGAAATATATTGAACATTTAGGGCAGAGAGAGCATCCAGGAAGAGTTGTCCAATGGATCAATTGCAAAATGACCAAAAAACCCTATTGGATTTGGCATCAGAGAAGTCCTGTCACCTTGAGATTGCCACCACCTGGTTCAGGCCCTCTGACTTTATACCTGCTGGTGGGTCTGCCTGCTTGGTCTCTCCCCATTCCAGTCCATCCATTCAGCTCCTAAAGTGGTTTTCCTAAAGCTCATCTTTACCATGTTGCCCTTCTATTCACACCAGTGGTTCCCAATTGTATTGTCTTCAGGATCAAATATAAAATCCTCTTTTGGGCGTTCAGAGCCCTTTTTAACATGTCTCTTGCCTATGTTTCCAGTCTTCTTACACTTCGCAGTAACCCTTCTTCCCAATATACTCTTAAATTCAGGGACACTAGCCTCTTTGTTGTTTCCCAAACAAGATGCACTCTCTCTCCTGATTCCAGGCATTTTCACTGGCTCTCCTCCATACCTGGAATGATTTCCCTCCTCATCTCCATCTTTTGGCTTCCCTGACTTCCATCAAGCACCAGCTAAAAATCCTACCTTCTGCACAAAGCCATTCCCTTAGTGCTTTGCACTTATTGCGCTCACTTTGCAAAGCTGAGCCTAGTTTCCTGATCCATAAAATGGGGGAGGTTGAACTATACAATCTTTGTAAAGTTCCTTTCAGCTCTGAACTCTGTGATCTTACTTCCATTAGAAAGGGGACAGATATTTAAAACCTGGTTCAATGTGCCTTCCCTCTAAATTTATGTCCATTTTGGGAGGCCATCACCAGTCATCCTGACCTGTGTCTTGCTGCTGGACTCTGATGACTCCGAAGGAGAGAGGCTATGACTTTGCACAGCTCTGCCTCACTTAAATCCAATTCACTTGCAAGTCAAGACATCACCCTCCTGATGTCATTGGTTCTCTGTGAGAACAAAGGATGAACAACAATGTTCACTTGATCCTGTTTGCACACATTTGTACACAGGTTGTCTCCCTGCTTTAGACTGTGAGTTTCTTAAGGGCAGAGGCTGTCTTTTGCCTTCTTTTGTATCCCCAGACAGCAATTAACATGATGCCTGGAACACAGAAGGCACTTAATAAAAACTTATTGACCTAAGGAAGTACAAAACCATATCCATCAAGAGATGATCAGCTAACACTCCACATTCAGCTGGTCTAAAGTGAACTCATGGTCTCTTGGATTAACCTGTCCCTCTCCTCAGCTCTTGTTTCTGTTAATGGCACCACACTATCAGCAGCCATATCTTATCATTAACATCTTAGTAGTATATCTCTCATCAGTTTCTCTCCCTTCTCACAGTATCAGACCCTAATTCCAGCCTTCATAATCACTCACCTAGACTTTTAAGAGGAATATGTTGCTTCTTAGCTTATTGTTCTGCCTCCAATTTCTCTTCCTTCCCACTTTACCTGCATCTTCTCAGAGGTGAACGAATACAGTGGAATGCCCACGAGATTTGAAACCTGAGGACCTGGGTTCAAATCAGCTCTTTTTGTTACCACCCTTGTGACTTGGGCAAATCATTTAATCTGACCCTCGAGTTCCACATCTGCAAAAAGAAGGAGTCAGACTAGGTAAGCTCTAAAATCTTTTCCAGCTCTAAATCTACCATCCTATGAAAAGGTGAAAAGATGGGACCATAGCAAGACTGAAGAGTAGAACAAATGCTCTTTCACCTTTTTCTTGTTCCCCCATCAGTAAAGTGGGTGTATTAATCCTTGTCCCACCTTCCTCATCCACCAGTCTGGAAGGAAAGAGATGTGAAAGGTAAAACCTATAAGGACAAGATCTAGGAAGGTTTCTACCCCTCATTGGACCACTGAGCACTTGGTCAAATAATTGAACTTGTTTATTCCTTATCTTTGGTATCTTTATTTACATTTCTACTTTAGTTTCGGTCTAGCTACAATCAAACTCTCAGAGGGCAGTCACTAGGTTTTAAATATCTGTCCCCTTTCTAACTGAAGTAAGATCAGGGTTCAGAGCTGGAAGGGACTTCACAGAGACTGTATATTTCAACCTCCTCATTTTATGGATCAGGAAACTGAGGCTCAGTTCTGTAAAGTGATTTTCTCAAGGTCATACAGATAGGTGGTTTACAAACATTATTGATCCTCACACAATTGAGGCTGGTAGGTGCTATTATCAGTCCCATTTACAGATAATGAAACTGAAGCCCAGAGAGGTAAGGTGACTTGACAATCACACACAGCTAGCTAGTAAAGTGTCTGAGGCTGGATGTGAACTCAGGACTTCCTGACTCCCTGCTCAGAGCTCTATCTACTTCAACACCTAGCTGCCTCTAATCGATAGAATTTGAACTCTGATCTTTCTACAATTAATTGCCCGAATTCTTTTCTTTGTACCAGGAAACCCAGGCCCTGGTTCTGCACACAGGGGCTTAGGGAATATGGATGGATTGCTCTCTAACCAAGGCCTGGCCTCTGACCTCTCCCCTGCCTGTTCTTCTGAGTGTGAGTTCATTTCCAAAGGTGGGAGGAGAGATGGGGGAGGGTTAAAACGGGATGTCTGTAGAAAGGCATACACCCTTGTGAAATTCCTTTCCTTTAGCAACCCGGAGTTATTAAACAGCAATGAAATCCTAGGGAAGAGTTGGGAGAGGGGAAGGATTTAATATAGATCCGTTTTCTATTTTTAAAAAGCTTTTTTTTCCTTCCACTTCTTTAAATCCGAACACTTCTAAGGCACGGAAGCAACCAATCAGGGAAGCAAGGCTGGAGAGGGAGGAGAAGGGCCCAAGGGTGACCCCGAGTCCATTCCCCCTCCCTCCGCTTGGGGCCTCTCCCTTCCTCCCCTCCACCCCCAAACCTCCATTCACCAAACCTTTCTATTCCTCCTCTCCCCACCCCCCCACCCCATATACACACACCTCTCCCGGCTTCCTACAGCTCTTCTTTCCAGCCCTACCCCACTTTCTCCCCAGAAACCATCGATACTCCCTAGAATTTTCAGGTAAGAATTCATGAGCCCCCAAGACCTTACACAACCCCCCTTCCCCTAACTTATTTACAAAGCAATTTGAAATGCAAAATGGGGCTGAAGCCCAGAGGGCCTCAGCAAAAGCACTTTTTGCCCTAAGGTTAACCTAACCACGCCCTTCTCTTCCCAAAGCCCTTCCCCAAATCCATCGTCCCCTCCCCCAAACACTTCCTCACACTTTACCAAGCTCCTTTCCCTCCTTCCCCCTCTCCCCAGTTCCCGGCTACCTCTAGTCGTTTCCTTTTAGCCTCAACCCATTCCCCTGCACCTTATCTACTCTGTAGCCCCTTTCTCTAGCGATCGCCCCCCGATCTTTTAAAACTTCCCTATCCCCACCATCAGCTCCTACCTCTTCTCTACACTCCACCTCCCCCCCAGCCTTTTTTTTTTTTGCAATCCTCTTTCCCCGAAGCCCCTCCCTCTTTTCCACTCTCTCCTGGAGCCCCTTCCCCTCTTTGCTTACACTAACCCCTTCCCCTAACCCAACAGCCCCTCCCTCTTCTCCCCTATTCATTCCCTCTTCCTCCCTCAGCTCCTCCAGCCCCCTTTTTTTTCTTTGCTTGGCTCACCCCCTCCCCCGAGTTCTTCGACTATTGATTACCCTACCTCCCCTCTTCATCCCTCACCCGGTTTCTAGGGGTGGGGGAGTTTCCCCCAACCCCAACTTCGCCCCCTCCTCTGGGAACGTAGTTGTATTAGCTCCACCTCCTTTCCATTCAGCGCTCTCCTATTGGCTCCTCTTCCCTGGTCGCGTGCAAGGGTGGGAGAGGAGGTTGGGGGAGGGGGTTCAGCAGGTTAGACGATCCGTTCCCTCCCCCCACTTCGCTGCGGCTCCGCCCTCCCCGCGCAGACTCCTCCCGCCTCCGGGCGGGGTCCTCCCGGCTCCTTTCATTCCCGGCCCGGACGGCGCTCCTTGGGCTGGGTTTCTGACCTCCGCGGGGCTGCATCTGAGTGGCGGGCTAACCGCGGTAGCGCGTTGCTGAGGGAGCCCGGGAGAAGAAAGAGGAAGAGAAGGAAGAAAAGGAGGACAGCGGGGTTGCTCGGGACCCAGGCTCGCCAAACCAAAGCCTGCGCTCCATTTTGCTGCGGGCGCCCAGCCTGACTTCCCCGCTGGGGCATCGGCTGCAGCGTCCTACTCCCCGCCCCGCGCCAGCCGGGGCTACAAGCCGGGACACCGCCTGCGCCTCTGGCTGGAGCCGGAGCCGGAGCCGGAGCGCACCGCCGGCCGCTGCCCCAGCCCTGGGTTCTGGATCCCGGGAGCGGCTCGCCAACCCCGTGCCCGGGACATTGCCGTGCGCCCCTGCCCTAAGGCTGTTCTGTTCCTCTCCTACGCCGGGCACCCGAGCCACAACTCTGCCTGAGCTCCGAAACGCGCCCACTGTCCTCACCCCGTGCACCGGAGCCCGGGCGCTGCCAGCCTCTGCCCACGTGCGAGAGACCTAGGAAGCTGTGCCATCTCTGAGGCAGCTTGCGCCTGCAGCCGAGTACCTTACGGCCGCCTGGACGCAATAGCCTGGGTCAGAACTTGGCTGGACCCCTCCGCGCCCTAGGTCCGGGACCCCAGGAGCCTCCTTGTTTTCGGCGAATCCGAACCCGGACATCGCTACCACTCTTAGACCCCTTGATTTGGCATTTCGGCTAGTTGGAAACCGGGACCCCACCCGCTGCCCTGTGCCAGGGCACCATCCTCTCCCGTAGCCAGCGTCCTTGGTCCAGCTCCCGAGGGCACCGTAGTTACAGCAGGCTCTGCTCCCAGTCCTCGCCCTCTGGAAGTCTAAGCTGTATGTGCCGGGGCGGCTGTAGGCGGGCCGGGCCCTCGCCCTCGGGAGAGTAGAAGAGCAGAGGCCGACTGGGCTGGTGATTTCCGTTCCAGATAGAGGTGCCTTGGGCTTGGGCTAGGTGAACCCTCCGCACCGAACCCTGCGGGAGCACGGGACAAAGCAGGAAACACCCCAGGAAGAAGGTGAGTGTCAGATTTGGGGACTGGGACGTTAGGGCCAGGATAATGGGGACCGGGTACGCCCCATCACCATCTCTTTTCGGGTCAGGAATGTAGGAAAATATGAGAATTCACTTTGTCACACCCTGGGCCTCGTTTGGATTACATGGTCTCCAAGGTCCCTTCCTGCGCTAAATCCTTATGATGCCCAATGCCACTCTACACATTTCAGCTCTTCCCAGGGAGAGCTAAGGGAAGAGATTGAGGGGAGCAGAGGAAAGGAGATGTGAGTTGGGGGAGAAAAGCAAGAGAGAAGGAAACGTGGAGAGATACTGACCAGAAGGGAGAAATGACAGAAAGAGCTGAGGACATTGTGAGGGGATATAGAGAGAGAAGGAAAGACAAGGTGTGAGGGAACAAGTATATGGAAGAGACGGGCATATGGGAGCCATTATATGCTTTTAAGGCTTACAAAGTGCTTTTATATCTGTAAGCTCTCATTTGTTCCTCATGGTGACTGAAGGAGATGGAGTTGTAATATCATCCCTTCTTGACAGGAGAAGAAACTGAGGCTCTGAGAGGGTGTGATTTGGAACAGTTAGTAGAGACCAGGTGGAGACTAAATGAAACTTAGATTTTCCGAGTTCAGATCCAGAGTATTTATATTGTGTATAAATAGTATTTATACTATGTATAAATAGCATTTATGCATAGTGTTTGTTTATACATCATTTATACTATGAATAAATTCTATGCTACACTGACATGTAGAAGATAAAAGATATCAAGGGGAGAGGGAGGGAGAGGGCTAGATGGGGTTGGTGGTAGAACAGAAGTTCCTCGAAGGCAGGGACTTTTGTCTCCAGTATTCAGCAAGATTGGTGGCATGTTATATAGGTGCTTAATAAATACTAATTGTTTGCTGGTGAAGGAAGTAGGTCAGTGAAAATAAGGGTGGAAGAGACCAGAGCAAAGGGGGAGAAGTTTTATATATATAGACAGGGTAAAGGCAAAGCCCAGGCAAGGTAGCAAAGGATAAAGATTGTGTTCGATATCTCTTTCCTTCTCTCTTAACACCCAGTAGATACCTGTTCAGTTTAAGAACCAGTCTTCTAGGTGTAGCTCCAGATACTTAGCTCAGCCCTTCAGGGATACAAGATTCTGTCAGTGGGCCATGCCATCATCCTGGTGCTCCTGGTCACGGCCTCTCTCTTAAGAAGTAGACTGCCTTCCCTAGTAGCTGTGGCTAACCCTTTGTTGTTGGGCCTCTCTGTGCTTAGCCCACTAATCCTCTGAGGACACACCCAGGCCACATACTTAACCAGCTGGAGTAAGACCTACCAGGGCTTAAGCATCAGAGAACTTCAGCAGATACACCTGGTGATTCGAAGATGATCAAAGAACTAGTGACCTGCTCTTGGGGAGATTAATCTAGTGGGGTGGGTGGGTAGGGGAGACAAAATCCTTAAAAAATAATTGCAGTGCAAAACAGAATGTGGAGTTACATAGTGCTCTGTGAGATTTGCCAAATTGGAGTGGAGCCCAGTGACCCCTCTATGGACCTGGCATTCTAGACCTTGTACAGTCTGGCTCCAGACTATCTTTTAAGGAGCTTCTCATTCTGTTCCCCTTCCTGTGTGCCATTCTAGATGATTTTGAATCCAGCCTCAGATATTTCATAGCTTTGTGACCCTGCATAAGTCAATTAACTCAGCTTTCAGCTATCTCATCTACAAAATGGGGATAATGCCAGCATCTACCTCTAGGGTTGGTGTGAGGACCAAATGAGATCCATATGTGAAGTGTTTAGCAAGCTTCAAAGTTCTATGTAAATACTATCATTTTTATTATTATTAAACGGTACTTCAAATCATTCCCCAAATAGGTAAGATCTCTCTGTCCTGCCTTTTTCTGTCCAGGCATTCAGATGTATTTCCCGTCTTTGTTCCCCTCAAAGCCCAGTTCTAGTGCTCCCTTATCCCTTCCTGGAAGCCTTCCTTTATGTGTACACCTGCCTCCAGGATCATTCTTACCTAGCCTCCCCCCCCCCATCTCATAGTCAATCTGTTAGCATTTACTAAGTACCTCCTATTTGCCAAGCACTGTGGTAAGTACTTGGGACTCAGAGGCAAAAAAGTTCCTGTCCTTCAGGAGTTCACATTCTGATGGGGGAGATAACATCCAGACACTTGTTTTTTTCCTTATTTTTTTTTTAAACAACCTGGGTTCAGATCCTACTTCTGAAACTTAGTATCTGTGTAACATAGTCAAACCGTAACTTTCTCTGGGCCTTGATTTCCTCATCAGTATATGGCATTTACCTTGAAGGGGTATGAAGATGGACTGAGATTATGTTTATAAAGGGCTTTCAAAGCACTATATAATTGTCAAATATTATTATTATGAGTTAATTTATTCATAGGCTCATTAGACTTAGAGCTGCCAGAGACCTTGTGGCTACTCCCTCATTTTACAGATGAGGAAACTGAGGCAGAGTGGGTGACTTGTCCATAGTCACACTGATAAGGAAGTACTGGCAGGATTTTAATCCAGGTTTTTCTGACTTCAAGCCCAGGGCTCTATCTGCCCTGTACAAATCTGACAACCCAATTTTCTGCAGGAACCTGGAGCGGGGAGCAGAGTGTTAGTGCTAGACCACATAGGGGGTAGGGGTTTGGCCAGCCTGTTTTGAGTTAATCTTCTTAGATCCTAACAACAAAACTGAGTGATAGCTTAGCCCAGGAGAGGAGGGGGCTGGATTGGATGGGCTCTGAGCTCCTGTCCAGCTCTAAATTAGTGACCCTGGGGGTCCAAATCCCAGTTCTAGGACTGACAAGCTAGGTAATAACTGGGTCAGCTCTTCAGTTGTCTGAATCTGTAAGATGGCGACAGTGACCCCTTGCACCAGTATCCTTGTAGATTAAAGGGACCAGCCTTGGAGTCAGGAAGCCCCACTTTCAAGTCCTAGCCTCCAACACAAACTCCTTGACCATTGAGCAAATCACTTAACTTCCCAGTGCCCTAAGCTACTTGTCTTTCTACTTGGTTTCCTATACCTATGAGATCACAGGTCCAGACTGGACAAATCATGCATGCCTTACTGAGCCCTGGTTAGGAAAGGGCTTTCTAAATCTGGCAAGTGCTATAGAGATGGAAGTTGTTATTAGAAAGCTGGGCTATTATTATGTCTCTTGTCATGGTTGATCACTCCTGAATCCAGCATGTGTTAATTGCCTGCTGTGTGCTAGGTGATGGTGGTGGTAAGCCGAGACAAAAACCAAAACCACCCCTGCCCTCAAGGAGTTTACATTCTCACTGGGAAGTAAGGTCAAGGTCATTTTGGGAGAGATTAGGAAGGACATAATGTGGATGGAGGGCTTGCTTGAGCAGAGCTTTGAAAGAAGCTAGGGATTCTCAGAATAAGACATATGCATATGGACATGGGGGATTTATTTTGCTTGATTATGCATATTGGTTAGAAGAGTTTTGCTTTTTAATTTTTTTAAATTTCAAATTGGTAGCAGCAAGGGGAAAAAATAAAGGCCTGTTAATTGGGGAAAAAATAATTAAATTGAAAAAAGAATCCTAGGGATTCTTTTTGGTGGTAATGCATTCCAAGTTTGGGGGACAGCCTAGGTAAATGGAAATTGGAACGAGTGTCACGTGAGGTACAGTTAGGAGGGTGGTTGACCAGACTGTGGAATTTCTGAAGGATGTAATAATCCTGGAAAAGGAAGTCCTCCACTATCCTACTCTGACACTTTGTTCTGGTATTAAGTTCACCCCGGATTCTACACTTGGGACAAATATTAGCTGGGCAGGTAGAAAAGCTCCGTGTCCTGCCTTGGCATGGGAGATTCATTCCTTAGGAGCCAATCCAGAGCAGCTTTGGGGTGATGGATAGATAGTTCAGCCACAGCAATGTTGGAAGGCTCCCATGTCTCAAGAGAGCTTGGGAATTGTGTTGGTGAAGGGAGCAGTACCTGCCAGTGTTCTCCAGTGGAGTCATGGCTTCTTGAAGCATTAGTTATGTTATCATAGAATTGAACACTGGAAGAGACTGATCCTTTGTTAAAACAAAAGCATCTGTAGACATGGACTTTTTGAACCCACAAGGCCCTTGGAGATCATGAAGACCAAGCCTATCATTTTTTAGGAGGGGCTTGCCATAGGAAACAAGGCCAGTGTTCAAACTAGGACCCAGGCCTTCTGACTTCTAGTGCAAGGCATGTTCCCTGACATGAGGGTCTCTCCTTATGTCTTTTGTCCTATCCCTAATTATCCCACACTAGTTTTTAAAGTGCCTTTTCTTTTTTCCTTTTTACAATCTGGCTCTTTCCAACCTCACTGGACATTATCCATCCCCACCCAACTCTGTAATTCAGCCAAACTGGCCTTCCCTCTGCTCCTCACTCACAACACACTCCATCTCTGGTCTCCATTTCCTGTCCCTTAAACCTTTGCCCTGACTGTACCCTATGCCTGGAATGTACTTCTTCCTTCCCTCCTCAGATAGCTTCTCTTTAAGTCCCAGCTTAGGCACCCCTGTCCATTTTGGAGCCTTTCCTAATCCCTGCCCAAAACCTAGCATCCTCCTTCCCAAACCACCTTGAGTGTACCTATTGTCTAGATCTTTGTATTGATTTGCCTTCTATTTCTGCTGAATATAGTTTTATGTGTACTGGTCTCCTGCACTGAAATGTAGACTTCTTTCCAGTAGGGATTGTTTCATTCTTTGTACCTGTATTACCAGGCACCTTGCCCAGTATCCAGCATATAGAAGACTCTTAATAGGTGCTTGTTGGTTAATGGATTGAGTCTCCCTTCCCTGCTTCCTCCATAGCTGTAGCATTGAGGAAAGAGCAGAATCCTGGGAATGAGGGTTCTTGGATTCTAGTCCCAGGTCTGTCATTAACACATGGTGAGAGCTTGGGCCAGTCCCTCTCTGGTTGGCCCTCAGAAGCCTTTGGACTGGTGATTTCTGAAGTCTTTTCTTAGCATGGACGTTCTTTTTTGGTTCTTACCTCACATTCTATTCCAATCCTTCCTAACTGCAGCAGGGCTGGCTCTTTCCCCATTTGCCAGCTTATTTTGGTTTAGTTTGTCAGGATTTGAGGTAATCTCGTGACCTGAATTTCTTTCATAAGGGGCTGCTCCTGAGATTGGGGCTCTGGTCCTTGATCACATGGTTCCCTGAGTCTGTCAAGGTTAGCCTCTATCACTAAGTCATCTCTCCCCACCCACCTCTCCAAAAATAATAATAACAATAATAGTTAGCATTTATGTAGCACTTCAAGGTTTGTAAAGCACTTTGCAAATATCCCATTTAATACTAATGACAATAGCTGACATTTATATTGTTTTACCATGTGTAGGCACTGTGCTAAATGCTTTACAAATATTGTCTCATTTGATCCTTACAGCATCCTTGGAGATGGGTGTTTATTATCCCTATTTGATGGGGGAGGAACCAAGGTAGGCAGAGGTGAAATGACTCCGTCAGGGCCACACAGCTAGGAAGAGTCTATGACTGGATTTGACCTCAGGTTTTCCTGACTCCAGGTCGAGTTCTCTATCAGCTAGAAAACACCTAGCTGCCTGTAAAAGGTAAGAGAGGAGGGATAGTGTCAGAGATTCAGAGCCTGAAGAATTTAGACCAGGGGTGGGGAACCTGCAGCTTTGAGGCCAAGTGTGGCCTTCTAGGTCTTCAGGTGCAACCTTTTGATTGAGTCCAAGTTTTACAGAATTTATCAAGGGGATTTGTTCTGTGAAGTTTGGATTCAGTCAAAGGGCCAAATTTGAGGACCCAAAGGGCTACGTGTGGCCTTGAGGCTGAAGGATCCTCACCCCTGGTTTAGATCAATCCCCTTTATTTTACAGATGAGGAAATTGGGGGCTGGGAGGTGAGAAGAAACTTAGGTCACACAGTAAAGCAGAGACTTGGACTCAAGTCCCCCTTCTCCCATTCCAATACTCCTTCTACCATGTTACATATTATCTCCTTTTGAAGGAAGAGGTTTCCTTCCTTTTCTTTCTAAACGTGAGAGGATATTGTTCAAGTCCCCAACTAGCAAGCACAGAGAAGTGTGTGTGTGTGTGTGTGTGCGCGTGTGTGTGTTGGGGGGGGGGGGTCATCCTTGATTAGAGATAGGGGAAGGATGTGTATAGGAGAAAGCTGGAGGTGGGGTCTGGCTTGGATGTCCCCCCATCCTCTACCCCATATTGATCTCCCCTGAATCGCCAGGAACAAGTTCAGGGAAATTCTCCAAACCAGCCTGTTGGGAGAAGGTTGGGGCAGAGCCCTGGTGCTCAGGGGCCTGGGGGAAGAGGCCTGTGGCTCCCTTTGATCTCCTTGGTTGTCTCTCATCTCTTCAGGAAAAGGAAACTTTTCTTGGTTTTGACAGGTGCCAGAAAGGGAGGCCCCTGCTGCTGGCTGGTTCCCCCTGGACTCCCAGTCTGGCCTCACTCTCTGGGCCCTTTCTCTACAAAGGTGTGTCCTGAATAATTTATCGACCCCTTAGGATATGCTGGAGGCTCAGGAAATTGTTACATGGTCAGATAAGTGTTTCCTCATCCCCTGGAGAGTTGGGAGGTTTGAAAGGCACAGAAAAAGCATTTATGAAGGGCCCTGTCCCAATGCTACAGAGGCCTGGATCCTAGCCCTGGCCCTGCCACTGGCTTGTTGGGTGACCTTGGCAGTGCCAATATATATTGAGCATCTCATGCATACACAACTGTATGTCAGGTACTAGAAGAAATCCAGTTTTTAGATGAAGCATATGTAGGTCCTGCCCTCCTGAAGGTTTGTCTGCAAGAGAAGTTCTTTATCTGGGGTTAGTGAATAGATTTCAGGGATCTATAAACTTGGTTAGGAAAAAAAATACATCTTTATTTCACTATCTCATTGAAATTTATCATTTCCTTTTATTATGAACGTAGGCTACAAGCATTCTGAGAAGGATCCCAACAGATTCATAGTCCAACTTCAGACGAACAAAGGGGTCTAAGGATAAGGACCCCTGGACCAGAGGGAGGCTGACACACAAACCTAAATGCCCATAATACTTGGTAGGGACTTTAGAGAGGGACCAACAAAGAACTGTGTAAAATTCAAAGGGGAAAAGGGTTACTGGGGGCGGGGGAGGGGATCAGGGAGAAAATTCCATCTCTTCTAGGAAGTCTATAAAGAGGGGAAACGATTCCTGGTAAAAGGAGTGAATAGATTGCAGAGAAGATGCCACCTTTTCTAGGAAGTCTGTGGAGAGTGAGAGGGGATGATTCCAAGTATCAGGAGTGAGGTAAGCAAAGGGAGTGAGCCAGCAGAACTGGGGTCTGTGTAGGGTTGGCCTGGCTGTACTGTGAGAGGCAGGGGAAATCGAGTGAGATAAGGCTGGAAAGGCCTTTACAGTGTTAGATTGTGAAGAGCCTTGAATGGCAGGAATCTGGATTTTGTTTAGCAGGCAAAGGGGACCCATTGAAGGGTTTTGAGCAGAGATCACATGAAATAATGTAAATAATGTGAAAAGTGCTTTGTAAACTGTCAGGGCTGAAAGGGACAATGTTATGATACAAAATAGTTAAGGTTAGTAGTTTATCTGTTTTAAAGAGTTATCCTGTTTCTGACAATAGCTGTGTGACCTTGAACCCGTTTTCTCCTCTTTAGCATCAGTAATGCTTATACTCTCTACCTGCCTCACTGGGTTTGTGCAAAGAAAGTGCCATAGAAATATTAGTTTGTTTTTCTATTAAGAGGGAAATAGGATCCAAGTCACCCTCCTGTGGGAAGCTCACAGTCTTGTTGAGGAGAGAGGTGTTGGTGCCTGCAACTAGAAAGGACAGACCCATGTGATGGGTGGTTGGGAGTACCTAGTTTCTGCCGGAGTTCATCAAGGAGATGATGACACCTGAGGCAGTCAGGGAGGGCTTCATGGAGGAGTTGGTACAGTTGAGGGGTGGAGTAGGTTGAATATAAAGAGAATGTTATGAAGGCAACCTCCAAAGCAGGAGTGAGCCTTAGGATTTGGGAATTTGGAGACTGCCATTAGGAGGCAACAACATGGCTCATTGGATAGAGTGTTGGATCAAGAGTCAGGAAGACCCAAGTTCAAATCTGGTCTTAGACACTTACAAGCTGTGTGACCCTGGGCAAGTCATTTAACCTGTTTGCCTTAATCCACTAGAGAAGGAAATGACAAACCACAGCAATATTTTTGCTAAGAAAATTCCATGGACAGTATGGTTTATGGAGTCATGAAGAGTCAGACACAAGTGAACATTCTGGCTGGAACCTAGGAGGTATGTTATAAAGCAGTCAGAAATTCAATCCAGAAACACAATAAGGGCTTCTGCTCTGTTTGAAGCAGAGCAACCCATTGTATAGAGAGTTGGCCTCAGTCAGGTTCTGTCTTGAATGTATCCTAGCTTAGGGAATGGCACCTCAGTGCCCCACGAGCTCCGACTAAAACTTTCAGAATGGTTCTTGATTTATCCTGGAACCTTTTTTACTGGAGTTCCCTCCACCAATGGAATGGGGACCTTGTGCTACCTGCTGAGTATACAAAAACAGTACAAAGACCGATGATTGGTGCCTGCCTTCAGGGGGCTTCCATCCTATGGGGGAGGTTCTCCAATGGGTTAATCCAAAGTTCTTTCAAGAAAAAAAATGCACAGACATTTGGAGGTGACTGGGCACTCAGATGTGTTCTAAATTTTGGCCAGCTTGGGTTACTGTTTTGTTTGGGGCCATATCCCTCAGGAAAACCATCCATTAAGAAGGGGAGAGGTTGATTTATATGTTGTTGATGGGCAAACCCCAAATTATGGCTCCTAAGGCATTTAAGTAAGAAGGTTTTCAAAGCTTCCTTTCCCATCTCTAATATTCTGAACATTTCATGTTCTCTGGGCTTCTCTGTTTCTAATGTTATGTGTTCTAAGGCCCCTCCCAACTCTGACATTCTGAGTTCTAAGGCCCCTCCCAGCTCTGACATTCTGGGTTCTAAGGTCCCTTCCAGCTCTGACATTCTGGGTTCTAAGGTCCCTTCCAGCTCTGACATTCAGGGTTCTAAGGTCCCTCCCAGCTCTGATATTCTGTGTTCTAAGGTCACTTCCAGCTCTGACATTCTATGACTTCTGATACTTATATGCAGCAGATTACAGGGAGCTATAGCAGATTCTTGAGCAAAGTTAGGCCATGCAGGTCATGTTAGGAGGATGGGACTGTTTTCCCTGCCTGACCACCCAATGTCTGGAGAAGAGATGTCTGATCATCAAAATGAGCAGGCTGCTTTTGCCTGAGGCTGCTTCCTCCTTGGTAATTAGCAGCTGTGCTAAATGGAGAGCCCTGTGATTTGGAGCCGGATGAAGGCAGTCTGCTGGCTGGCAGGAGGGTGGTATGGGAGGGGTTCCAGACTTAGTCAACTGCTGGTGTCAGACTAGGGGAGTTTACAGCACAAAAGAATCCTGCCATCCTCCAAAGGGCTCACTCAGGCACAGTGCAGCCTCTGCCCTCCCTGGGGCCTATCAGTGGGTCAGCCAGCATATTCAAGGCCCTGTAGGGTCACAGCTTCTTCAGGAAATGACTGTCTTTGGGGAGAGCCTGGGTGAGACATGTAGCTCTGGGTTCTCATGTGTGGGTATTCCCTCCAAGGGGAATCAGGCCACCTCGATGACTTCTCATACTGTTTGATTTTTGGCCATGTCCTTCCATATAAACACTTCCCAGAGGACCTTCTACACACTAGAGGCCTTCCTCATAGTCTTGGTTGTTGTCATTCTGATGTTTTTCAGTCATGTCCAATTCTTTGTGACCCCATTTGGGAAAGATATTGGAGTGGTTTGCCATTTCCTTCTCTAGCTCAGTATTACAGATGGGGAAACTGGCAGAATAAAATTACTTGCCCAGGGTCACCCAGCCAGTAAGTGTCTGAGGCCAGATTTGAATTCAGGAAGAGGAGTCTTCCTGATTCCAGGCCCAGCTACCCTATTCTTCTGGTATTTGGGGAATAATGGTACAGCACCTGTGGCCTGGTCATGTATTATTCCTCACTCTTGCTGCATGACTGGCCCCCAACATTTGTTGTTCCTGTGTGTCCCCGATGACTTTTATGCCACATTTTGCATAATGTATTGCATCCTATTGACATCTACCATGAGGCTTTCCGTTGCCCTTTGGGACACCAGCAGTTTTGATTCTTCTTTGACTATGGTGCTTGCTAAGTCACAATCATACATCATGATGTGTGAGGTATGTTGATGTTAAGGCATTTCAGTGACAGAAAACAGCTCTGGGGAGGGGCTCTTTGAAAGCACAGTTTAATCCAGCTACATGTCTCCCTTTTTAATTCTGGATCCAGGTAATTATTTCTCTCTGGTGCCTGTGCAAAAGGTACTGCTAGATTAGTGCAGTGGACTACCCCTTTCAGCAGCATGTCACAATCTGGGTAAGAGACATTTTTCATCCACTTGGTTTTTCTTGTGTGGATGGGGAAGATCGATAGCTTTTGAATAGCCAGGCAATCTCCTGGTGGAAACCCCATAGGGTAGCCAGTACTCAATATAACCAGTACATTCATCTGCAAAAGTAAGGGCTCTCCTTGAGGACAGAGACTGTTGTTTTTGTCTCCAGTGTCTACAAAATGGCTGGCATCAGAGCTGGAGAGAAATGTTTATTGAGTGAATGAATGAATTCTGGAAAATCCCATTGTTTACAAGGAATCTAGAAGAGATGTTAAAATAAGGAAATGATACTTGCCCTTAAGGAGCTCACAGTCTAGTGGGGGATGGGTGGACATGAGACATATGCACAAATATAATATATGTTAGATTGTAGAGGAGATCAGATGTGAGAGAGGAACTTCCCAGCTTGGGGGAAAATCAGGAAAGGAAACATGGCAGAGAGCACATTGAATTTAAAGTGTCTAAGAGGGAATAAGAGATCAAAGAAAGAAGTGCTATCCCATCTCAGATCCTTCCTGTGTAAGTCCTGGGTCTTGATTTCTCATATATAAAAGTGGAGGGGGAGGTTGAACTCTGTGGCCTCCAAAAGTCCCTTCTGTTGGAAATCTGACCCTGTGAGATCACTTTTAGCTTTGGGGGATTGGAAGGTGGTGGTGGGAAAAATTAGGAAGGAGCAGAGCCCGTAGTTCAGAGGCTTATTGAAAAGTCTGTTTTGAGGGCTTGAGGGTACTTGTGTGGGGTGGGGGGCAGTGGGGAGTAGTATGAGGTAGGCAGAAGTCAGGATGCTTGGTTCTGAGTCCCTTTCCTTCTCTGACATTCTGTATTTATTACAAGGTCCTTTCCTGACCTTATGTCAGAATTCTAACAGTACCAGGTTGAATATGTTAAGTGTTAGATGATGGGTCAAAATCTAAAGGCTACAGCTAGTCAGAGGAGGGAGAGATTGCTTTGGCCTGGTGTGATCTGGGAAGACTTCCTGGAAGAGGTGAGGCATTCTCATCCATAGAAATTTGACGTCCATCCAAGTTCTCTGAAATACACCCCTGGTTGGAAGTAATGCTGGAGCATTGCCTGGGAGGGCTGAGCTGGAGCTGTCTGAAAGTGGGTTGGTGAGATGTTCATGTGACCTGACGAGGGGGGAGGGGAGAAAAGGGAAAGAGGTGTTTTTCTTTTCCCTCTTGGCACTTTTCAGCTCTTATCAGAGTGAATGACCCAGTCAGGATGAACAGCCCTGGCTCCAGTCAACAAGAAACTTCCCATCGGGCCTCAAAGGGAAGTGGGGCCCTGTCTCTCCCTATCCTCCATTCTACAGCCTCTCCACTCCCAAAGGAAATCCAAGAAGAGGAGGCCCCTATTAAAAAAAAAAGCCTGTCTTTATGAAACCAGGCAGGGCAGAGACATGGAAGGAACCCTGAGGTGGGAGCTGGAAAGGGGCAGAGGTGGTGGGAGGAGAGGGAACAGAGGGGTAAGAATGGAGGTGGAGGGTCTGGTGGGGCTGCACTGGGGTTCTGGGTCTTAAAGCCTCTCGTTCTGAGAGATAGAAGAGATTATGAGAAGAACATTCCACTAGAAGATGTGTGTTCAAGTCAGTTCATATTCTGCCGCTGACTTGCCCTGTGACCTTGGGCAAGTCATTTCTCTTCTTTGAAGCCACCAGTTTCCTCATCTACACAATGAGGGGGTTGGACTTGGTCTTAAAGGTCCCCTTTCCTGTAACTGTTGCCCTCTTTTTAGAGCTTGATAGGAAATAGACTGAATCACTTGCCCCCATGGTCGTGTAACAAGCTAGAGGCAGAGAGAGGCCTCTGGGCTAAGGACCTCTCCAGGTGCTTTAGGGAGTCTAGACTCTGACCCCACTGAGGGCAGACTTTGAACTTTTAGTCTCATGGGTGGGAAGTTATGACAGCAGTGACTCATACCAGTACAGAAGATCACTGTCCTCAGATCTGCCCTTTGAGATGAGTGGTGAAAATAGTGTTTATACCCATTTTTCAGAAGAAGAAACTTGAGGTTCTCAATTAAATTACTTATAACAAGAATCTGGGGTGGGATTTGATCTCCGGTCTCCTGATTGCCAAGACAGTGGTGGAGTAGAAAGGGCATTGGTTTTGGACTCAACCTAATTTCACATCCTAGTTATTCTCTGTGTGACCTCAGGCAAGTCGTTTTACTTCTTGAACCTTAATATCCTCCTCTGTACAGCTACTCCTGGGCCTCAATTTCCTCATTCCTATCCTAAGAGGGCAATACCTTGACTGACTAAAGAATGCATGTTCTTGGGTAAGTCCCCTCCACTGTCTCACCTCTGTGGCTAGAATGAGTTTTGTGATGGCAGGACCTGGTCTATTTCCCCCTGTCCTCCCCTGGTCCTGTGCAGAGTGGACCTCAGTGAGTGTGTCTTGAAAGAATGAGTGACCAAAGGCAGCAGTGGGTATTGGAAAGACCCTTGTTCTTGGAGCACAGAGTCCCTAGCCATGAGCCTTCATTTCTTCCACCTCAAAAGGGGGGTGATAATCCTTGCAGTGTAGAAACACGCCCCCCCCCGGGAGTATTGTGAAGAAAGTACTTTGTAGACCTCAAATTGCTATTGAAACACGAGTTGTTTTTGTTAGTCTTGAAAACCAAACTTTATTTTAGCCTAAACAGATTTAAAATTATCATTGGCAGCCAGACTCAAGATTCTTAGACCCTTCCCCCTCCATTGGAATAGAAAATAAACAGCTGGTTACCTTGACCTTCAGTCTCACCCCGAAGTGAAGATGAAAAATAGGCCCCATTTTTATGGTACCTTGTAGTTCCCAAAGTACTTTTTCCACTGAGACCTTGTAAGATAAAGATGAGCAAGTAAGGACCAAGTATTATTGTCCCTCTCGTAGAGAAGAAAAAACAGGCTTGGGAAGAAACCATTAAGTCCTAGACAGAGCTGGAATGGAATTCTGAGGTCAGATACCCCGAATTTACAGATAGGAAACTGAGGCTGGAGGAGATTGAGCGGCTTGCCCAAAGTCACACAGGCAGGTGGGAGTTGGATGCAGGCCTCTTGACTTTCTCTTATACCACACTCTTTGCCCAGATTGCTTTCTTGAGGTCATTTAACTTGTGGTAGGTAGAGTCAGAGTTTGAAATCAGGTCTCCCACTTTCTGGTCCAGTATTTTTCTGCTCTGTCACTAGATAGAGCTGTGCTTGCTCTGTTGTCAGTCCCAGTCATTGGGGTCTTGCTGCCATTGCGCCAGTGACCTTGACTTGGCCTTGTTACCCACTATCTCTTGTCCTCTGGGACTTGGGACACAGGGAGGAGACCTGCCTTGTCCAGCAGCTTGTGGACAGGGGTCATGCTGCTTCCATTCAGCCTGCCCTCTGACCATGCCTTTACCCTCTGCTAAGACTTGCCCTGTGAGGGTTGGTTGAAAGAATTGGGGCTGCTTTAACCCAATTAAGAGAAGACTTCTGTGTCAGACTTGTTATTCCTGGCTTCAGGACCAGAACTAGGAGCAATGGTTGTGAGTTGCAGAAATGTACATGTCAGTTTGATGGAAGGAAGGATTTCCTAAAAGTTAGCATTGTCCAGAAGCGGAATGGGCTCAGGGAGAGAAGAGTTGCCCATCTTTTGGGTAGTTAAAGTAGAAGATAGATGATAGACATAGGCAAGGGTTACTTGCCTGGGTATGGCTTGGACTAGATCAGGGGTGGGGAATTTGCAGCCTCAAGGCCACATGTGGCCCTCTAGGTCCTCAAAGGTGGCCCTTTGACATTTTTAAAAAGATATTCCAAAGATTTTCTTTTTTTTTTTTTTTTGAGGGAGGAAGGCAAGGCAGTTGGGGTTAAGTGACTTGCCCAAGGTCACACAGCTAATGTGTCAAGTGTCTGAGACCAGATTTGAACTCAGGTCCTCCTGACTCCAGGGCCAGGGCTCTATTCACTGCCCTACCTAGCTACCCCAAAGGTGGCCCTTTGAATCAGGCTACAGGTTCCCCACCCCTGGACTAGATCAATCCATAGGTCAATCAGCATTTTTTAAGGGCCTCCTACATGCCAGGCACTGTGCTAAGTACTAGATGAACACTATTTGATGTCCAAGGACCCAGCTCCCTCCCCCTGTGACACTGTGCCCATCAGGACTGTGACCTGCTGTAGGCTGATAGAACCCTTGAGGATAATTGACCTCTGGGCCTCAGCCAGCCCCAAGCATCATGGTTCTGCTACCCAGATCCACTCAGTTTTTCATGGTTTCTATAAAATGAGGGAGTTGGAAGACATGCTTTTCCCCCAGCCCCTACTCCTCTTTCTGCTCTGACATTGTCTGTTTCTCTCTAGCATTTTTTGAAATGTGTCCTCTGCTGATGGTCTGCCAGGTTGCCCGAGTCCCAGCTGTGACAGTTTTATGTAGTCAGTCCTTGATGGGTAGGGGTGGGAAGGAGAGCAGGTGCCCAAAAGGGAGAAATAGTTGGTGGGGTATTATGGGAATAGTGGGGGTAGGCAATGAACTTTCCAATAAGTTGGTAGAAGGGGTTACTTTTTAGTGGTTTCTTGGTATGGAATTTGGTTTTTGGTAGTCAGTTAGCTAGGGGTGGGGGGGAACACCTCTGTTCCCTCTCCTCCCACCACTTTGCACCCTGGATTAGCATCCTGCCTGAGATGACAAAGCCAGACATTCACTGATACTTTGATCTGCTAGAATGGTTTGTTCTGTGGGGCAGCACAGCTCCTCATTTGGGGATGGTGAAGCATTGGAACAAGAGCCAGAGTCTTGAGAGGCCCTTCCCCTTTGACTGGGGACGATTGTGTGCTAGTAAATGTTTAACAACCCATTAAAAAAAAATGTGCCGCAGGAGACAATTTTAAGTTAACATTTTCTCCATCACTTTAAGTCTAGGCAATCAGCAAAAAAATAAATTAGGACCTGGTTGTAGTATTTGCCAATTTACAAAGTGTAAAAATGTTCATATGGAAAATTTAACAATGGGCTGGGTACAAGCTGACTCTGGTCACAGTGTGCCATGAAGGCTTTTGTTTCTGCTAATCTCAGTTGGTCTTCACTGTAATGTTCAGATTCCAGAGACTTAAACATGAAATGTCAGAGCTGGAAGGGACATTGGAAATCACCTACTTCAACTTCACTATAAAATAGGAAGAAACTGGGCAGTCCAATCCATCAATAAACATTTTTATAAAATAAAAATGAGACAGAGAGAATGAGAATATCCCTGCTTAGAAGGCATTTCCATTCTCTCAGAGGAGACATAGGGGGCTGGGGAGGCCACAGAGGGGAAGTGATTCTTTCCAAGGGCACAGGACATGAATGACTGAGGTGAGGTAGTAGCTGGCACAGGATGGGGGCAGTGGGTCAGGAAGTTTCTTCTATCTATGTTCCCTTCCCTCCCAATGGGGCAGCGCCACCCAGAATGCAGGCAACATGGCTAGACAGAGTCAGACACCCTGGTTAGACTTTAAGACCAATGGGATGTCAGCATCCCACAAGCAGTGTACATGTTGTTGAATAAATTTTGACACTGAGGCTAAAAACAATCCATTAATGTGTGTTTTACTTTATCCTTTTATCTGGTAGAACATTTGTGTGACTGCAGGAGTTTGATCCTGTAACTCCCTCTGGACTTGGGAAGGAGAGAGCGCTGGTCAGGTCAAATTAATCCTTATTGTTGGAATTGGGGCCTTTGCTGGGGACTGACTGACCAAGTGACCTTGGGCAGGTCAGTTCTTCTGTAAGATGAAGGTACTGGACTAGAACCCTTCCAGTTCTGACCATCCTACAAGTTCAGGAAGGCCGTAAGGCTGGAACATCAGGATCTTCTGATAGCACGTTCCTGGGGAGACAGTGCAAGGTCTGCCTTTCTCCAGAACTCAGGTTATTCCTCTAGGAATTGAAGCGTGCCTCCAGACAGTAAGTTTATGGCCAAGCAAAGGCCTTAGATGTCATGATGTGAGAAGTTGCTCTGCTGGCATCCCCTTATCTTTATCCTCCCTACCTCTGCATGGAGAGGTCATGTTAGTAATAATACTAATAATGAACATTTATGTAGGGCTTACTGGGTGCCAAGCACTGTGCTAAGTGTCCTACAATTATCATCTCCTTTGATCCTCAATACAGCCCTGGGAGGTAAGTGCTGTTGTTATCACCCCCATTTTACAGATGTGGAAATTGAGGCAAACAGAGGCTAAATGATTTGATCAAGGTCACCAGTGTCTGAGGTTGGATTTGAACTCAGGTCTTCTGACTCCAGTTCTGGTGCTCTATCCACTGAGAAGGAAGGACAGAAAGGATGGAAGGAAGGAAAAATTTTTAAGTGCTTACTATGTAAGGGGCACATTGGGCCTCCAGTCCATGTGCAGGGGCCTAAAGGTCAGCCTGACTTGGGAGCAGGAGGGATGGTATGTATGCAGTGTGGAAGGTGTGGTGTCTTCAGGAGATCACCAAGTCGTGAAACTCTGGCATGGGAATGGACCATAAAATGTCAGAACTAAAAGGAGAGACCTGGGTGCATGTCTTGTCAGGGCTGGAAGGGACCTTAGAGAAGCCTAGGCCACTCATTTCAGAGGAGGAAATGGAAGGCCACAGTGGGGAAGTGAATTTGCCCAGGAAAACACCACGAGGTAGTTGACTTCTTAGGTAGTGAAGATAACCTCTCTTGTTTCTATAGTTTTCTTTACTACAACTTTGTGAAATAGGAAGGACAAGTCTTCTTAGACCCATTTTACAGATGAAGAAACTGAGGTTTAGGTGAAATGACTTGTCAGAGGTCATACAATCTGAACTCTGAAGAGGGATGACACCAAGCTCATTGCTGTCTGCTTGTCCAGCAAACATTAAGGGTCTGCAAAGCTAGGCATAGGAACTAAGCTCTAACAAGGGAGGGAGAATCATGTAAAGCTGAGTTCTTGGTCTTACCAAGGCCCTACTGTTCCTTCCTAGACTGGAGCCTGTGCCTGCCAGGCCCTTCCAGCTCACCTGGGCTCTTATCCCTCTCCTGAGGCTGTCCTCTCTCCCTTGTGAATGGGCATCCCCTGTTGGAGCAGGATGCCCATGACTTAGTCCTAGAATTCCTAAGCCTGTCCTTCTCTTCCTCTCTGTCATAATGCCAGTTACTGCTTACAGAGTGCCCTAAGCTGCCCAAGAGGAGAGCCCCCCCCTGCCCTCCTGGAGCTCCCATGTCATAGGATGGCTGCATGCACAGAAGGGGCAGGGAACAATCATTTCAACACTTTATCCATCATCTAAAAGGAGTGAACAGAGTGTTAGGGGAAAAGTTGATAAAGACAGTGGGACTAGGGGAAACTTCTATAAAATGTGTCTACTTTTCTTTGGATGTGTGTCTATCTCTAAGTTTTCTGAGGGACGTTCCTGGGCCCCAAATAAAAGTTGATGCAGACTTAGGACTTAGAACTATCTAGTCTCTTGTGAAATGGTTTCTCTGTGATAAGATAAGCTGGCATTTAGAGGCTTATAAAGGGCTTAGACTCCGAGCCTGAGGAGACTTTTCAAGTCATCTAGGCCAAGCCTCTCTCATTTGGCTGTGGAGGAAACCAAGGCCCCGAGGTGTCAAGTGCCCTGCTCAAAGTTGCATGGATCATAAATATCCAAGGCAGGATCTGAACCCAGGGTCTTTGACCCCATGGTCTTTCCTCTGTGCCATCACTGTTGTCATCCCATTGGGTCCTCCTCACCAGAGGTCTGTGAGCTAGGCATCATGGTCACTGGTATCCCCATTTTACAGATGAGGAAATAGAGGCCCAGACTAATAAAGTGATAAAGGGCATACATGTAATAACTTAGGGGGGGGGGGCACATGCTGTATGAGTGATGGATCCAAGACTCAACCCAGGTCTCCTAGCCACTGTCCTGTGTTCTTTCTCCTCTACCATCCTGCCTTTTTGGCATGATCCCCTCAATGCCTACCACACTGACCTGCCTCATCACCTGAAATTCCACCATTGAAGAAAATGTCTTCTTAACCCCATAAGACATGGTCTTACTTAACATACTCATTCTCCCTTGAGAAGCAGAGCACAGAGAATCTTGAGTAGTACAAGGCCTCACACATAGTAGGTACTTAGTAAAGTGATAGATGCATAGGTGATAGATTCCAGCTTGGTGGAACTTTGGTGGACAAGCCCAACCTCCTCATTTTAAAGGGAGGTGGGAAGAAGAACTGAGCCTCAGAGGGGAAGTGGTTTGCCCAGGAGCAAGGCAGGGACTTTTAACCTAAATCTTTTGATTCCTGACCTAGTACGGTCTTTTGTTTCCTGTGTGATTGATTCATTGCAGTTTAGCAAGTATGCTAAACAGAGATGCTGACTGTGGGCCTGGCCAAATGCTCTGGGGCTTGAGGGAGAGGCAGATAAGACCTAGCTTCAGTCTACCGGGAGCTCACAGTATAGGGTGTGTGGACATAAGATACATATACAGATGGGCGTCCTGTGAAATACAAGCTAAGCTTACCAGAGAAGTGCCAATAAAATGCTCTTGTCTGGGGGGAGAGGGGTGGTAATAAGAGGGAAGGCTTTCTGGAGGGGGTGGCACCTAAGCTGGGCCTCTGTAGAGGTAGAAGGAGAAGGCAGTCCAGGCAGGGCACAGGAATGAATGTGGGGAATGGAGAATCCAGTTTGGTGAGATGAGAGGAGACAGGGAGGGAAATCATAAGGAATAAAAGCCTCAAATGACAGGCTGAGGGTGATAGGAGAACACAGAGTGTGAGAACTAGAAAGGGCCTTAGAACAGAGAGGGGTAGAGCTGGAAGGGGTCCAAGAACATAGAATCTGCAAGCTGGAAGGGGCTTCTCTCTCCATGGGTAATGTCAGTTGAGAAGCATGGGTTAAGCTCTACTCTGTGCTAGGGATAGGGATATGGGATAGACCTGTGATTTCATTACTATTAGGGAACTCCCAGGCTAGAAAGTTCCCTCTCCCAAGTAGTCGACCCCTTCTCTGCAACTCTTTTTTTTTTAAAATTAAATTTTATGTTTATTTTTGGTTTGTATCATTCATTTCCACAAGATTTTGAGTTACAAATTTTCTCTCCATCTTTCCCCTACCTACTACCCCAAAACAGCAATCCCACTGTATACCCTGTCCCCCAATCTGCTCTCTCCTGTATCTTCCCCCATCCCCCCTCCAACTTTCCAGTAGGGCAAGATGGATCTCTATATCCCAGTATCTGTATATTTTATTTCCCAGTTGCATGTAAAAAAAATTCATATATATATATATATATAATATGAATATATATAATATATATATATATATATATATATATATATATAAACATTTGATTTTAAAACTTTGAATTATAGATTCTTTCCCTTTCTCCCTCATCACCCACCCTTACTGGGAAGATATGCAATTCAACATAGGGTGTACATGTGTAGCTACTCAAAACATTTCCATAGTGGATAAATTGTGAAAGACCGACTATATTTCCCTTCATCCTATCCCACCCCCACTTGTTTTCTTCTCTACTTTGACCCTGTCCCTTTTCAAAAGTGTGTGCTTCTAACTTCCCTTCCCCCCCAACCAGCCCTCCCCTCCATCATCCCCTTTTCCCTACTCTCCTGTAGAATGAGATACCCTATTTAGTGTGTATGTCATTTCCTCCCTAAGCCAAGTTCAATGAGAATAAGGTTGACCCATTCCCTTTTGCCTTTCTGTTCTTCCCTTCCATTATAACAGTTTTCCCTTGCTTCTTCTATATGAGATAATTTACCCCATTCTGTCTCCCCATCTCCTCTCATATTCTTTCTCACCTCTCAATTTTACCTTTTAAGTGTCATCCCTTCCTATTCAATTGGTCCTGTGCCCTCTGTTTATGTATACCTATACACATATATACACACACTCACATATGTATTCATATGCCCATATACCCTCCTATATAGACATATATATAAATAAATAGTTGGATTTTGATAAGTTCCTTATGATTTCTTTCCCCTATTTACCTTCTCATGCTTCTCTTGCTTCTTGTATCTGAATGTCAAATTTTCTATTCAACTCTGGTTTTTTCATCAAGAATGTTTGAAAGTCTTCTATTTTTCACTGAATGACCATATTTTCCCCTGAAACATGATACTGAGTTTTGCTGGGTAGGTGATTCTTGGTTTTAATCCCAGCTCCTTTGCCCTCCAGAATATCATATTCCAAGCCCTTCAATCCCTCAGTGTAGAAGCTGCCAGATCCTGTGTTATCCTGATTGTGTTTCCATACTTTTCAAATTGTTTCTTCTTGGCTGCTTGTAATATTTTCTCCTTGATCTGGGAACTCTGGAACCTGGCTATAATATTCCTAGGAGTTTTGGGGATCTTTTTCAAGAGGTGATTGGTGTATTCTTTCAACCTCTATTTTGCCCTCTGGTTCCAAAACATCAGGGCAATTTTCCCTGAGAATTTCTTGAAGGATGATTTCTAGGTTCTTTTGTTGGTCATGGCTTTCAGGTAGTCCAATAATTTTTAAATTATCACTCCTGGATCTATTTTCCAGGTCAGTGGTTTTTCCAATGAGATATTTCACATTGCCTTCTATTTTTTCATTTGTTTAGATCTGTTTAATAATATCTTGATTTCTCATAAAACCACTAGCTTACATTTGTGCCAGTCTAATTCTGAAGGAATGATTCTCTTCAGTGAGCTTTTGAGATTCTTTTTCCATCTGGCAAATCAGCTTTTTAAGGCATTCTTCTCCTCATTGGCTTTTTGAGCTTCTTTTGCCATTTGAGTTAGTCTATTTTTTAAGGTGTTATTTTCTTCAGTCAGGTTGTTGACTCTCTTTTCATGATTTTCTTGCATCTTTTTCATTTCTCTTCCCAATCTTTCCTCTACTTCTCTTATTTGGTTTTCAAAATCCTTCTTAAGCTCCTCTATGGTCTGTAACCAGTTCATATTTTTCTTGGAAGCTTTTGGTGCAGGAGTTCTGACTTCATTGTCTTCCTCCTGTTCCATGCTTTGATCCTTTTTTCCCCCAAAATAGGAATCTAAGGTTTGAGTGCTCTGCTTGCTTTGCTTCCTTTACTTGCTCATGCTGCCACTCAATTACTTGACTTTTGAGCTTTTTGCCACAGTAGACCTCTGCTTCCAGAGAGGAGAGCTTTGTCCCAAATCACTGGGGTTTTTGTAGCTGCTGGAGCTATTAGTTGGGTGCCCTCTCAGAAGCCTCCACTGGCTCTGGCACCTGGTCACACACCCCAGGACCTCTAACCAAGACAGGGATCCAGATCCAGGCAGGTTAAAGCAAGAGCAATTACCCCTCAGACTGGTCACTTGGTCATGCTAAAATCTGCAGGCCAGAAGCTTTGAAGCAGTCATGCTACCATGGCAGCCACACCTCAGCCATTTCTCCCTCCCTGGGGGGGTGGGGAGGGCAAAGGCCAGACCCCCTTTTCCCACAAAGTCCACACTGACCTCTCACTTTGTCTTTGGCATTTATGGGTTGATAATTCTGGAAATTGCCATAGCTTCTGGTGATCCACTCTCCCTAAGTCCCTCCAGCTGGGACTGGTTGGGCAGCCCTGGGTCTAAAACCGCAGGCTCACAGGGCTGAGTGCTGTTCCCAGCACACTGTGATGGCCCTTCCTGCCAGGCTGCCTTCAGCGAGAGATTTGTTTCTCTGTGTCATTTTGTGGGTTCTGTAGCCCTAAAGTTTGTTTAGAGTCATATTTTATAGGTATTTTAGATGGTTATGGGGGGAGCACAGGGAGTTTTCCTGCTTCTATGCTGCTGTCTTGGTTCTGCCCCCTCTCTGCAGCTCTTAAAAGAGGAGTGTAGAATACTGAAGTTGTTAAGGGAGTTAACCAGGGTCACATAGCTGTCTGTGTCAATGTCTTTTTGGCATCGAGGCCATCTCTCTATCCACTGTTCCATGCTTCCCCTCTAAATAGGCAGAAAAACAATTAAAACTCAAAACTTGGGGACTGGGGAAAGTGGTTTAGAATGAAGAACTATAGAGCTGGAAGAGCTAGAACTCAGAATGTCAGAACTGGAAGGGCCCTTTAGAAATCTCAGCCAATTGCCTTATTTTACAGATGGGAAAACAGATTGAGACTTAGCTTACCTAAGGTCCTCGTAGGCCGTGGGAGGACACTGGAGGATTCTGAGCTGAGAAAAGTCACCAGAAAGCCTTAATTGGGCCAACTTAACCAAGTAGCCATGAGATGGCTCAGAGGGGCTCAGAGCTGGAAGTTCTGGGCACTGTTTAGTGAGAGTACCTGGGATGGCCAGAGGACGCTGGACATCTCTAGGTGAGGAAGGATGGATAGATTCGCGCCCCCCCCCCCCAACTTTCCAGGGATGCTATGGGCCACCCAGTTCCCTGCTTTAGGGAAAATAGAAGACCAGGAAATATGTAGGAACTCCCTGAAAGTTTCACTTGAAGTACATTTCTTTCCCCCTCCCACTATTCCACCAATCCACCTACCCCACTTGTTTCCATGGCAACTCCTTAAGCTCCCTTGTCACAGCTGGTTTATCTTCAAGGTCCAAAGGACAGTGGTTATTGGAGTGTTGATGTCAGGGGAGCAAATGTCCAGGACTGGGGAGTTGGGGGGAGGGGAAAAGAGAACTTTTGCTTTGGGTTATGAATGAAGCTTCAGGGGCATCCCAGGACCAGGCCCGTTACAGGCCCCCTGTACTTGCATATACCACTGGTGCCCTGAGCAAGGAAGTGGGGGGGGATACCCCATGTCTCGTATCCATGGGAGCAGGTGGGGATGTGGGAGTTGCTGTGGTGTCTACACAACAGAGCAGTGGAAAGTAAGTGGACATGGGCCCCCCAAACATCAGGCATCTGTAAGAATAGAGGGGCCTTCTCAGGCAGGATGAGGAGCTCATTGTATGGGTCTGTGTCACTGAGGCCATCTCTGTCTCTGTGACTGTTTCTCCCTCTGCATTTGTCTATTTGATCACTGATTTGTGTGCTGGCTATGAAATATTCCCTGCATTTCACCTTTTTCCATAGGAGAAAAGAGACTTAAGTGGGGTTGAGTGTGCTAAATTCCAGGCCACAGTATGTTGCAGCTGCTTTTAAAAAGGGGGGTGCAGATTTGATCTCTGGCTACATGAGTATTTAATGCCCAGATGTCTGGTTATTGTGGAAGGAGCCTGGTTCTGCTGCATACTTCAGTGTGACCTTGGGGGTGATCATGGCCCTTCCCAGGACCTTAGTTTTCTTCTTTGTAAAATGGGGTTTTGAAGTGTTGGTAATATCTAAGTCCCTGCCTTCTTTCCAGGGCTGTTGTGAGTCAGGTGAGAGAGTGGAGGGGAAATGCACTGCCCATAGATGGTTTGGGGCAGGGGTGGGGAGCCAAACTTTGGGTTCAGTCAAAGGGCTGCACTTGAGAACCTAGAGGTCCACATGTGACTTCAAGGCCACAGGTTCCCCACCTCTGGTTGGGAGCACAGAGAGATCTCATATGATGTGGAGGGAAGAGACTTTGACCTACAGTCAGAAGCCTTTGGGCATTATCACTCAACTTATTGAAAGCTATCGTTTTTGGGTGACAGCTTAGTGAAAAAAGCAGTGGATTCGGAGTCAAGTGCCTTGAGTTCTAATCTCACCTAAAATCCTCTTTTCCCATCTCCAGAATGCTACCACCTTGATCTCACTGGGTGACTGTGAAGATTTTACATTTTAAGTCTTAAAGTGTTAGAGAATTGGGGGCTAGGTGGTTGTTATTATCCCAGGAGGTACCCGTAACACTGCCCCCTGCCCTCCTCAGTTTCCACTTGGAGTATAATGCTTGGTTCTGTGGCATTTTGGAATCATGGGCTATGGGTTTGAATCTAGAATCTGCCATTTCCCATCTGGCTGACCTTTGGGTGGTCATTGGCCCATAAGTGAGTAAAATGAGGTGGTTGGCCTTGCTGATGGCCAACCTCCCTTCTAGCTTGAAATCTGTTATTTTATATCCTAGTTTTGAGTCCCTGCTCTGTGATTTCATTTTGGTGGATCTTGGGCACCTTGGCATAGAATCTTCATTGAGTGGAGTCTTCCCTTTACACCCTATGCATC
Organism: Gymnobelideus leadbeateri; assembly: GCA_011680675.1. NCBI lineage: Eukaryota > Metazoa > Chordata > Mammalia > Diprotodontia > Petauridae > Gymnobelideus > Gymnobelideus leadbeateri. The sequence continues at coordinate 214,760 of WOXC01000005.1, read as the reverse complement.
TAGGCCTAGTTATTGACATGTTATCTCTCCCACTAGACAATGAGCTCCTGGAACCTAGGGGGGGCCTTTTACCTTTATCCTTGTTGACAGACTGACTCCTATCTGGCCTTCAGTTCTGCCATCTTTAAGGGATGGGGGTTAGACTAGAAGCTTTTAAAAACCCTGTCCAGAAAAGATGAATATTAACATTTTTTACATGTAAATGGAAAATATTCAATAGAATATCAACACAATAGATAGAGTGCCAGACCTGAAGTTAGAAAGAGTCATCTTTCTGAGTTCGAATCCAGCCTCAGACACTTACTAGCTGTGTGACCCTGGGCAAGTCACTTAACCCTGTTTGCCTCAGTTTCCTTATCTGTAAAATGAGCTGAAGAAGGTATTGGCAAACCACTCCACTATCTTTGCCAAGGAAACCCCAAATGGGGACACAGAGAGTTGAACCCAATTGAAATGACTGAACAAAGTAAAAATGTATTATTTTTTAAAACCACCTCTGTTCAGCTCTCAATCCTCTGATCCTCCTAGAAGATAGAGAATGCCCAAGGCAGGTTTTGATCTTCCCCAAACCAGGTTTGCAGAGGGGTAGTAACCTAAAATAAAGTTCAAGGATTATGGGATTGAATGCTGGAAGGGACCTTAAGAGGCCATTGATGGAATTGAGTCCATCCCTTCATTTAAAAAATAATAATAAATAATAATAACAAATGATAATGGTGATAACAATAGCAGCTAGCACTTTAAGAACTGCAAAGCACTTTACAAATATTGTATTTTATCCTTCCAGCTACTCTGGGAACTGAGGCTTGGAGAGGTTCCACATCATTTAAGGGGCCAAGGCAGGATCTGAACCCATGCCTTCCTAATTAAAGTCCACTACTGTCCACTACAACAAGCTACCTCTCAAAGGCAACTGATCCCTTCTTTGAGCTGGGAGCAAAATAAGGTCGAAAGAGCAGGAAGTTTTTGTAAAATGGCCTGATAGTGTAGTGGGGACCGATGCCCTTGGTAGCTTTGAATTGTCTTCTTTGGCTGCAGCTGACCTTGATCTTTGGAGGGGTCTTTGGAGGACTGGAGGAGGGAGTGGGAATGGGTCAGTGCCAGCCCTGAACCCTGGGGGAGGAAATCACTTGGTTTACTGAGAGAGAACATCCCTATTCAGCTCTGTTAGTGATGAGGAGGGTGTTCTTGAACCAGGAGAATAACACATAAGTAAAAATACAGATTGGATTAATTAGAACAGATTAATAACTCATTTGCCATCCCTTGAACCTTGGTAAAGTTGAATTTGGTTATCACCCAAATTCTGTTTCTCTAAGAAAGACCTTTCAGTTTTTTCCAAGGGACTTTTCCGAGGAGTCAGGAAAGAACTTTAACTAAAATATTAAAAATGTTTCCACAGTGTTACTAGCATCATGCCCATTTTACATATGGGGAAACTGAAAACTGAGAAGATAAGGGACTTGCTCAAGGTCACACAGCTAATGAGAGTCTGAGGCAGGCAGGATTCAAACTCAGGCCATCCTGACTCCAAGTCCAGCACTCTCGGTGCCTTGCCACTAAACTGCCTCCAGCAAAATGACCTTATCTGACTATGTATGTGACATTCAGTATTGCTGTTCCCCCACCTCTCTAATGAGAAGAAAACATTTAGGCTCAGGCTGGGATTTGCACCCAGGCCTCCTGATTCCCAGTCCTGAGCTCTCTTGTAGGTCTTGTCAATCTGTTTTCTGTAACCAGGGTCAGTGATTGCAGCTGATCTGAGTTCAGTGACTTCTTCGTGTGGTTTCTATGTATATTAATTACTGTTCTTCTGCCTCTCCATTTTGCAGATGAGAAAACTGGGGTCTAGCCAAAGTGAATTGTCCTAGATGACCCAGAACATTGGAAGCAGATGGGGGATGGGAACCTAGGTTTCCTGATTCCTGGAGAGTCTTCCCGTTATACCACACTGCCTCAGAGATGGAGCAGAGGACTCTGCCAGGGACTGGGTGGGATGGGGTGGAACATGTACATCTTTGGGGGAGAGGCTTCCAGCAGCCCAGCCCTAAGGATAAACCTTCCCCCATGCTGAAGGTCCCCTGGGCTCTGATGCACATCAGTATTTCAGGAGCCTAGTTAGAACCTTTGTCTGAACCATTGCAACTGCCCAGGCAGTCAGGGTTTTAATTTTTAAAGGGAAGCTGAAAAGCAGTTATTTCCTAGCTCCTCCTGTCTGCTGTGTTTGTCCGTGTTTGCCTCGGGGTCTGGTGGAAAACCTTGATAGAAGTGACTTGCTTAAGACCTCTTGGAGTCAATATCAGAACTGGGGCTGATTGATAAGAAAATAGTGCCCCTTCCGTGACATTTTGATGTCTTCCAAAGTATTTTCCTTACATGGACCTTGTGAGCTTGGTAGCACTAACCTTGTTAATCTCCATTTTACAGATGAGGAAACCGAGGTCTTAAAATGTTAAGTGGAAAGCTCTAGTTACACAGCTAGGAAGTACCACAGCCAAGATATAAACTGGGGCGTCTGGGGGACGCAGCCTGAACTGTAGCCCCCCCCATCCATCCTGTTGGTACAGTCATTCTTCTGTAAGGCTTAACAATTAAAAAACAGTTCTGTTCAGTGGCTTCTGAATGGGGCCGTCCAACAAGTGTTGATCACAGCAGTGAGTGGTGGGGGTCAGCTCTAGTTGAACTGGTTCAGAACTGAGAGGAAGAGCCTTTGAAGCAAGCTGTTGGAGCCAGAAAAGAGGAGGGGGCAGGGCACCTGTGGACATGCGCCTCCATTCAGTTTCCTGGTCAGCCTGGGTCTCCTCCTTGCTCTGTTTGCTGTTTTCTATGGCTGTGTATCACCCCTCAGATGAACTAACTATTTTCCTGTGCTTCTGCTGGCTCTATTTCTTTGACTCTCTTCCTGTTTTTGTTTACTTGTCTGCCTGTTGTATCTCCTTCCCCCTTCCTCCCTTTCTCCCCTCCTCTCTCTGTCCATTTCTCCCCTTCTCTCTTCATCTTTTTCTTTTTTAAAACACATTTTATTGATGTATTTCATTTTCATCTACATATTCTCCTGTAGCACTCCTCCTTAAAACAGAGTATGTTTTTTAAAGAAAAAGAAGAGACAAAATAATAAGCAAAACTGATTTTTAAAACCTGTGCGGCCCTCCGCACCCCTGGTACTCTGGCCTCTCCCAGGGAGTTGGGAAAGATGTGTGAACATGTCTTTCAGTCTAACTCCTAGCTGTTTTTCTATCTCTGATCACCGCCCCCCCATCTCTCCTCTCTCCCTTCATCTCCCTCCCTCCCTCTTTCTCTCTCCTATGTGGATGGTTCTGACCATCTGAGTGCATCTAGGCTCCCCTGGTTCTGGTTGCGTGTCTGTTTTCATGCCAAATATATTGCAAACCTCCCTGAGACACAAGCCCATCAGATCTTGCTGATATCACAGTATATGAGTCCTTAGGACAGAGCCTGGCAGGCTTCTAGTGATGGAGTGGGGCAGACCCAGGTAGTGGGCATATCATAGGAAGATATTTATTCCCAGCCTAATATGAGCCCAGAGCCATGGGCGGCAGGAGACTTCACAGTGTAGCAGAGAGGACACTCTGGCCTTTCAGTACAAAGGTCTGAGTACTGCAGGTCCCTTGTCCTGTCTGGGTCTAATTTAACCCAGAATTCACGAACTTTTTTATTGTTAATAATTGCATTTCTGTATAATTAGTTTCCTTTGTAATCCTGTGTATTTAATGCACTTAAAAACGTTCTGAGAAGGGATCCGTAGACTTTCAGACTGGCAAAAGGATTCCTGATAGAAAAAAGGTTTAAGAAGGCCTGGTCTAGAAGGTCCAGTCCAGTTCTGACGCTTTATGAATCTTGGCTTCATCATTTTGCTCTATGACTTAAGTCATTTAACTTGATCCTCAGTTTCCACATCTGTCAAATGGTGATAATACTCCCCACATGAGAGGGACCTGGGTTTTCTTCCATTGAACTGAAAGCTTAATAGGATTCAGTTGTGTGAAATGGTGGTTTCCTGCTTCCCATCCCTCCCATCCCTCCCCGACAAGAACTCAGTCTTAGAGGCTGCATTAAGAAAGACACCAGGTGGCAGTCCCACCGTCTTCTGCCAGGTCATTTTTCCTTCTCTAGGTGCTTCCACCCTAGTGGCCCCCTTGCATTGGTGAGTTTCTCCCCAGAAATTCCATTTGAAGAGGGAGCCCCCAACCACACACCTTTCTCTCCTGTGCCTTCTTTCAGCTTCCTTTTATGTGTTTGTCTTCATCTACTAGGAGGCAGCTAAGTGACATTGGGCTTGGAGTCATGAATTCAAATGTGAAATCACATTTCTTAGCTGTGTGACTTCGGTTAAGTCACTTAACCTCTGTTTGCCACCAGAGGAGGAAATGGCAAACCACTCCAGTATCTTTGCCAAGAAAATCCCTTGGATAGAAACCCTAGGAGTAAGGAAGAGACCTGGCTGAAAAGAGCCAAGAACAACTACAGTAATAATTTCATTCCTTAGAAAGTGAGCTCCCTGAGGGCAAGGACTGCCTTTTGTTCTTTGTGCTTATAGGCCTATTCTGAGCACTTAGTACAGTTCTTAACACATAGTAAGTGTTTCATAAATTCTTTCTTTTTCTTCCTTCCTCTCCTTCCCTTCCTCCCTCCCTTCTTCTGCTTGCAGACCTTCAAGTGAGAAGGCAGCCCTTTGCATTCAGACATCACTCTCGTAGTCAGGAAGTTGGTTTTTAAATCAAGCTCTAATCAGCCTCTTTGTGGTTCCTGTCCTTTGCTCCTGGTTGTGCCTCTGGGTACGAGCAGAACAAATCTGAACTTTATTCCCTCCTAAGACTTCCCTGAGGCAGGTGCCCTGCTTCCCTTAATTCTTCTCTTCTAGTGACTAAACATTCTTGCTGCCAGCTCTTCTAAAGTGGTAGCCAGACCCAAACATTGAGGCCCCAAATGAGGCAGGGCCTTGCCCCAAGGTTACACATCTAGTCAGCAACAGACCCTGGATTTAAGCCCAAGTATCAAAGTCTAGCCTGCTCCACTGACTTCTGCAGGCAGGTGGGATGAGGTCTGAACTCTCTGGGTGTTAGAGGAAAGATACCCTCTGGATGGGCTTGTAGAGATTTCTGCTCAAGTCCGAGCTGAGCTACAGCTAATCTTGAAGCTTCTTCATGGAGATATTGTGAATGCCTGTCCTGCTTCCCCCATAGCTCTTCTCTTAGGATCTGATAGAATAATGAGATTGAGACATTAGCCAACAGGGTCATCTCTCTTGGATCCCCCGATACTGCCCCCAGCCTATCTCCCTCTGGAGAAAGAAAGGCTTCAATCTGGGGCCTGTCCAACTCCAACTATCCTGGTATCCTCCCTTGGAACTGGAGAACAAGATGGGAATCAAGCCTGACTGGGGGGGTGGGGACGGGAGAGCAGCACTGTGGCCTGGTGCCTGGAGTCTGTCTTGGCCCAGGGGACCAATGACCTGGCCTACATTCTCACTTGTCTCTCACCCCTACTTCCTTCTTGAATGCCTTCTGCTGGCACAGTGAGATTGGAATTGATTCCCCCCCCATAAACAAAGATCATCTAATTTTCCTGGTTAGGTGGGTGTGTGTGTGTGTGTGTGTGTGTGTGTGTGTAGAATGGGAGGATTATTTGAATTATTTTTATGCTTTACATAAAATAGGCAGCTTAGTGTACTGTGTCCCAAAAGTCTTAGTGCAGTTTAATTTTTAAAATAAAGACATATACTAAAACTTTGGGGACGCTCCATATTAGAGTTTGAGAGTCAAGAAGACTTTACCTCTTGTCCTGGTTTAGCCACTAAGTAACTATGTGACTTTGGATAAGTCATTTTCATTTTATGGTCCCATTTTCCTCAACTTAGAAATAAAGGTTGGGCTAGATGTTCTCATAAGGTTTCCTTTTTGAAGACAAAAGCAGAGGCTATCTTCCTACAGATGTGGGGGGCTTCCACAATGGTCAGACTGGTCTTCTAGGGGTTAAGGCTGGCCTGACCCTGCCACGGGGCCAACTAAAGTTGGGGCTTCCCTGCTTGGGGTTGGCCCCCTTCCCAGCAGAGGAATCTGGCCAAGAATCTTGTCCTTCCTGTTGCTCAGGGGCTTGGCCACACCATGCCAGGACTGGGCCCCTAAGCCGGAGGTGACCATAATGGATGGAAGAGGGATTTGGAACCCTGGAGTTCTTAGCCCCAGGAACCATGCCAGATCCCAGAGAAGTTCCTGCAAAGGCTGGGATCTGAGGTTGCTGTTGGAATGACTGCCCCCCCCCTTTTACGAAAAGGTTTTAGTGGATAATCCTGGAGTGGTGTATATTTATCTTTGTAATGCTTGCTGATGACAAATAGCAATGGCTTACGTTTATGTAGCACTTTGCAGTTTAGAAGAGAGACATAGAGAAAGGGGGGAAAGGGAGAAAAGCTGAGTCAGACACAAACATTGGTCTGGAGTTGGACATCTGAGCTTAGAAGACAGGGAGGACCAAGTTTGGGGAATCATCTGCATAGAGGTACTATTTGGAGTCATGGGAATGAATAGGAATGCCAAGGAGAAAGGGGATGAGGGAAAGAACTTTGGGGAGCACACACATGATAAGGGACCAGAAAGAAGATGAGGAGGAGCCAGAAAAAGTCTTGATTAGTTGTGGCGATGTGGCTGGAAAAGAGGAAGTAGAGCCAGGAGAATGTGGTTATCTCCAAAGGCAAGGTAGGCGAGCCTGTACATGAGGAGGAGGTGGTCATCATTGTCAAAAGTTGTGGAGGTCAAGGAGGATGATCCATAGGAATATGGCTTTAGACCTAGAAAGCACCACAGAGGCCACTGAATTTTACAGGTGAAGAAACTGATGCACAGAATAGTTAACATACTGAGGGTGACATTGCTATTAAGTGTCAGGTGGGATTGGAACCAAGATCCTCTTGACTTACAGTGCCTTACACCATGCTGCCTTTCCCTGAAGGAATAAAAACAAAAAGTCCATTGGATTTAGTGATCAAGGGGCATGGTGTGACTGAGAGATAGTTTTAGTGGTGGTCAGGAGGGAATACCGGTTGGAGGGCATGAATGAAAAAGTCAGTAGTAAGGTGAATTGGACTAGGTATGTTTTTTTTTTAATTATTTGATTTTTAGTTTACAACATTCAGTTTCACAAGCTCTTGAGTGTTAAATTTTTCTCCCCCTCCTTGCCCTTGCCCCCTTCCCAGGACAGCATGCAATCTGATATAGGCTCTACATAGACATTCATATTAACCATATTTTCGTGTTAGTCATGTTGTAAAGAAGAATTATAACCAATGGAATGAACCATGAGAGGACAAGGTACTCTTTAAGGTCCCTTTCAGTGGTAAGACCCTGTGAAGGGTCAAGGGGAGATTTCTTTAGGATGGGCATTTCTAGTTAGAAAGCAACCAATGAAGAAAGAGGGAGAGATTAGCAAGCAGTTCCAAATCTGTCCAACTGGTGCCATCTTGTCCACCATAAACCAGAAGAGAATGTCATATGATTTTACATAACCTACACGAATTAAAGCTCTTAGGTTCTCCTGATCCACCCATGTAGTAACTTTGCCCAAAAGGGAAGTGAGGGTTAGTCTGGCTTTTAGTGGTCATTGTTCCCCTCTCTAAGTTATTGCAAACCATCCCTCAGTGGGGAAGGCAATATTGTGTCACTGGGGCAGGGGGGAGACGGAGGCGGGGGAGGGGGGAAGGAACTTGGTTTCAAAAAATATTTTTATAATTGCATTTCAACATAGTAGATTTCCTTTGTAATTCTGTGTATTTTTTATATTTATTTATACTTAATATATTTTAATATATTCTGTATATTTTATATAAGTATAAAATTTACATTTTATATTTATGTCTATATTTATGCATTTAAAAACATTCTGAGAAGGGTTCCATAAGCTTCCCTAGACTGCTGCCAGAGGGGTCTAGGACACAAAGTCCATGGTATAACAAAAAGAACCCCAGACTTGGTGTGAGAAGAGATTTGAGTTTGAATCCTACCTTTTCACTTATTAACTGTGTGAGCAAAGGCAGTTTATAAAACTTCTGATCCTCAAACCTTCTCCTATAAAGCAGAAATAATGACACCCATATGGCCCACTTTACAGGGTTGCTGGGAGGATCAATAAGGTATACTATTAAAAAAACCAAACCCAACATTTTAAGAGACTTGTGAGAGCTACGTGAATGTTAACTGCCATTCTTCCTTGCACTAAAATTTTGAAAGGATGAGAAGTCAACCTTATTGACCCAGACTCTGCCCTATTTTGCTTCTTTGAAAACCAGCCCTTTTCTGTTCCTGCTTCACAGTGCCTTCTCCCAGATCTTTAGAGGCCTCTGATCGGGAGCTGAGCCATCCTACCCACCGGTTTTTCAGTATCTTCGGATATAGTTGGCCTGGGTCTAGCACCTTGAATTTACTGGATCAAACCAAAGCCATCTCCTCCCTTATCTTTGGCTTCATTCCTCTTTTAATCATTTTTCTTCTGTCCTTTCCAGTCCGAGGATCATTCTTCTCAGATGGGCTAACAAAAGCAAAGAAGAATTGAGAAATTCAATCTTCTTACTGTCTTCTATTATCATCATTCCATCTACCAGACAGGAATGAGAGTCCTGTCCAATCTTTAATTCTCCTCTTTCCTAAAGTGGTTTCAAAAGACCTTTTTTTTTTTTTTGTCCTTGATGTTCATCAGGAGCCTTATCTCTTGCTGGGCCCAGGATTGGCCCTTGCTTCACATGTCTTTGAGAAATCTCAGTTGGCCCCTAAGATCTCTGTCCAGCTGGTTTCTTTGGGCAGCTCCCCCTTTTCTTCCCTATGAATTCTTTGTACCTTCTAATTTTTACTTTGTTGAGCTTCCTTTGGCCCTTTGGCCCAAATATCCCCCAAAGAGGGATATTAAGCTATTGAATCTTATCTATCCTTTCTGTGAACTCTTTGAAATCTGCTTTTGTACTGTGTAGAATGTACATCAGACTGTGCATGGCTTTCTTTGTTCTTCTTTCCTCCCCCTCTCCCCCCAAGCGTTCCATCATTCTGCTTCAACAACCAGTTTCAGGTATGTTCAGAATCAGGTCCAGAATAGCATTGCTCCCTCTAGTCCCATCCTTCCCCCTCTTCAAATTTATTACTTATTTATTTTTAAACATTTTTTTTAATTTTGAGTTTCAGGTTTTTTTCTCTACCACTCACCCTTTTCTCGCCTATCTTGTGAAGGAAGAAATTATCATTAATATATAAGTAGCGTGTGTGTGCACGTGCGTGTGTGCATGTGCATAGAGAAAATAGATGACTGAATACTTGCAGTGTTCTCTCCATGCTTTTGTTTCCTCCTCCTGTCTAGGTGGTCTTTAGAATACTCTGAGGAAAATAGCATTCCCATTTCTACTCATACTGGTTTTCACCCAAGTGTTCTCCACCATGTTTGCCCTCTTGGATTCTTGGAATTTTCTCTTAAGTGCCTTATTAATATGCTTGTAATACTTAGCACAGTGTCTTTCACATTATAAATAGTCAATAAATACTCTTATCTCTTCCACTGTCCTCAGCTATTCTGTTCCTTTTGAATTAGCTATGCCTTTCCAGAATTTAATGGATGTTCAGTTCCTTTCCGCCAAGTCTCAGAGATCGCTGTGAGGTTAGATTTCTCTTCTTGTGCAGGATTTCTGGTTTGCCATCTCTGTTAACCAGACTTTGTGAATTTGTCTATAGACATTTGGACTCCATGACTTTTCTTTCTATGTTGTCTACCTTTACTATTCTTATTTCATACCCACTACTATCTATGTGGGCAGCTAGGTGGTGCAGTGGAGAGAGTGCTGAGCCTGGAGTCCAGAAGACTCAATCTTCATGAGTTCAAATCCAGCCTCAGACACGTACTAGTTCCGTGACCCTGGGCAAGTCACTTCACCCTGTTTGCCTCAGTTCCTCATCTATAAAATGAGCTGGAGAAGGTAATAGCAAACCTCTCTAGTATCTGCCAAGAAAACTCCAAGCTGGGCCACAAAGAATCAGACACAACTGAAATGATTGAACACCACCACCAAATTGTCTTTGTATGAAGCTGGATACCTCCTAACCTAAGTCAGACCCGATGTTTGGAACATTGGTGACAACTCTGGACATTGCTGACTGAGCCAGAAATTGTAAAGGCCGTGAGGGTCATCCATATCTGTGACTATTTAAAGGTCTTGGCATTGCCTCATAGCCACCTATGACTTCAGTGAAAGCAGAATGCCATTCTTGATAAGAACCAAATTGTCTGGGCAACAGGAATACAAAGCTCCCAACCCCCTAAATTATTCCTCATCTTGGCAGGGATATCCTCCCTCTTTGGCTGTTACCTGTAGGACATGCTGGAGTTAGCCTTGGGGCAGGAGCTGGATGCTTGAGCTCCATCTGGTCTTTTCTGCCTCCTTCCTGTGGGAGCTCAGATCCATGGATGGAGCTGATTTAGAATGCCCCAGCCAGAAGAGGCCATAGGACATGGATTGCTAAAGCCAAGAGACACCCTTATTTATGGCTCATTTAAAAAAACCAAAGCTGTGATTTCATTGGCATAGGGAGTTCCCTGTGCAGACCATCCTCTCTCAGTGCAGATTGACACCTCTTCCACCCTGCCTCTTAGAGAGGCTCAGTGAGTTGGCCAGAATGTGTCAGATCTGAGACTTCCTGATTCTGGGGCCAGCTCTCTGCTCATTCTCCTGTGTTGCCTCTCATCATAATTATTATTCTGTATTATACTTGTCAGAGCTTAAATGGATATTAGAATGTAGATTATTAGATCCTTGGGGGCCTTAGAGATCATACAACTCAGCTCCCTCCTCTTGTACGTGAGCAAAATGAGTCTCAGAAAAGGCAGGCTAATTTTCCCAAGGTCCCACAGGTAGTAACATGGCAGGTCAGGGCCACAGACCCAACTCTTAGAGCTAGAAGAAACTTTGTGGTTGCTCAGTCATTTTCCAGTCGTGCCCAACTCTTTGTGAACCTCATTTGGGGTTTTCTTGGCAGAGACGCTGGAGTGGTTTGCCATTTCCTTCTCCAGCTCATTTTACAGAAGAGGAAACTGAGGCAAGCAGGGTTAAGTGATTTACTCAGGGTCACACAACTACTAAGTGCCTGAGACTGGATTTGAACTCAGGTCTTTCTGACTCCAGGGCCTGCACTCTATCCACTGGGTCATCTAGCTGCCTCAGGAGAAACTTTGGAACACAGGATATTGGAGCCAAAAGGGATTTTAGAACACAGGAAGTCAGGGCTGGAAAGGTCCTTAGAACAGAATGTTGGAGGTGGAGGGATCTTAGAATACAGAATGTGTGAGCTGGGAGTGACTTTACAGCACAATGTCAGAGCTGGAAGGGACCTTAGAACAATGTCCCTCATAAAGTGGAAGGGGCCTTAGAACAGAGCATGTTGGATCTGGGAGGGGCCTTAGGACCCAGAATGTCAGACTAGGAAGGAACCTTGGAACAAAGAATACATAGAATGTCCACATTGGAAGGAACCAATATCTTGAGGCCAGTGCTTTTCCCCTTATATCACTGTTCTTGTTCTCATGTGTCTTCCCAGAAGAAGGGCCGGGCACTGCAGGGGTTTGTGGGGAGAGGTTTCCCCCACAAAAGGCTAGGTAACAATGCCCACAACATTCATTATTCATGCCTCTTTCCCACAGCCAGGATGAAACGGGCAGTTGTTTGTGCTAATGGCTAATTTGACCTAAACCGCAGGAGGCACTAACAGGACTGGGAACTGAAAGCCCCACCTTTAAATGCCTGGTTTCATCCAAATATTTACAACCATGGAATATATTGGGGGGAAGGAGAGGACTAGGAGCACCTGGGATATGATCATCAAAAAAACGAACTCCATCATCCGCTGCATTAAGATAGACATGTTTTTTTAGGGAGGGGGTAGCCTCACCCCATCTAGAGGCTCATGGCAGCCGTGGAAGCCACAGTCTCAGAAAGACACCTACCAGAAGGTCAGTCTGGATGGTCGAGGCACTGGAGACAATGGGAAGTACTTTGGATTTGGAGTCCGAATCTTTTGTTACTTCCTAGCTATGTGAACTTGGACAAGTCATTCATTTTGTAAGTCATTACAAAATAAATTTTTCAATTAAAAATCCATTTTCTGCCTTGTTCACATCCAAAATGAATGCTTCGTTCTGCACCTGAGTCCACCAGCCTCTGTCAGGAGGTGGTGACGTGTTTCATTATCGGTCCTCTACAGTTGTGATTGGTCACTGCATCGATCAGGATTCTTATGTCCCTCAAACTAATTGTCTTTATGGTGTTGTAGAAACTGTTCTTGATCAAGACACGTGACTCCTTTGGACCCCAGTTTCCTTGGTCGTTAAATGGGTGGCGTGGAATTGATAATAATGACTACTATTTATATAGTGCAGATGGGGCGGATAACATAATAACAGCTAATATTTATGCAGTGCTTCAAGGTGTGCAGACCTCTTCATGCATATTCTCATTTGGTCCTCACAACAACTCGGGAGGAATGTGCTATAAGTAGCCTCATTTTACATATAGGGAAACTGAGGCAGGCTGACGTGAAGTGACTTACCCAGGATCACACAGCTAGGTGGTGTCTGAGGTAGGATTCAGATTCGGTCTTCCTCACTTCTACCACGTCACCTCGCTGTCTAGATTGGCGCCTCTTCTGGGTCTGAATCCGTTGTCCCGTGAGGATCAGTTGAAGGAATTAGGAATATTTAGCATGGAAAAGATTTATGCAGGAACATGATAGCTGTTTTTGAACTGGTCTTCTTGCTGTGCCTCAGTAACACACCATTCCACCTGCTGCCTCAATGCCTTTGCTCTGAGAGCCCCAGTTTTCCTTCAAAGCCTGAGTTCAGGCACCACCTCCCATATGAAGACTTTTCTGGCTCTGACTTTCTCCAGTTTTGTCTTTGCATACCCCTGGGATTGCCACAGGACAGGTACTTAAAGCCCCTTTGAGTGCTCATAGGTTCATGAGTCAAGTTAAGAAGCAAGCGCTTCTGAAGGGCTCTGTGCCAGGTGCTGTGCTGAGCCCTGGGAATACAAATACAAGCAGGAAGAAGGAAGGTCAGTCTCTGCCCTCATGGAGCTTACATTCTAACAGAGGAAGGCTCCACATGAAAGGAAGCTGTAAAGGTGGAGAAGGGCAGGGTAGAGCAAGCAAGGCTGGAGTCAGGAGTAGGATCCTGGAGAGGGAGGATGAGATGGCTGACCTAGGCCTTCTTTAAGTGGAGGTTCTGGGAGGAAGCGGCCAATCAAGGAAGGAGCTGCAGGGCCTGAGGGCCCTTCCAAAGGGGGAGATCCAGGGGTGCAGTGAGCTTCCAGAGTGAAGAGGTTTCTATGGAATGTTAGCGAAAGTCTACAAATTCTGGAGAGGAATGAGGATGGAGATTGTGTTTATGTGAGATTTGTTTTTCTCCCACGCCTCTCTATATTGTCCTATACACAAGACACACTTAATAAATAGTGGGTTGACTTTTTTCTTTCCTGATTGACTTTAGTTCCAACATCTTGTCATTCTATGAAGTGCTTTGTAACCATAAAGCATCATATAAATGTAAAGAATTATTAAGACTGTTATTAATAATAGGGTTTAGAGGCTTTCCATCTCTGTTTCTGGTCCTCTCTGGTTTATGGATTTTGGCCATCTCCCCCCATCCTCAGGTTAGCCTTTGGGCATCCCCAAGGCCAGTCTGTTCATGTTTTGAGCTATATGCATGCATTTCTCTGTGAGCATATGCTATTTCAAAAAGAGTAGGAAAGCTCACTGACCAGGCAATCCCTCAGGCCCCACCCTCTCCAGATCAGGAAACATCATCTCTGGGGATGGGAAGGGGATATTTTAGCCTTGGCCTGGCAGGACCAGCTGGAGGGTGGGAGATGGGAAAGCTGGGAGTTGTATTATGGCCAGGCATGTACAAGCAAGTGGCCTAAGTCATTTAGGCTCAAAGTGGAGCTTAATTTTCTTCTCCTAATTGGATAGCTGCTCAATTAGTCTTGGAGTGTCCCCAGTGAACAAATGGCAGGCTAGACAGGGTATGCTCTGCATGTGCTCAGCCTGAGAGACAAGCGGGTCTTGATGTCCCATTTGTAGCCTAGGAGATCAAGGGATTGACCACTTCCCCTCCATGCTGGGCTTGGGTGGAAGACACCTAAGGAGAAGAGATGGCTTTTCTGTTGGAAGCTGAGAGGATGGGGATGGGATGCAGGGATAGAGCCTTATTCTAAAGGAGCCTTACTGGGAAGAAAGAGTCCTTCCCCCCCAGGGAATCTTAGCGGTAGGGAGGTGGGGGGGGGGCAGGGAGGAAAACTCCAGAAACCAATGGAAACATTACATTTAAAAAACCAACAGATCTGAAGGGGAGGAAACATGGCTGTACCCCAAGAGAGCCCCCATTCTGAGGGGAAAGATACAGACCCCAAGGAAGGGAGAAAAGGGGCGGTAAGAAATCACTGAGAGGTCAGGCTAGGCTTGGGTGTGGGTCTTCTGGGCTACTGGGCAGTGGGGCTGGTTGGGAATTCAAGAGGAGGGCGTAGGTACCTTGTGTTTGGGGGTAGTTTGGGGTGAGGAAGAGGGTGAGATACTGGCCTGAGAGGCAATGACCTCTTTCTACCTTGCCTGCCATGTGGCTGAAAGCATTGGACTGTAGCAGGGGACCAGGGTTCCAACCCTGGCTCTGCGACCAGCTCACTTAGGGACCTGAAGGAGCTTCCCTTATATGGGCATCAGTTTCCCCAGCTATGAAATGGTGATTAGCATACTTGGATTCCCTGTCTTACAGGACCATTGTAATAGCAAAGTATTTTATAAACCTTAAGAGCTCTAGAAAATTGGGTTATTATTACGATAATTGTGTAATAATTATGACATTCTAATAAGTCCTCATTTAAATTTCATTTGATTTCTCACAACTAAACAAACCTCTGAAGTAGGTGTTGTTATCCCAGCTTTACAGAGAGGAAACTGAGCTTCAGAGAGGTTGAGTGATCTGTCTTAGGGTGCACAGCTCTTCTTTTTTATTTTTTATTTTTGCTTTTTGGAGGGCAGTTGGGTTAAGTGACTTGCCCAAGGTCACACGGATAGTAAGTGTGTCAGGCGTCTGAGGTCACATTTGAACTCGGGTCCTCCTGAATCCAGAGCCAGTGCTCTGTTCACTGCACCACCTAGCTGCCCCTGCACAGCTCTTCTCTAAGACAAGATTCAGACTCCAGTCTTCCTGACTCTCACGGTGACACTCTTTCCTCTCCACCAGTCTGCAGTACTTCAGGTTCTATGAACTTGATCGGCAAGACAGGCCCAAACTCTACAGGAGACAGTAACCAGAAAGGTTTTGGAATCACAAGGACATAAATTTTGAATTCCAACTCTGCTACTCACTTGCTTTGTGACCTTGGGAAAAGGAGAAGGAAAAAGCATTTATGAGGCACCTACTATGTGCTGGGCTCTGTGCTAAACCCTTTACAAATATGAACGCATTTGATCCTCACAACAGCCCTGTGAGGTGGCTGCTGTTATTGTCCCCATTTTACAGTGGAGGAAAGTGAGGCAAATGGAAATTAAGTGACTTGCCCAGAGTCACATGGCTCAAAAGTGTCTAAGGCTGGATTCCAACTCGGGTTTTCCTAACTCCAGACCCAGCCTTTTATCTGCCTTGGACGGATGACTTATATCTGGGCCTCTGTTTCCTCATCTGTAAATTGAGGGGATTGGGCTAGGTCGCCTCTAAATTTCCTCCCAGCTCTAAATCATGTTATCTTGGGGAATGTGTCACAGCACTGAACTCTCACCTCCTCTTTGGTCCAGCTGGGGAGAGAGGCCTAGGACAGGAGATATTCCAGGAGCAGTAAACAGCAGTATCTTATCCAGTGCGAATGGGCCAGCCAGAGAAGCCTGGAGAGCAGAGAGGTTATTCAAGGTCAGAGCAGCCAGTCCAGTGCTAAGAGGGCCATCTTGGAAGGTCAGGAGACCTAGTCCTCTGGCCTCAGCTTTGCCTCTAACTTGCTGTCTATCTTCAGGTAAGTCACTTAAACTCTCCAAGAACAGTTTTCCTGGCTATGAAATGAGAGTTAGATTAGCTAATCTCCAAAGGTCCCTTTTTGCTCTTAATAGAAGACCTCTTCTGGATCTGAGACTCCGTAGTCTAGTTGGGAAAGCAGGAAGTGGGGGTACCCTCCTATATAATGGCTACTAGGTACCAGATACTGTGAGGAATAATTACATTAACAACCCTGGGAGGTAGGTGCTATTATTAACCCCCATTTTACAAAGGAGGAAACCAAGGCAGGCAGAAGTAAAGTGACTTAATCAGGGTTGCACAGCTTGTCAGTGTCTGAGGCTGGAGTTGAACTCGGGACTTCCTGACCTGACTCTAGGCCCAGTGCTCTATCCACTATGCCACTAACCTGGCTCTTAGGCAGTGTTGTACAGTGGAAAGAGCCATACCTCTGGAGAAACCACTCTTGGCCTCTGATCCCACCTTATCTGGGGGAGCTTGGGCAGATTACTTCATCTCTGTTTTCTTGTGTTAAATGAGAAGATTGGTGCTGGGGAGACTGAAGCTGTGAGTTTCTTTGCCCTCTGGAGTTCTGATCTGCAGTGGACTAAGCCGGTCCTTTTCTCCAGCCTGAATCTGGCATCAGTATGATGAATTTCCAGAATTGGGTTGCCTAAGTTGAGGAGCAGGTCAGAAGGGCCAGGCTGGGAGCTGAGCAAGTCAGCTCCCTTGCTGATCAGTAGTGGGATCAGGCCTGTGAATGATTCCTGCCCTCCCAGCCTGAGTCAGGCAGGGAGACCCAGTGTCAGAAACGGGCAGGGGAAGTCAGCCCACATGGCGTCTGAGGCCCTTGCTAGCTCTAGATCTCTGAGCCCATAATCTGAGGCAGGATTTAGATGGGTCGAGAGGAAAGGGGTAGAGCATTCTAGGCACAGGAAGTTAGCCATGTGTTATCACACAGCAGGGAACAGAGAAGGGTAGCTAACAGTCAGGAACCATCTGGTCTAAGGTTCTTAGCCTAGGATGGGGAGGCAGGGCAGGGGATGATCTGTGAACTAGGATGGGAAAAAATTACATTATCTTTTCTTACCTACCACCGAAATTTTGCATTTTCTTCAATTATTTAAAAACATGATTCTGGGAAGGGCTCGCTTTACCAGACTGTCAAAGGGCCAGTGATAACAAAAGGAAGGCTAATTGTCTAGCATCAAATGAGAGAGGACAAGGGACTTGACCAACATCACATAGGAAGTAGCAGAACCGAGCCTTGGACCCAGGTCTCCTGACTCTCTACCAGACCAGACTACCGCTGTTCCCAGGGGCCATGAAGACTGATTTTCCAAAGCCGCCCTCTCCAAAACGGCCAGTAGCCCTGGGAGGGAGGAGAACTGGGGAAGCTGGGAAACTGTTAGCTTATCATTCCTGAACACATTGGAGTGGGGGTAAGGGTGGAGGGTGCTCAGACAGTCACCTGATGAGAACACGAGTATCTAAAGGGCTTTTGAAGGTTTATTACATAGCACTCTTCACACTAGCCCTGTGATGTAGGGAGCACATATCATTATTTCCATCTTCCAGATCATCCTGAGGATAACAACTAGCATTTACAGAGCTTTAAGGCTTGCAAACTGCCTTACATGTGTTATTTCAGGCCTCAAAAAAAGGGAAAGTGACTTGCCCTCGGCCACACAGCTTTTTAGGTTGTACCAAATTCATTCCTCCCCACCCCAGGGCCAGGGGCTGGGATCAAGACCAGAAGGGAAGGGGGAGCTCTCTAAAAACCAACTTTCACTGTAACTGAGCAGCATTCAGCCGGTGCTGTTACCGAGAGTGTGGGGCTTCCAGCTTCTGCCAGTTTCAGGATTACTATAATCCCCTTAGCTTTTCTGCCTTGGGAGGGAGCTGGTCCTCTTTTGCCCTTCCCCAGCCTGAATTTGCATCCACTTTAGTTTCCCAGCCGGCCTGCTGTTAGAATAGAACTGAGAGAGTTTTCTCAGACAGAAAGAAATCTCTGGATCCCCAATACGGGTGGAAGAAGCACTAGAGACAGATGCCAGGCTTCTAGTAGGTGAACCCTCCTTGAGGACTGCTGGATTGATCTAGGGCTGTTTTAAAGGTAATGTGGAGTCAGAGGGGAATGGGGCTACAAATAGAATCCTAGAACAATAGAGCTGGGAGAGATCTTGGAATAAAGAATGTTAGAAGTGGGAAGGACCTTAGAACATAGAATATCAAAGCTATGAAGGACTTTGGAATGTATATCTAACCTGTTAGAGCTAGAAAGGACCTTGGAATATAGAATATCAGAGCTGAAAGGGACCATAGTTGAACACAGAACTCAGATCTGGAAAGGACCTTGGAATATAGAATGTTAGCTGGAAGGGACCTTAGGACTTAGAATAGAGACAGACTGAATCTGTGATTCCTTAGAAAGAAACTGCCTCTATCAATACAGATTGGCCCCTTCTTGGCAGTTTACAGTCTCAGAGAGTTGCCTAGATCCCCAAGAGGGGGAAGGGACTTGCCCAGGGTTCCATCCACAGCCAGGATGTATCAGAAGCAGACCCGTGGGAGGTGGTCCATCCACCTACATTGCTCGAGATCTCCAGAACCTCCTGGCACTAGATATGGTTTGAAGCTACTAAAAATAGAAAAGCTTTTTGAGACTTAAGTACCAGACTGATTTTATCAGACATCGTCAGCCCTGTCTCATGGGATCTTATTAACTCAGATTAGTGGAAGGCCTGAAATCTCCCATCCAAACCAAGCTGTGGCACAGGCCAGGGGGGAGTATGAAATGTGGTCCATAGAACCTGGTTGGAAAATGTGTGTAGAGGATGGAGGAGGAAGAGGAGGAGCTCTTACTAGGGCTTTCCCTTAGAGGGCTCTCTTTGGTTTCTAGGTCAATGTATACGTGTATCATATGCACACATGGTGTTGTTACATTTTGCTCCCCAAACAACAAGACTCTCACTGGGGATGCTTCAGAGACTTTACTCATGTCCTTCCTGGGATGGAGTGGGAGGGGGGCGATGAAAACCTCAGGATTTAAACACCAAGTAATGAATTGATTTAAAAGGAAGGTCATGGTCCCCCTGCCACCTACACTGGTGTGATGGACTGCACCTGGAGGTCTGTCTCATCAATTCCATTATTGAGCTGCAGTCTGAATATTAATAGCTGACATTTCTCTAGGGCTTCACATTCACACACTTTCTTCCTAGTAATGCTGCCCTGTGAGATAGGAAGAGAGGAAAAAAAATAAAGGGGAGGGAAAGCATTTATTAAGCACCTACTGTGTACCGGGCACTTTGTTAAGTACTTTATCCACCCAACAGGTAGATGACATTATCATCTCCATTTAACAACTGAGAAAACTCAGGTGGCCAGGAGTTAAGTGACTTGCCAAGGGTCACACAGGTAGTAAGTGTCTAAGGCTGGATTTGCAGTTAGGTCTTTGTGATGCCAGATCCTGTGCTCTGTCTAGTATACCACGCAACTGCCTCTATCATTATAACTTCAAATAGTGCACATTTAAATACACGTGACCGCTTCAGGGGATTCATTATCCTCACTAATTGGGACCTAGCTGTATTATCTTATTTGATCCTTACAACAGCTCTGTGAGGTAGATGCTGTTATTCTCCCCATTTTACAGATGAGGAAGGTTTGGTAGACAGTGGTTAAGTGACTCACCCAGGGTCATATGGCTAGAAATGATCTGAGGCCACATTTCAACTCAGGTCTTCTTACTCCAGGCCCAACCCATTGTCCTCTGTGCCAACTAGCTGCCTGATAGGGAATGTAAGAATTATTGTCATTGTAGAGGTGAACAGCCTGAGTCAGTGACTTGTGCATGGTTCCACAGTGGTGAAGTCAGGATTCAAACCCAGGCCTTCTGACTCCAGCAGTTCTTCTATATTACCAGAGCTCTTAAGGATCTTGTACAGTACTTACCTGTATTCAGTCCACTAAGAAGCTGACTTCTTGGGACCATTTTAAGGACAGCAGTGTAAAAAAGCTCAAATGTTGTGTCAGTGGAGGCCAGCGTGTAGAGGAAAAACGACATGAACTTGCTGGTAGGAGGGTTCATTTTTGGGGTCTGAGCACCAGTAGTTCTGAGAGTTACCTCTTCCCCTCCATTCATTCATTGAGTCATAGACCAATCAGGTGTTTGTTTTGAAAGAGACTTGTAGAGAACAAATATTAGAGCTGGAAAGGACCTTAGAACATAAAATGTCAAGAGCTAGGAGAGATCTTACAACACAGAATGTCAGAGCTGGGAAGGGCCTTAGAACACAGAATGTCAGAGCTGGGAGGGACCTTAGACCCCAGAATGTCAGAGCTTGGAGAGCCCTTAGAACACAATGTCAGAGCTGGGAGGGGCCTTAGAACACAGAATGTCAAAGCTGGGAGGGGCCTTAGAACACAGAATATCAGAGCTGGGAGGGGCCTTAGATCCCAGAATGTCAGAGCTTGGAGAGCCCTTAGAGCACAATGTCAGAGCTGGGAGGGCCCTTAGAACACAGAATGTCAGAGCTGGAAGGGCCCTTAGAAACAGAATGTCAGAGCTGGGAGGGCCCTTAGAATAAAAAGATTGTCAGAGCTGGGAGGGCCTTAGGACATTGCAGCTGAAAGGGGCTGTCATCTTGTCCAAACCCTAACCTGACAGAACCTGAGCTAGATAGAGCATATATGTTTCTATTGTTGAAGAAGAATAGAAGGTTAGAACTTGATTTACTCAGCTCACATCGTATTGGTCCCAGTGTAGACTGGGAAGCTGCCAGCTGACTTCTGAGAACAATTAGCCTTTTCTTTGCTTGTCAGCATCTACTCTCTAGCCCTGTTCTTTGTGAAACTCAATTAGACTTCTCATACTTATCCCTCAACCTACCTTCCCCTCCCTATGGGAAATGAGACCTCTACCGTGGGAAGAAAGCAGCTGGGGTTTGGACCCAGACATACTGTATCAGTCTGGCTTCCTGGGACTCTGAAGGTTTGGCAGGTGGACTCTGAAGCCCTATTCCCAGTGTGATCAAATTGAAGGCCTTCAGTCAGAATTTCAGAGTGATAGAGCTACAAGGAACCATAGAATGTGTGAAGGCCTTTAGAACATAGGATACCAGAGCTGGAAGCAGTCTTAGAGATACTCTCTCTGACTCCCTCATTTTACAGATAGTGAACTAAGTCCAGGAGAGAGGAGCTTCAGAGTATCAGAGAAAATCAGGGAGAGAGCCAGGCAGAAATTCTAAGAGGAGTCACCAATGCTTTGCCCTGATTTCTCCCCTGATGATAGGGAAGCTGGGGGTAGAAAAGGAGGAAATTTAGTAAGAAACCTTGGCAAAGAAGGTGTGGAAGTGTGGGAAAGTATAGTATCAAGATTTAGAACAGGAAATTAGCTTATGGGAAACTGAGGCTCAAGAGGTAAAGTGACTTGCCCAGGTTCACACAGGTAGTAAGAGTCTGGGAAGAAAGTTGAACCCAGCCTTTTCTGACTGTATTACCACCCAATGTCTCTCTCTCCCAGGGGGTAGCTCATAAAATATTTGATGTTGAAGGCATTTATTTGCTTTACTGACCTAGCCATGAAGCAATGTTTGTGGACAGAATGGAATCCTAGAGCTTCCCTTGGGACTGGTCTTCAGGCTTTTGGCACCTTGTCTTTGAAAGGACATATTTACCCTCACTTTTGGGACTCTTGTCTACCTTCCTGCTCCCTACCCTCAACAAAACTGCGTAGCCCCAACCTGGAAGAAATTAGATAGTTGGTCCCAAAAGAAATCAGACAGCAAGTCTGACAGAAATCAGGCCGAGGCCTGGACATTGATTCTCTGGTGGTTTGCCCCTGTTTTGAGGCAGGGAGGGCAGTGGGCTGGGGTTTCTCTCCTTTTGCTTTTAACAGTGTGTTATCCTCTTACTAAATCTCTGCTTACTTGATTGAGATGCAAGGAAGAATAGGGATGGAGTAAGAAGACAGGGAGAGTAGGAGGGAAGAGGGTATTGGAGCATCTGGTCTGATCTGAATTCGCTGCCCCATTTGGATGGTATAATAGAAAAGATTATTGGGCTCCGAGTCAAGGGAGCTGCAGCTGGATTCAAGTGCTGGCCCTGTTATTTATGAGAACAAGTTATTTGACTTTTCCTAAGCCTTCATTGCCTCAAAATGGGGAGGGTGTATTGTAAAGACAGGAGTAGTTTTTGTTATCTCTCGCTGCCCTCTCCCCATGAATACCCTCCCCAATTCCCACTTGCTGCCATCCTCTCCTTTAAGGCCTGACAGAGGCAACACCTCCGAGAAGCCTTCTCTGATTCTCTCAGCCCACGATGACCTCCCACAGCGCCCAGGGCCCATTTCACAATCTGCCTGGCATGATGGTTATTTGTGTCTATATCTTGTTTCCATGGTCTCTCCTACCAAGACTGACTTTCAGGGGGTCAAGGACCATTTCTTCTTTGTCTCTTTGTCTCTTGTAGTGTTGAACATGAGCTGTACTCAGTTAATGTTTGTTGGAAGAATGAAGTGATTCCCAAAGAATCTGAAAGTTGAAAGAAAACAGAGGCCATCTTGTGAGTCATTGGGGTGAGGGGACGCAGAGGACCTTGGTTCAAAGATGAGCCCCGTTGTGACCTGGGTTATATCCATGGCCATAGCGTCCCAGTTGGTCTCTCCAGTGTGTGCCCTGGATTACTTCTCAGAACTGGGCAGACCACATCTCCTCTCTCAGGGTCCCAGGGTGACCCAGGGGCTCTGTCAGCGTCTTTTTTGTCTGTCCTTAACTTAAACCTCACTGATTGGGTTCCTGCACTTTCAGGGTACAGGCACCTCAGGTCTATTTAGCCACTTAACATATTGACTTTTCAGAGACATGGCAAGAACAGATATATAAATATTACCCTCAATGTGTTCCTCCATAGCATTGGTCCCATCAGCTATTTGGCTTGGTGGATAGAGCACTGGGCAGAGAGCTAGGAAGACCTAAGTACAAACCCAGACTGAGTCACTTCCTAGCTGTGTGACCCAGGCAAGTCACTTAACCTTTGTTTGCCTCAGTTTCCTCAACTGTAAGACGGGGTGATAATAATAGTACTATCTTCCAGGGTTGTTGTGAGGATGAAATGAGATGATATTTGCAAGGTGTTTAGCCTGGTCTCTGGCACATAGTAGGCAATTTATAAATCCCTTCCTTCCTTCCTCTTTCCCTTCTTTCCTCCCTCCCTCTCTCCTTTCCTTCTTTCCTCCCTTTCTCCCTCCCTCTTTCCCTTCTTTCTTCCCTCCCTCCCTCTTTCCCTTCTTTCCTCCCTCCCTTCCTCCTTCCCTTCTTTACTCCCTCCCTCCCTTCTTTCATCCCTCCCTCCCTCCTTTCTTTTCTCCTCTCCTCCCTTGAACCCTCTCTTCTCACTTCCAAAGTTGATGCTAGATAATTCCACTGGATTGGGATCCTGCTCCTTGGGACATTAGCACTGGGCTCTCTGTAACACCTGGCCTGGGCTCAATATCCCTTCTTTTTGAAATTCCCATGAGTGACAGAATCTCTGAGATCCCTCAAAAGCCAATGTGACAAAGAGCAGGGAGTGGAAGCCAGCAGGCCCTTTTGAATGCCTTCAGAGCCAAAGAGCCTCCTGGCCAGCACAGGGCTGACTGGCCAGAACCAGTTACAGAAAGTCCGTTTATGTCTCTCCCCAAGGCACTTCTCTGAGATGTCCTCATGATGTTACATTATTGTCCTCTACATGGAATGGTCCGTCGTGCCTGTCAGGCAGGCTGACAGTGACTGCACATGTACCAGACCCCCATTTCACCAGGTTCTCACACCTTTTGACCAGGGATCCAGGTGTTTTACAAAAGGCTCACCCAGCCTTTGCTGCTAGACTAGAGGAAGCCACATCCTTGTGTCCTCCAATGGCCTGCACTGAGGTTGATGGGGGAGGAAAGGTTCAGGTGTCTGAGATGGTTTGCCCTGAGCTCATTTATGTGTGCTTTGTGTATAAGTTTTTGATATGACAGACCTAATTCCTCTTTTCTATCCCTCAACTCAAGGAATCAGGATCTGCTCTTCTTCTGCCTTGGTCCTTCTCCCCTCAGATTCCATATCCTGCTCTCCCCTCACCCCCCCCCCAATATTGCCTGAAAGATTGAGAGTTGGCTTTGGCTAAGGCAAGACTGGGAAGTCCTAGAGTGAGGGGGGATCTTTTAGGGGCCACTGGCTCTTCAAAGGGGTCCTTGGGTCAGCATTAGAACATTAGAACTTAGAATGCCAGAGCTGGAAGGGACCTTAGTCTTCAAGTCAAGAAAGATTTGCTAAATATTTCCTGTGTAAAGATGGATAGGAACACAAGGATGCAGAAATACAAATATAAGACCAGCCTTGTTCTCAAGGAGCTTGTGAAGGATTGGGGGAAAGGAACACAAGAGAGAATGTCATCAGAGATGAAGAGAGATTCAGGCAATGTTCTGTGAGGATGGGGAGGACATCCAGGAAGGATTCATGGAGGAGTTCCTACCTCAGCTGGACTTGGAAAGAAGGAAGCCATTGGAACAGATGGAAACAAGGGGAATGAGATGAAGAGTCCTATCCAGACATGAAGGAGCAGCATTAGCAAAGGCCCAGGAAAAGGCAAGGGCAGGGTGAGAATGGGGGCATGGGTGATCCAGTTTGAGGTCCAGCCAGTAGTGCAGAGAGCAAAAGGCTGGCTTTGGAGGCAGCTGTTCAGGATGCAGATGTCTTCTAGTGAATAACCTTGGATAGGTTGTAGAGGGGACAAGGTCACGTCAGACCTGCTGGCCTCTTGAGTTCTGCGATTCTTTGACATAGAAAGAACAGTCAGAGGAGTAGAGGGAGAACCAGAACAGACTAGGGTTATAGAAGCCAAGGAAGGAGAGGTTAGAGTGATTCCCCAGTGTCCAGTCTACAGAAAGGCCAAGGTAGAGGAGGCCTGAAAAAAAAATCTGTTGGATTTAGTGATAATGAAGTTAGTAGAGACAGCTGTGGACTGATGGGATTGGAAGCCACATTGCAGGCAAGAACTGAGAAGTGAAGAATTGAAGGTGGTGAGTGTAGACCAGGGGTGGGAAACCTGCAGCCTCCAGGTCACACGTGGCCTTCTAGGTCCTTGAGTGCGGCCTTTTGACTGAGTCCAAGTTTTATAGAATAAGTGCTTTCATTAAAGGGATTTTTTCTGTGAAGTTTGGATTCAGTGACACTTGAGGACCTAGAGGGCCACGTGTGACCTCAAGGCCACAGATTCCCCACCCCTGGGGTAGACTGTTCTGTTTGGATAGAGTAGCAGTGAGGGGAAAGAGAGAAAGAGAGGACAATAATTAGGTGAAATGGCTCGGTAAAGGAAAGGAGATTTTTAGGATCAAGGAGACCTGATCATGTCTCTAAGCTGAGGGGAGAGAACCATTGGAGAGAAATGGTCAGCAAGGAGCTAGAAGGGGCCGGTGTAGTGTACAGGTGTCAGGGTTGGCTCAGACATGAAGCATCTCCCTTAGTGAGACAAGGCAGGAGGGAGAAGGTGTCCGGAATGGAGCAAGGAGGAATTCCCATTGGATGGCCCAAGAGGTTGAGGAAAGGAGGAATTGAGGTGATCTGCCAGGACTGGGGGTGGGCAGGAGGGAGAAGGGCACGCTTTTCTCTTCCCTCTTTGTATTTTCTCAGTGAACATTTGAGCTTCGAGACCAGCTAGTCCAACCCCCTTATTTTATAGAGGAGGAAATAGAGACCCAGAGAGGAAGTGACTTATTGGAAGATATATAGTGAGTTAGGGGCAGACCCACTACCCACACTACCCAAGGTCCCAGATTTCCTGCTCTGTGGAGGAGGCTAGTACATACAGAGGGTAGAAAGAGAACCAAAGACCTAGGGGATAGGACCTAAGAACTGTTTTACTGAGAAAGGAAGAGGGTTGGGGTGCTGTCTGTGTGTGTCAGCTTGATGAAGTACACCCACTGTCCCCCCAAAGCAGGAGGCCTGAAAGGGCCCTGGGCTATGGGCTCTCCCCTGCTTCCTCCCAATCTCCTCTCCCCTCCCCCACCCCTTTCCAGAGAGTAGTTTTGAAGGACGGAATGACTTCCTATGCCAAGGAAGTCCAGTACTAGCCTTGGGTTCTGGAAAAAGCCTCCTTCAGTCAGGTTTGCTGGCTCAGCTCTCTCCTTTCCTGGGGAGGGGGAGGGCATACTCTATCTGATCCATTAGTTTAGGGATCACCATTCAGGAAGGAATAATATACCAGAGAGAGAGAGAGAGAGAGAGAGAGTGAGTGTGTGTGTGTGTGTGTGTGTGTGTGTGTGTGTGTGTGTGTGTGTGTGTGTGTGTTGAGCTCAGGGGAGGGGAGAGGGATGTTTGTTTGATAGGTCTCTGGGTAAATGTTAAGAATAGGGAATTTAGTTTAGCTACAACTCAGTCTGTACCTACACTGTGGACATAGCTTGGAGGGAGGGGCCAGAAGAAAAGCCGCTGTCTGCCTTTAGAGGAGCCCATTGTAAGAGAGTAGAGGTAGCTAGTGTCCCTCATCTAAGAAGGAGACATCTCTAGCCTTAGGGAGAACCTGAGCCCTCATCCTTGGTGAACACCAGTTCTGGGTGGGGAGACAACTCAGGATCACAAGCAGACCCCCATTTGGGGTGGCAGATATAGCCCCCATCAATGACACAGAACCGATCTTGTCTGTCGGTATATTTTGTGGGGAAGATGAGTTTCATTGAAGGAGAGCACTAATGATATAGTGGAGAGCAAGAGAGAGTTCAAGGAGGGGGCAAAGACCCGAGAGATGGAGGAAGGTAAGCTAGATCACAACTGGTTCAGCATATTCTGGTGCTGCACTGGAAGGCAGCTCCTGTGACCTTAGGCGAATGAGTTATCCTCTCTGGCCCTTAGATTTCATGATAAAAATAGTTGATTGGACTTCATCTCATGCATTCCTTTATGGCTATGACTATCTCCTCCCTCCTGAGGCACAGGTATGCCCTGAGCTCAGCCGTGCTTGGGGCTGGTCACCCCCTAGAATGACTCAGTGGATCCTGAGATGTACAGGCTTTGGGCTCTCTGACCACAAAGCAGAATCAATCGTAAAAGCCTTTTGAGGTCAGTAAATGAAAGATGCTGTGGGATAGAGAGGGGTGGAGGATGCAGTGGTTGACTCTTACTGAATCTGGGGTGGGGAGGAGGATAGGACCTTCAGAAGTTATCAAGTCCTTTCACCCTTATTCCTAATAGGACCTCACCCAGCCTGTTGTCCCTGACTAGGAAGCATCCCTCCTACTAAGAGGCAGCTCTGTGCAATATGGACTGAGAGGTCTGGCATTTTAAAAACTCCACAGATTGTCCAAGCTGGACAGGGCCTTAGAATACCTAGCCAATGTTAGCTCCTTAGATCATAGGATGTTAGAGCTAAGAGGGGCTTATAGTGGGGGGAGAACTTAGAGGTATGGGTGGGGAGGGCCTTGGGAACATAGAATTTGGGGGTGGAGAACCTTGAAACCTAGAATGTTGGAACTGGAAGGGACCTTAGAGTATAGGACAGCCAAGCTGGGAGAGACTTTATGTCATAAATGTCAGAACTTAGAAGGACTTCAGAGCATAGTATGACAGAGCTGGGTGGATCCTGGAAACCTAGAATTTCAGTGGGGAAGGGGCCTCAAAACAAAAAAATCTTAGAGCTAACAAGGACCTTAAACATAATTTGGTCCCCACTTTTATTTTACTGGGGTCCAAACTGAGATCTAGAAAGTGTGAACTTACTTACTCCAGATCACACAACTAAGAGGGAGGAGAATTGGGAATTGAGCCCAAGGGCCTTAAAACATAGACTGTCAGAGCTGGAGGTGATCTTGGGTCTAAGCCCCTCATTATTCAAACGTGGAAATTAGTATTCAGAGTGAGGAAGGATTTTTGCCCAAGGTCACAGTGCTAGGAGCACCCCCTCTGAAGGCTGCACAGTCCCCTTTGGGAGAGCTTCACTTGGTAAGAAGTGTTTCCTTATGCAGGAGCTCGGACAGGTCTCTTGGTAGCTTTAATGCATTACTCTGCTTCTGCCCCACTAGAGCCAAGCACAATCAGTTACATCCCTTCCTCACAGGGTGGTTGGACCTCTTTACAGAGGAAACCTAAGGCCCAGAAAATGGCATGAGTCAGTGGTGGAGCTGGGATCTCTTGGCTCCTGGACCCAGTACTGACTCCAAAGGTCTTTCAGGGCGTGGCTTCTTCTGATGAAATGTTCAGCCCAGTTACATCTGGGCGAAGCAGACCAGAAAGACTGGCTGACTTGGGCTGCTTTCCTGACAAGCGGCCAGTTTTATAGCCTAGTGTCTTTGTTTATGTTTGAAGTGTCCGCCAGCTTTCAGAACTAGGGAACCACCCCTGTTCGTGTGGATAGACCAAAACAGCCTCCCAAGCCAAAAAGAGAATTTGTGGGAATCACTTGCCAGGGTCGAATAGAGGAAGACCCCTGGAGCCTCAGTCAGAACCTGGATCAAAGCCAAATCTTTTCCCATATCTGATGGGTCTCAGTTTCCTCCTCTGTAAAAGGGAACAAATCATGGACCTTGTGTTCTCTAACTCATAGGGCTATTATAAGAAAAGTATTCTGCTAGCCTTAATGCAGGAGAGAAATGGGAGATATTTTATCATTATTTTAGATAATGTTAGAAGTAGGCACTGGATCTGTGATTTCATTGCTAGAGTCAGCTCCTTATCCTTATCTAAGGAGACTTGCTCTACTGATTCAAGTGGCAATCCTCTGAGTTGCCTAGAGCAGGGGGTGAGCAGATTACATGCCCAGAGGCAAATCTTAGCCTCCAGCCTGTTTTTGTACCACCATCAGGCTAAGAATAGTTTTTTATGTTTTCAAATAAAGTTTTATTATATTTCAGAATGTGAATCCTATTAGGCTGACGCTGTGCCTCCGACATCCATCTGACTTGTTTAGGATGTCACACAGCTAGGTCTGGCTCTAAAGCCAGTTACTCTGTCCATTAGTTCCAGCTGCTTGCCAATGCCTGCCTGGATTAGGTTAGTTTTGAATCCTTAATGGTTTACTACAAAATGCTAGACAGAGTTTCTCTCTCTTGATGAGCACAATAGCCCAGAGATGGCCCCTGACCTCCCCTCCCCCTATTATCCCCAAATCTCTGTTTTTCAGTACTTTGGACCTATGACTTCATCAGTGGTTAGCACTTATATATTGATTTAAGGTTTTCCAAAGCATTTTAACTGTTACCTCATAACAACCCTGTGAAGAAGGTGCTATTATTCTCATGTTACAGATGGTAACATTGAGGCTAAGTGACTTACCAGGGTTACACAGCAATTAAATTGTCTGAGGCAGAATTTGAACTTGGGTCTTCCTGGCTCCCAGGTCCAGTGCTCTGTCCTCTATGTTACCTTAAGGCCCTCTTACCATCAATGTGGGTATTTTTCCTGCCTGGACAGATCCCATCCTTTTCAAACTTCCTCCTCTCACTTATATGGGTGGCATAGTGATAAGAGGAAGGCTCCATTCTGTCTGTCTCAGCATCAGTTTCCTCATCCAGAAAATTGGATTTGGGATTGTGACAATTCTGTCCTTACAAGGGTTGTTCTGAGGACCAGATGAGGTCCTGAGTGTAAATTCCATGTAAAGAGCCAGCTACATCTTTTTTTTTTTTTTTTGGCTTTTTGGAGGGGGGAATGCAGGGCACTTGGGGTTAAGTGACTTGCTCAAGATCACACAGTTAGTAAGTGTTAAGTGTCTGAGGCCAGATTTGAACTCAGGTCCTCCTGACTCCAGGGCTGGTGCTCTATTCACTGCACCACCTAGCTGTCCCAGCTACATCTTCTTATAGTGGGATGATGACAGAACATAAAACTAGCCTGGGTGGTGGTTGTGAGGGTCAGGAGGGAGCACATTATGTGGAGTGCTCTGTGCCCATTTCTCTAACACCCAGTCTTCGAGGAGGTCTCCTTCTGACGTTTTGAGCAATGGGTGTCCTGAAAGTCAGAGTGCATTTTTAAGCTTGAAGCGCTTTCATGAGTGCTCATGCCATGCTTGGGCTGCCCCTCAATTATCCCTTGCTGTCATGACATGACCTAATAGAGCCTTTTCCTCTTGTATGTACATGTTATCTCCCCCATTAGACTGTAAGCTCCTTGAAGGCAGGGACTTTTTTTGGCCTTTCTTTATATCTTCATTGTCTAACACAGTGCCTGGACCATGTAGGAGACAAATAAATGATTGCTGACTGTCCTTGATGATGTCATTTGTGCCACTACACAAGAGGGAGTTGTCATTTGCGACATACTGCTGCCTGTATATGCCCACCACATGTCTCTACATTGCCCTTTGGGTCAGCCAGCAAATTTTTACTAAATGCCTACTATGTGCCAGTCACTGCTCTAAACTCTGGAGATACAAATAGGGAGGGAAAAAGACACCCCCGATCTCAAGTTGCTTAATGATCTAATGGGTGAAGACAACACCCAGAAGAGAGGTTGAAAAAGTGGAAGAGAGAAGGAGAGATAGCTGGGGTGTACAGCTAGGTGGGAACTGAAAAGCCAGGTGTCACCCTCCTTTCATGGTGCTTTGGGAAGAGCTCTCCGATCCCCCTTCCATTGAGAGGGGTCCCAGGAGCAGGGTGTATGAGGTGTGAGGACCAAGGCTGAAGTGGCTTTGTGGGATGCTGAGATTAGAGAATGCCTCAGGAGTGCAGCCAGGTGCCAGTTCCACAGTCAATCAAATGAGATCACATCTGTAAACCACCTGGCAAAACTTTCCAGGGCTGCCCATTCTTAGTCTTAATAAAGTGAGCCCATAGACAGTCCCAGTGTCAGAGCTGGGCCCTTAGAGATCACCTATCCCAACACTGGCCTCGCCAGCATCCTCCTTAATAGCTTGAGAAGTGCTCATCCAGCCTCTTCTTGGAGACCTCTGGAGATAGAAAACCCGACATCTCCCAAGTGCCTCATCTATTTTTGGATGGCTTCAATAGTTAGGAAGCTTTTCCTTACATGGAGCCCCAAATCCACCTCTGCACTTTCTACCTGTTGCTCCTAGTTCTGGGACCAAGCAGGAAAAAAAGCTGATCCCTTTGTTCGAAATACAGCCCTTCAAATATTCCAAAAACAGGGATCACCTTTCTCCCATATCCCCTGCTACCTGGGATGCTTCTCCAACAGTAACACCCCCAGTCTCTTCAACTGTTTCTGATGACACCCAGCCCTCTTATCATCCCAGCCTGTGAATATCCTCCCATTTGTCCGGGAGCTTCCTAAAACACCAGCACTTTAGCCCAGTGTTCAGTTGTGGGCTGATCAGGTAGTAAGAGAGCAGGATGCAGTGGGTGCGTTTCCTCCCCCGCTCATGCCCTTTGCTTCTCAACACAACCTTATTAAATTTTTTTTTGTCCAAGTGATGAGCACTTAGCAGGGAAATAAGGTTAAATTCTGCATTTCAAAAATATCTAGCAAAGAAGACATCTCAGGGAGGTCTTCTCCTTCTATCCAGGTGGCTGATGCCCCATGGGCACTGAGGTTCCCACAGACTTACACCCAATACCTTCCTTCACTGAATGGTTGTACAGTAATGCTTATTAGCTCCAGGAGAGGCAGCTGTTGACAGGCACAGTGAATAGGGCACTGGGCCTGGAGGGAGGAAGACTCGTGTTCAAATTCAGCCCCAGATGCTGTGTGACCTGGACCAAGGCACTTTAACTCTGTCTGTCACTACTTTCCTCATCTGTATATAATAATGGCACCTACCTCCCAGGGTTGTTGTGAGGATCAAGTGAGATAATACTTAGTGATAACAAATATTTATTTGGTGCTTACTATGTTCCAGACACAGAGATGAATACTTTATAATTATTTGTAAATGTTATTCAGTCATGTCTGACTCTTTGTGACCCATTTGGGGCTTTCTTGGCAAAGATACTAGAGTTGTTTGCCATTTCCTTTTCCATCTCATTTTACAGATGAGGAAACTGAAGTAAACAGGGTTAAGTGACTTACCCAGGGTCACACAGCTAGTAAGTGTCTGAGGCTAGATTTACACTTAGGAAGAGTTTCCCTGACTCTAGGCCAAGGGCTCAACCACTTTGCCATCTAGCTGCTCCAATTGGCACATAATAGGTGTTACATAGATGCCCCTCCAGGAGGCATGGGGTGGTATTTTGTTGGAGATTATCTAGTCCATTTGACAAATGGGGATATTGAAGCTTAGGGGTCCTAAGTGACTTATTCAGGTCTGCACAGTAGGTTAGTGTCAAAGCTGGCACTGGAATCCGTTTCTCCCAGCTCCTAATGCAGTACACTTACCATCACACCCTATTTCCTTTCTGTAGTGGATAGTGAGCTGGCCTTCAAGCCAGCAAGACCTGGGTTCAAGTCCTGCTTCTGACGTACTGCTTGTGTGACCCTTAACCTCTCAGTTCTCTTAAGACTTTAAGGTGCCAGCCTGCATTGCTAGAGGGACTGTCCTCAACTGGGAGTTCCATACACTAATGAAATCCACAAAGAAAGGAAGTGACTAATATGTGAAGGAAAATTTGTTTCTAGACCTTACTCCACCATTCGCAATTTTTGGGAAACCTCTCTCTAAGCTTTATTTTCCAATACAATCACAGGTCCAGACCCTATCCCTATTAAGGAAGTCGAAGAAGAGCCATAGAGAGTTGATCAGGAGAGCCTGGTTCAAGTGTTAGCTCAGATACATATAGATAGTGACCCCAGGCAAGTCATTTAACCCCTAGTATTCCAAATAATTCTCTAGTTTTTTAAAATAAATTTTTATTGTCATCTCTTATTTTAACATCACCCAAATTTTCCCCTTATCTCTCCCATCCCTCCTCACAGAGAGCCATCCAGTATCAGATTTTTAAGTGACAGAACTGATGCTGAATTGCAGTAAGTAAGCTCAAGGGGTCCTCACCAGGGAATCCCTACCCAAAGGAAATCATCAGTGTACCTGACAGGTGAAGGAAGTTCTGGTTTCCAGCACTGCCATCCACTAGCAGTCTTTCGGAGGCTGGCCACCCTTTCTCTAAGCTTCAGGTCCACTCCCTTATCTAAGAAGGAGTGATAACGATTCTCCCTACCAGTGTTATGAGGTCGTCTTTGTTAGGAGGATCAGATGAGAAAGTGGGCATGGACAGCACCTCTGGATATAGAAAGATTAGAAGTCTGGCCGGCATAGGCTGATTTCTTGACAAATGGCTAGTTTCAGTGGCCTGGTGTCCACTTTGAACTTTAGAGATGGAAGAGGACTTTAAGAAGATCACTTGGTCTGGTCCTTTCATTTTAGGGAGAGAGGGAACTAACCCAGAGAGGTTAAGCGATTTGTTTAGGATTCCCCAGGCAGCAAACAGACAATACTGTTGTTTTACAAATGCATTTGTAGGTCAGGGATGGGGAACCCCATACTTAGATGTAGTTGTTCTTCCCTTGACAGGAAGCCAATGATCTCTGGCCAGGCTTAAATATTGATGCACAATTCTTGTATGTCTTCAATCTTCAGACTCTTCAGAGTGAGTCATTAGTCAGGGCTGGGTTGGGCTGTTGGGTTTTTACATCCAAATCATACTCCTCCCCTAACTCCTCCCTTCAGCTCTCAGAGTATTGTGCTAAGTTCTAGGTGGCTTTAAAGAAGGACTTTGGTAAGATGGAGAGTGTCCAGAGTAGGGTAACCAGGATGGGGCAGGGGAGGGGGGAAAAGAGAAGAGGAGAGAGAACTTGAGCATTGTTCCATATATGTGTATATGTAAGCAGATAATGTCAGGCTTTTGTTTGGGGTGGGGGATGCCCCCTCTCTCCACTGAGCCAGGTGCCCACCCCTCCACACCTTAGTACAGCTGCCCTCATATAAATCATCCACCCCAGATTTCAGTGGCTCCGTGACATTATCAACATCCACATGGATAGAATCTCTCTTCTAGCCACACTGCTTCCATCTCCTCCTGCCTGGGATGTTATTTCCCACCATACCTCAGCTTCCTAGATTCCCTGGCCTCTTTCAGTATTTAGCTCAAACCCACTCCTCTGCAGGAGGCCTTTTCTAGTCCCCCCAGCTACTAGGGCTGTCTCCTCTAAGGTTTGTCTCTATTTTGTAAAGGCTTTTTCACCAGGAGAATGTAAGCTCCTTGAGGGCAGGCATGATTTATTTCCCTTTTGTCTCTGAATTCCCAGCACTTAGTTCAGTGGTTGGTACAAAATAAGTGCTTACTTATAATAAATGTCCGTTGATTGATTGCATAGGATTCTACAGTGAGTCAGTAGCAGAGGGAGGCCAAGGCCACAGACATGTGTCCTTTGCCTCATAGGCCATAGGTCTTAATGGAGCAGATGGGACTGGAGCTGAACCTCATTTCCAGGGTGAGGCAGACAAGCATCCTTGCAGCCTCATCTGCCATGCCCTGCACTGACAACTATTCTTGTATCTTTTGTACTGCCACAGGAGGTGGAAGTGTCAGTAATTGGGCAGGAGCATGGGAGGTGGGGTGTTTGAGGGGAGCAGGGCTATTTCCTGTCTGGTGCTTAAGGCTTCCTCTGGCTGACTCACTGATTCTCAACTGGGCCCTGCAGGCAGTGAACTTGATCAGGTGGGAGCCACGGCTCCCTGCCACCTCCGAGGTACTGGTCCTCCTGTTTTCCCAGTAGCACCTGCCTCTGAATCCCGTGGAGAGGCCCAGAAGCCCTGAGATTAGGCCTCCATGTATGCTTTTCTCTTTTGTCTCTCTGTCTCCCTCTCTCTACTCTCCTGCCTTTGGGTGTCTTTGGCTCTGTGTGCCCATATACCTTCTAACCTGGCACATTTATCCATCTCTACATGTGACTCTGTCCAAGTCTTGGCCTGTCATGCACCCCCTCGGCTGTTTCTCTCCCTCTCTTTGGCTGTTGTTCGTCTCTCAGACATCTCTACCAGGCACAGGCTTTGTTGGCGAAGCACCTTGAGTATCTGTCTGCCTCTGCTTATCTCCATTTCCTATCTCTTTCTGGCCTGAGGTCTGCCGTCCATCTGCTTTTGTGTGTCTTTGCCTCTGGGTTTCCCCTGTCCTTGTCCTTTCCTGTTTCTGTGTCCTCTCCCCCCTCCCCCCCTCCCCATAGATAGGGCTTCTGGGTGGCCCTTCCTCACCCCCCCCCCATAGACAGGGCTTCTGGGTGGCCCTACCCTGCCCTTCTTCACCCCACTGTGCAAGGCATCTTGTCTGAGGAGTCCCCATCCTGGGGCTTTGGGGGCCTGGGCCCAGTTCTGCCTCCCCCATCTCATGTGTGGGAGTTGGTCGTGGGTTTCCATTGCCCCACTTCACCCTGGCTTGCCAACAGTGATGAGTCACCCACGTGCTATCCTCCATGTCCCAGTTTTCCTCTTCCCTCTCCACCTCCCTCCTTCCTCTCCCAGCTTCCCTCTGTTCTTCCTCTTCCAGACTTTTCCTCCCCAGTTTCCTTTTCCTGGCTTTCTCCTCCCACCCCCCCACCCTCTATCCTCATCTGGCTCCAAGGGCAGTGATGTAACTGGTTCTCTGACCAACCTGAGAAGCAGGTTTCAAACAGCTGGAAGAGACTTGACCAGCAGGGCATAAACATCAGCCTTGCCTCCTGCCCTCAGACCCTGCACCCCTCTGCTAGGGATGTCTGGAGCGTAGCCCTGAATGGAGCATACTGGCTAGATAGGAGGTGCTGGGCCCTGGATTCACTGGCCAACTCCTCGGCTGGACGCTGGGTGC
This sequence comes from Gymnobelideus leadbeateri, assembly GCA_011680675.1. Lineage (NCBI taxonomy): Eukaryota > Metazoa > Chordata > Mammalia > Diprotodontia > Petauridae > Gymnobelideus > Gymnobelideus leadbeateri. The sequence continues at coordinate 179,047 of WOXC01000005.1, read as the reverse complement.
ATTTGTATCCTCTCCGTGTTGTGTGTGTTTGTGCAGCTGCCTTGTCCGTTTGTGGGTTGTTGTCTGTGTGGTGGTGTGTTCGTGAATATTGGAGTACTTTCGTCTCATTACTTGCTTGGCCAGGGGCAGGCAGTACTTGAATGATCTATGTCTGTTTTCCTTCTTGCTTCCCTGCAGTGTTGCCTGTGAGGTGGCTGTGCCCCCTGGAGAGGAGGTGCCCGTGGGCAGCAGGACTTTGGACAACAACTTGGACAGGCCTTCCTACAGGTAAACTTGAGAACTGCTTCAGGAGGCCCTTGGCCTTGTTATTCAGGGCCCCTGCTACATTGAGGTCTGTGTGTGGGGAGGGGTCCTAGAGGATACAGCTAAGACCAGGTGGGAGGTAGTGTGGAAAGGGACAGAGAGACAGATTTAATCCAGTGTATAGAAAAATACGCTAAAAGGCAAGTCTCATTAATACAAAGAGTCACCAAGAGAGGTAGTGAGCCACTGTCAATGGAGATCTGCAATCAGGAAGCTTAGACCTTCCCCATAGTGGATTATACCTGTGAAATGTTTGTGGAATTAAAAGAAACTATCTGGAGGACTGTCAGGTGAACAAGGGACATGGCTCGTTTTGCCTGGTCCCAGTGGACAGAACTAGGACCAAAATGGGGAGAGTGACAGAGGGGAAGATTAAGGTTCATCATAAAGAAAACCTCGATAAAATTTAGAGCTTTATTTATCATCATCCAGTGATGAAATAGGTTGTATAAGAAGGTAACGAGTTCCCTGTCAGTGCAGTTCAAGTACAGGCTGAATGGAAGACCTCTCATTGGCATGTTGTAAAGTGGATTCTTGCCCTGGTGTGGACTGAATTCCCTTTCAGGTCTAAAACTGTGACTCTGTGGCCTTTGAGTTCCCTTTCACCACTGAGATTCTGTGGTTAGAGAGGCCTTCTACTCTGGCAGAAAGGAAATTATATCTGAAGGTGGGAGATCAGCTCTGGCATTTATTGCAGAACAGCTCTGTGACCTTGCATGAGTCAATCTCTGAAGACTAGAAAAATGGGAGCAGAGAGGTGATGCTAGGGCCTGTGATTTTTCGGCTTCCTCCTCCAAAAAACGAAGGGGTTGGAACGCAGATAGCTAGGTGGCTCTGTGGAGAAAGTACTGGACCTGAATGCAAATCTGGCTGCACACATTTCCCAGCTGTGTGATTCTGGGTAAATCACTTCACCACTTTCTGCCTTAGTTCCTTATTTGTACAATAGAAATGATAATGGTACCTGCCCCCCAGGGTGGTGATAAAGATCAGATGAGATAATATTTGTCAAGTCTGTAGCACAATGCCTGGCACATAGTAGGTGCTGAATAAATTCCTGTTCCCTTCCGCATTCTACTGATCTTGGCAAGTCCCTTCCACCTCTGAAGTTCTCCACCCTCAGGTCCCTTCTTTTGTCTCTGAAGTTTCTGAGTGTTAAGATGGTCCGTTCAGCTCTCAGATTAATGGTGGGGGAGGGGATTAATCAAGGCTGTTTGGGAGATACGGCCCCTAGACTTCCTCTCACCTGGGGCTCTAGCCTGACAATGTCTACACTTGCTTGCAGGTGGAAGGATTCCTGTTTTGGGTCCGAGCCAGTTCTAAGGAACTCTCCCCATAATTAGTCTCCTTGGGACTGAGATAAGGCAGCTCTGTGTGTGGCTTTGCAAATATCCACGTACCAGGAATGCTGTTAACCTTGTGTTGATATACAGAGTTATACTTTTAACTTGGGCATCTGTTATGCTACCAGCCCTCCTGTGAGGGAGAGAATAAGGGAAGGGAAGACACTAAAGCCTGGAGAGAAATCATAGACTTAGTAATAGTTTGCATCTCCCTCTAGCTCTTTGAGATATAGATAGATAATTTAAGTGCTGTTATTGTCATTTGCAGATAGGCTGGAGATGCTGAGGTCCAGAGAGATGTATTGACCTTCCTGAAAGAAGGAAGTTGTTGGAAAAGGGATTCGAACTCAGGTCTTGTCACATGCCCTTTCTGCTGCAGTGTGATACCTTTCTAATATAATCTTAGGAGCCTCCTTGCGGAAGGCTTAAAGATTCCTTGGTTCTTGTTTTAGAGGAAAGAGCTGGGGAAAACATTTTCTTGTGGTCCCACAGGGAACATTTCACAAAATGCCATCTAGAACCCAGTTCTCCCAGCATTCTTTGCAGAGTGCCTGGCATGGCATAGGAGCTTAATTAATGCTTATTGGCAGATTGAATTTGGGGGAGGGGGTGTGGTTAGCTTAGTAATTAGGAAGATGCCACAGACAGAATATAGGATCCTTGGATTGAGTAGAGCATTTGACGAAGTCTCTTCACAATGTAACTGGGTCGGACAGCACGAGCAGGCTTGATGACAGCATGGTTAGGTGGATTTCCAACTCTGGAGGGCTTTTGTCTCTTTTTGTATCCTCAGTGCTTAGCACAGTACCTGGCACATATTAGGCCCTTAGTAAAGGTTGGTTAGTTGATTGATTGGATCCAGATCTGGTTCACTGACCAGTTCTGAAAAGGAATCTTTAATGGGTGGATAGTGTGTTAGAGAGACATCCCTGGTAGGATGCCTTAGGGAGTTTATTGTCAGCCTTGGGCTGATTTTCTAAAATCTCTTTGGCTATGTTCCTCAAAGAAAATCTTAAAAGTTAAAAGTGGGGCGTGGGGGTGATGTGGAGAGCAAGAAAGTAACTTAGCTAAGGTCACACAAAAAATTAGTGGCAGAATCTCTACATTTGTATTATTTTGTCCTTATCCAAGTACCAGCCCATTGTGCTTATGAACACAAGGTACTCTTATTAACTTTATTTTACAGCTGAGGAAACTGAGGCAGACAGAGGTAAAATGACTTGCCCAGGGTGACAAAATTCATGCATCTGAGGCTAGATTTGAACTTGGGTCTTCCTGATTCCAGGGCTATCTGCAGCACCACAGAGTTGCTTACCCTGTTCACCCACATGGACCACAAGAACTGTTTTCTGAGCAAAGTAAAAATACTCTTAGTGACCAATTCTCATTTTGGACTACCTGAACCTCGTCATTTCTTCCCCCCAAAATAGTGGAAATGAAAGAAAGTGGAGAAGGCGGGGAGAAGTTTTGCTCATTCAGAGCTGATTGTACTTGGGAGCCCGATGTTTTTCTAAGCATCCTGAAAGTGCTAGAGGCTAGAATGAGGTGGCAGAAGGTTTCATCTTGGTGTTGGGAAGATATGTCTACAAGGACACAAACTGAGCCTCAGTTTCCCAGTCTGTAATATTGAGAGGGTTGAATTAGTCTATATGTGTTCTCTTTCAGTTCTGTCATTTTCTGTTCTATGTTCTAAGGCCCCTCCCAGCTCTGACATCCTGTGTTCTAAGGGCCCTCCCAGCTCTAACATTCTGTGTCCTAAGGGCCCTCCCAGCTCTGACATTCTGTGTCCTAAGGCCCCTCCCAGCTCTGACAGTCTGTGTCCTAAGGGCCTTCTCAGATCTGACATTCTGTGTTCTAAGGCCCTCCCAGATCTGACATTCTGTGTTCTAAGGGCCCTCCCAGCTCCGATATTCTGTGTTCTAAGGCCCTCCCAACTCTGACATCCTGTGTTCTAAAGGCCCTCCCAGCTCTGACATCCTTTGTTATAAGGCCCCTCCCAGCTCTGACAGTGTGTTCTAAGGGCCCTCCCAGCTCTGACAGTGTGTTCTAAGGGCCCTCCCATCTCTGACATTCTGTTCTAAAGCCCCTCCCAGCTCTGACATTCTGTGTTCTAAGGCCCCTCCCCAGCTCTAACATTCTCTTCTATATTTCAGAACCATTTTAAGCTCTAGCCTATATTCTGCATTCTAACTCCTCTTATTCTATTTCCTATAATTTGATGTCCTTTTCAACACTGGTGTTGTTTTCAGCTTCCTCCCAGTTGCACTATTTTGTGTCATATTTTAACATTTTTTAAGCTGTACTGTTTTGTGTCTTAAGGGTTTTCTCATTTGGATAAGTACAAACCCACCTTTTTAACAGATAAGGGCACCAAAGGCCAGAGAGAGAAAGAGACAAGGAAAGGACCCATGTCTCCTGACCTCTAGAGATCTGGCTCTCTGGTTGACTGATGGAAATACTGACTGACGGGCAATGAAGAAATGGTCTAGGTCTCTTTAAAAGTCCAGGGCTCCAAATCTGGCATTTGGAGTTCATGGAGAGTAGAGGAAGAACTGGGATTGGATAAACATGCCACTCTTCTCCCTGGGCTTTTTACAAGCCCTGTGGGGTGAGAGCAGTCCCCACATGCTTATTGGCCTTTTAAAATTGAAACAGAGTTTTTCCAGAGAGGCTTTTTTCCAGATAGGTCCTGCCTTGTTACCCTCCCCAGGCCTCAGACATCTGGTCTGTGGGTGTTTGGGACTGTTGTTGTTTTTAAAAGAAAAAGCCCTGCTTGGAAGGAGACCCAGCCCTGTTCCCAGGACCCAGGGAATGTGGGCCATTGATGGATGGCTTCGTTAATCCATTCATTTAGCAGTTATTGTTAAATAAGCCCCTTGATGTGCTAGAAAAATCTAGTCCTGGATTCCCCCCTAAGACTTCCCACTAACTGTGTGCCAGTGGGCAATTTACTTCATCCCTCTGAGACTTGGTTTCCTTTCCTGTAAAACGGATTAGTTATCTTCAGGATCCCTGTTTTGTAGGGTTTGGTGAAGAAAATGCTTTGTAAACCTCAAAGCACCAGAGAAATGGGTTCATAACTGCTGTTATGAGAACTGGGATGATCGTTTTGGCATTCCCTTCCTCACAAGGCTGTTGGGAGAAGATCCTTTTCAAATATACTAGATAGGTGAATGGATAAGTAGGTGCATGGTTAGATGGATAGATAGATGGATAGGTGGATGGATATTGTGGATGGATAGATAGACTACTAGATGGCTAGATAGGTCAATAGGTAGGCAGATAGGTAGGTGGGTAGATGACTGGATAAGTAGGTAGGTGGATGGATGGGTAGATAGATTCATAAATACGTAGATAGTTGGATAGGTGTATGGATAGATGGATAGAGAAATGAGTTAACAGAGTATGTATTAAATTCTTACTGTATGCCAGGCACTGTTACAAACAAGTCAGTCTCTGCCCTCAGAAACTTGCATTTCAGTGTAAGAATATAACCTATGGAGTGGGGAGAGGGAATTGTATGGCTAATATGGAGGTAACTGGGATGTTTCTGAGCAGAAAGCCTATGTCTTGGGGCTGAGGGTGGTTCCAGAGGCAGAATCCAAGGGAGAAGGTGGATACAGCTTGGAACTGGTGGCCAGTCAGTTTCCACCTCTGAATCTCACCTCCTTCCCCTGTAAAAACAGGGATAATGATGTGGCCTCTGCCCCCCAGAGTTGTGAGGACAGTGCTTTGTAAATCTTAAAGCACCAGAGAAATGGGAGTAGCTATTACAAGAATTATTCTTCTTATTGTAAGTACACAGTGGGTGAGGGGCCTATAGATTGTAACATTTGAGGATCAGTTGGAGAAGCTGGTGCTGTTTAGCCTGGAGAGGAGAAGACTTTGTGGGGGAGATGGTAGTTGTCATCAAGTATTTGGGTGGGAGACAGCATCATGGCTAAGAAGAAAGGATCCTGAATTTAGAGGCAGAGACAGGTTCCAATCCTGGCCCTGCCACTTACTGCCTGTATGACTTGGGGCAGGTGGTTTTCAAACCCTCCCCACCTACCAAATGACAGGGTTGGACTAAATAACCTCTACAATCCTTTTTTCCAGCTCTAAATCTATGGTCTTATGTAAAAGAGGGATAAGGCTTGTTCTTTTTATTTGCCCAGAGGGCTGGACTAGATGCCTTTTGGGTTTGATGTAGGGAAAAGCTTCCTAATGCATAACACTGTCCAGAAGTGCAGTGGGTTGGCCCCAGCAGGGAGCAAGTTCCCCTTCCTTGGAAGTCTTGATGCATGAAGTCGAAATGGTCACCTGTGTGTGGGGTGGGTTCTGGGGGGGGGGGGGGTGACTTTTAGAAGGAGGATTCTGGTCCAGTCTTGGGTCTGACTCATGCCTTCATGTCCTCAGAGGTTTCAGGCTCACCTGAGGGCCCGCTGCCCTAGAGCCCTAAACACAGCTGTGTGCAGAGAAGAGAAATACTCTCCATCCCCCCCACCCCCACACACAACCAGAGTCCCTGCAGCAGCTGTGCACAGAGCTGTCCTCAGAGGGAGGCTGTTTGCAGAAATCTATCCTGACTTATGTCTTCCATGGTCTTCCGGGGCTGATCCCTCAGCTGCCGGGCCCTTGGGCATGAGGAGGAATTGCATTAGGAGAGGGGAAATGTTGCTGGCTGTCCTTCATGTCTGTCTTGCCAGAAGAATTAATCTTTAAGTCTGCAAATGAATTATTCCTCAGAGAGCCTGCACACGCACACACACACACACACACACACACACACACACACACACACACACACACTCTCTCTCTCTCTCTCTCTCTCTCTCTCTCTCTCTCCCAGACATGTCAGCTATGAATCTTATCTTCTCTGTTATAGGTGGGAGGCAGAGTTAATGTGTGCTGGCCTTAAACTAACTCATTCCTGAGCTTCTAAGCTCTGAAAACCCGACCAAGTTGCTGCCAGCCATGAGTAACACCTAGGGTAGGGGGCGGTAAGCTTGGTACACTCACTTGGTCCCTGGTGTGTGCTCTAACAGAGGCAGGGCTTGGGAAGTAGGGGGCGTGGGAAGGAGAGACACAAAGAAGGAGAGTCATAGCCCCTGCCATGTTCTGAAGTGGGGAAATCCAAGCCTTGCCCCTGGTCTGAAAGGATTCTAGCATTAAAGCTAAAAAGAACCTGAAAAAATCATTCAGGCTGTGCAAAGCATTTACGGATTTTAAAGGTGGGGAAAGTGAAGCCTCAAAGAAGAAGCAGCAGTTTGCTCAAGGTCATTCCTTTGGCTAAGTAGTAGAACAAAGATTTGGACCCACCTCCTCCACCACAATGGAAGCTCACTGGGATCAGAAAGGCCCACCTTGGGGATAAGTATAGTGGCTGTGTGAGCTCTGTGCCTCAGTTTCTTCACCTGTAAAATATGGGAGTTGCTTTCTAGCTCCAAAACGAAGGCACTGTGATCCTGTCTGATTCCACAGTGGGGATTAAAGCCAGCTTGAAGCTGGAGAAGCCCAGCCCTAGTTCCACCTGTCATACAAAAGAGCTATGTGACCTTGGGCTGGCCAAGCCTCTCCTGAGTTTCAGCAGTCCCATCTCTTCAAGAAGAGATTAATACTTGCCCTGCCTCCATTACGTGACTGTTGTCAGAGCCCAGAGGAGAGGAGGGTGGGAGAGAGGATTGGGAAAATGAAATGAAGGATGGGAATGTCATTAGTTTTTGCTTCATTATTTTGGGAATAATTGTCCCAACCACCCCCATTTGTCCAGTTCTTGACAGATGCAAAAGCATTTTCACACACATCATCTGATCCTCTCAAGAATTCCCAGGAGCACAAATGTTTTTCGAGTCAACATTTTACAGATGAGGATGTCAAGGCTAAGAGGGGTTAATTGACCTGCCCTTGGGTTCACAAAGCTAGTAAATTTGGGTGCCAGGCCTCCAGCCTCACACTGCACCACTTGAAGGTGGTGAATAAGTCATTCAGAGACATTTAAAATCCTAGTTTGGGTGAATGAGTAGTATGGTGTGTGAGATGACAGGGAGTGTCAGACAAGTCCCGCAAGTTCAGTTGGGGTCCTGACTCTACTTACCAGACTACTTGTGCGACCTAGTCACTTATCCTCTCTGAGTTCCAGTTTCCTTGTCTGTAAAATGGGGCCAATGATACTCAGAGGCTTTATTTTTCTTAAGGTTGTGAGGAAGGTGCTTGGTGAGTCATAAAGCCCTGTAGAGGTATTATTATTAAGGAGAGACATGGTAGCTTAGTGGGCTGAGGGCCGAGGCTAGGCTTCGAGTCAGTGACTCCCAGGTTCAAGGTATGACTCTGACACATAGGAGCTGTTCTACCTGGACAGGTCATAAGATCACAGGCTGAAAGCTGGTTGGGACCTTAGAGGTAGGTAAGTCCATACCCCTTCCCCCTTTGTTCTATAGACGAGGCCCAGAGAGGCTAACAGGTTTGCCTAGTTCATAAAGCTAGTAGATATCGAGTGGGATTTGAACTCAGATCATCCTTATTCCAAGTCTAGCACTCTGCCCACTGCCCCTCAAGTCACTGCCCTAGAGAACACTATACCACAAGGTATAAGTTACTGTATTAATGCAGAGATATTCTAGCTACAGGCTCTAGATACCCCCTGCTTCCCCAGATTCTTAAGATCCAGAAGAGGAGTGAGTGATCCCCTCTTGCTGAGGGCTGCCAGCTCTCCAGTGGCCTTTCACCCCTCTCTGATTCCAGCCAGAATCTTCCAGTTTTCAGGGCAGAGGTATCAGTAGCTTCTGGGTGGGCTCAGAGTCAGAATGCCAGAAAGAACTTGAGAGAGCATCCATTCCGACCCCACTCGTCTGCTGACATTTCCTCAACAAGACAGCAATGGGAGCTAACCTCCAAGGTGAGATGGGGCATTTCTGGGAAAAGCAGCAAGGTTAATCCCAAACCAGAGCAAAGCCCCAAGTGGGACAGCTGTGCTATAGAGGAAACAGCAATTAGAGAATTCTGGCTCTGACAGAGGCCATATGGTATGGCATTGGGTAAGCAATTCCCCTGCTGTAGCCTCAGTTTCCTTGTCTGTAACAGAAGGGGCTTGAATGAATTCCCTTCAAAGTTTGGCTCAGAAACTATCTCCTAAAATGAAGTCTTTCCCAGTTGCCTCACAACTGTTTACTCTGTATGTATAAATGTACACATTGTCTCCTCTGAAAGAATGTCTGGTTCCTAGAGGACCAGGGGCTGTTTCATTTTTGTCTCTGTATATCCAGCAGAGGTAAAGAAGTGCCTATTCCTTCACAGGTGGTTAATAAATGCTTGGAGATGGATTCTGAGGTCCCTTTTAGTTGTAACATTTGGTGTTCCAAGATCTCTGACACTGAGAGAACACCGTGTGTGTGTGTGTGTGTGTACAGAAAACACATACACACAGCTTATAAGTCTGAGGATCATAGATTTAGCTCTTTAAAGGCTGTTGAGTCTGACCCTAATTTTACAGATGAAACATACTTAGAAAGGTTCAGAGCTTTGGCAAAGTGACCACAGGTGGTAAATGTCTGGGGTCAGGCTTTGAACTCGGGTCTCCCTGTAGTCTAGCCAGCGTTCCTCCATTCAGACTTACCTCGGTTTAAGTCTAGGCACAGAATGTATTGAGGGTGGGTGTGATTAAGGACGTCAATGGTCTCTCTCATTGGATCCCTTTCCATCTCATTTGAATGAAAACACAGGCTTCAGTAATACCATGACCTTTCTTGAAGTCTTTGGGGGAGGGAAGGGGGATATCCAAATGACTGATTGTAGATCTCTGCCCCCACCAAGTTTACAGTCTATTTATTACCTGAGCACAAGACATCAACAAAGAACTTCGATACTGAAGGATTTGATATGAGCTTATTTGAAACATAAAGTGTTAAGAGATCAAAAGAGGGAGAAATCACCCCTGACTGGAGGGATGGGGGGTGGGTTGGGAGGAGGGATCAGGGCAGATTTCATGGAGGAGGCTGTACCAGAGCTGGACCTGAAAGCATGGCTTAGGCCCTCATCAGACGTCAGTATTTCCTCATCTTTAAAATGAGAGGACTCAATTAGACGAGGCAGCTAGGTAGAGGAAAGAGTACAGAGCTCTGAGTCAGCAGTTAGGAAAACCTGAGTTCAAATCCTTTCTCAGATGTTTACTAGGCTGTGTGACCCTGGGTGATTCATTTAACCTGTTTGCTTCAGTTTCCCCTTCTGTGAAATGGGAATGATAGCGGTAACACCCGTCTCCCAGGGTTGTTGTGAGGATCAAATGAGATAATAATCGTAAAGTGTTTAGCACACAGTCTAGCACATAGCAAGCTCTATATAAATGTGTTGTTTAGTCATTCAGTCATGTCCTACTCTTCGTGACCCCGTGGACCATAGCACACCAGTACTGTCCATGGGGTTTTCTTGACAAAGATAGTGGAGTGGCCTGCCATTTCCTTCTCCAGTGGATTAAGGCAAATGGAGATTAAGTGACTTGCCCAAGGTCCCACTGCTAGTAAGGCCAGATTGGAACTCAGGTCTCCCTGAGTCCAGGCCCAGCACTCTCTCCACTGAGCCCTCTAGTTGCTATTATTAAGTGATTATTTAACTCCTCTCTGCTTCAATTTCCTCATCTGTAAAATGGGGGGAATAGTACCTTCTTTACAAGCTCATTGAGAAGATCAAATGAGATAACACATGTAAAGCGTTTTGTAAACCTTAAAATGATATATAAATAGTAATTGTTTCTGATTATTAAAGGACTTGGAGTCAGGAAGACCTGAATTCACATGTTACCTCCTGTGCTGACTTGCTGTGTTACCCTGGGCAGGGTCATTTAAGTTTTTAGTCTGTTTGCTCATCTGCAAAATAGAAAATCTTAGCATCTGTCTTCCAAGGTAGCCATAATGTTCAAATGAAATGGCCCATATAAGACCCTTTAAATGCTAGTTATTGGTATGAGCTATTCAGTTCCTTTCAGAAATCCTTCATTCTCTATGCTCTAGGTTCCTAAGATACAGGCAGTGTGAGTATGGTTGACTTTGGTCTTATGGGAACCTAGAGGGCAGAGATTGGAGTAACTGGTCGGAGTCACCAGGAGGGGATCTCCTGGATGCTAAAGAAAGGATTCTTTTCCTGAGGTAGTCTCTGCCCTCTGGAGTCTGTCCCTATAGCTCTGAGATTTTGTGCTTTACCCAGCACACCTCAATTGGCCAATGGCCAAAGACCCAGTGGGGACTCCCTAGTCACATAGTTTCTCCTCCTGCCTTGGGTCTTGGGGCTAGTGCAGTGGATACCAGCCCCCTGAAGGGGAACACAAAGATAATCGAATTCTGCCCCCTGCCTGCTGAATGAACCCCTTCTTCAGGGTCCCTGGCAGATAATTTTGGAGCATCTGGTTACCTGGTTCCAGAGATGGAGGCAGGGCTCGCCAGGCAGGCTCTTCCCTCAGAGATTTTAGATTTCTGTTCTTTGTACTGTCCGTGAACACATAAATAATCCAGTTGTGGAGAGAATGGAACAAGGGGCCTTGTTTCTCGTTTAGGTCCTTTCCCTGGAACAAGCCCTGGCTCTTGGCCTGCTGATTAACTGTGTTGTCAGCCACAGTTAGGAGACTAAGCAAGTCCATAAGCATCACTTAGGCTCCACAGTCTGGAGACCAGGAATTCACACATAGGCCCCACTCAAGCATCCCAGATCCTTGGTTTTTAATTCATAGTTGGAGGACTCCAGCGTCTGGCACAGACAGCCATGAAATAGCAGAGTTGGAAGAGAACTCAGAACACACTTAGTGTAACCTAGACCAGAACAGAACTGCTTTCTGGAGAAGCACCATGGTGTGATGGTAGGTTTATGGGCTTGGAATTGGGAAGCCCTGGGTTCAGGTTTCCCGTCAGACAATTACCACTTGACCATAGGCAAAATCACATCACCTCCTTGAGCCTTAGCTCCCTCATGTGTAAAGTGGGAATAATAGCATCATCTCCCTCACAGGCTCAAATGAAATCATCTATGCATGTAAAGTGCTTTGTAAACTTTAAAATGTGATATAAATATTAAGGTTATTATAGAACATCTTCAGGAAAGGAAGCCTTTCCTCTTCTTACATCTGACTTGTCTCATTCTATATATGGTGTTCATTCTAGCCTGGGAGACTGGAGGCTTAGATTCTGCCCCAGCTCCTGATGCTAGCATAGCAAAGTCCTCGCCATACTCTGGACCTTAGTTTTTCCCCTTTGTAAATACAGGCCAATCATATTTATAGATTTATAGCTGGAAGGGGCTCCCCGCCTACCTTTCCCCATTTTATAGATGAGGAAATCAAAGCTGAAAAAGTTTTAAGTGACTTGCCCCGGGCTACATAAGTATCTGAAGCAAGATTAATTAAATAATAATAATCATAGCTAACATTATATAGCATTATGTATATATGCATATATATATATATGTACCAGGCACTGTGCCAAGCATTTTAAAATTATTGTCTCATTTGATCCACAAAACAGCCTTAGGAGGTAGTTGTGGAGGTAGGTGCTGTTATTGTCTCCATCTTAAAGATGAAGAAACGGGGGCAGACAGAGGTTGAATGACTTATCCTGGTTCACACAGCTGGTAAGTGTCTGAGACTGGATTCAAACTCAGAATTTTCCTGACTCTAGTCCACAAAAAGTATATTTCAGTTCAGTGGGAGTGAACTTACCTAATGGGCTCTGCCAGTAAGACTCAACAGCCTGGCCAAGTGGTGGACAAGGTGGGGGGTGTCTTCTGTCTGAGTCCTAAGAGGCACATCAGCAAAGGCTTGGTCTCTCTTTTTTTTAAGATGCACAGGAGGATCTTGGAATTATTGAAAGGCTGACGCATCCCCTGGGAATCCATTATATTGGGACTTAGCCAGAGAAGATCTCTTCTGTCTGTGAACCCTCTAAACTCTGTCTCTGGTCCTTTTCTCCTGGCAAAGCAGGGATCAATACTTTCATTTTATAAATGTGCTAACAACCTTTATGAGCTGACATACACTAGCAGCTGGGATTAATAACTTTGTGTACAAGGAGGTGAGAGGCACCTGCATTCCAGGCATGGGGAACAGGCAGTGCAAAGACTTGGAGATGGGAAAAGGATTACTCTGTAAGGAATAAAAGGAAGCCCAGTCTGATTGGACTATGGTGTTCATAAAGGGTACTAATGGGGTAAAACTGGAAAGGTGGGACAGGACCAAGTTATAAAGAGCTCTAAATGCCAGTGGAGTCTTTATCTGATCCCAGAGATAATAGGGAGTCACTGCAGTATATTGAGTAGAGAAATGTTAGACCTGTACTTTAGGCAGCAGTGGATGGGCTAAAGAGGGAAGACTTGGAGCAAGAGGACCAGTGAGGAGGCTGCTGTCTTAGACCAGCTGGGAAGTGATGAGGACCATGGTGAAGGTTGGGTCTTGAGGGCAGAGAGAGGGGATCCATGGGAAAGGTACAGGTCTTCTTTAAGAATTCCAAGAGAGGCTGCTATTCTCTGAGTGAGCTCATAAATGAATGGAGACATCATTTAGAAATCTGTTACCCAAATAACAACTGGAAATTTACAAAGGAACTTTCTTCACAAAAGCTCTTTGAGATGGGCTGGTACATATACTATTAATTTCCCCTAATACTGAGGAAACCAAGGTAGGTGATCACTTACCCCAGGTCACCTATCTTGCAGGTATCAAAACCAAGACCCCCAATTCCAAACCCATCATTCTTTCTACTCCATGGAACTCTATTAGGATCATCAGAGCTTTCTTCTCCCTTTCCATCAACCCCACCTGATGCTTTTCCCTCCTCATGCCTGGTCTCTTTCTGCAGGGTGCACAGAGGCTGGATGGGGCTCTGAGGACAAGTCCCAGGGGCTGCGGGCAAGAGGATGGTGAGACATCAGCCCTTACAGTACTACGAGCCCCAGCTCTGCCTGTCATGCCTCACCGGGATCTATGGCTGCCGATGGAAACGGTACCAGCGGTCACATGATGACACCACTCCAGTGAGTTTGACCAGCAGCTGGACCCAGAGGTCCTAGTGGGATCTGGAGGTGGAGGGAGAGGGAGGTAACAATTTAACTTTGGGGGCAAGGGAACAGGCCAAGGCATGGGTTCTGAAGACATAATTCAGTTCATTCAACAAATCTTCTAAGCACCTACTATAGTAGGCCTGATAGGCTCTGCAGAAGGCTTAATTGAGATAAAACATAATTCCTGCCCTCATAGAACTTATCGTCTGATAGGGGGATAAAATGCAAACACAAAAAACTAGAAGATACAATATTCCATGCTAGGTGCATTAGAAAGGGACAAACCTGGTGCTCCCTGACCCAAGGAGAAAGCACATTAAAGAGCAGGGATTGTTCCCACTGTTTCTTCTGTTGGGAATGCCTTCATCTGTTACCTTCTTTAACTGTTCAATTTCTGCCCATCCTTTAAAACTTAGTTTAAATACCTGCTCTTCCATGCTGGTTTGAGATAATGGGCCAGAAGATGGTTCCTTTACTTGGGTTCAAAACTAGTGAAAAGACAAGTTAGAAAGAGGGGTTTCTGATGGCTTCATGTCACCCTGAAAGGAGATCTCCAGGGAGTGCCCTTAAAGTTGGTGCATTCCAACAATTTTAGCAGTAACCTGAATTAAGGTATGAATGACGTACTTGTTGTATTTTCAGAAGATTAAAAGCTGGGAGAAATAGCTGTGCAGTTAAGTAATGGGATCCAGGACTAGGAAGATAGATGGTGGAAGGCTGGAATGGTAGGGACTGAAACTAATGGAATGGAATATTTTTACTTGAAAAGACTTGACAAGAATCAGGGTTTGTCACTGTGGGTATTTGTCCTGCTAATACTATTTTTAATTTTTAAATCTTTTATTGATATCTTTTATTATAACATTGCTTTCATTCCTCTTTTTTAAATATTTTTTTCAATGAATAAAACTCCCTCTTCTTTCCCTTCCACCGATGTCCATTGAGAAAGAAAGAAAAACAAGACTTCCATTACAAACATGAATTGTCAAGCAAAATGAATTCCCTCAACCATGGCCAAAAAAATGTCCTTATCTTAGTCTGCTCTCTGAATCCATCTCCTCTCCATCATGTTTCCTCATGAGTCCTTCAGCATCCTCAGGATAATTGTAGCAATAATAGTTCCTGTTTCTGGAGCACTTGAAGGGTTGAAAAAGTTTCTTATAATGGTCCTGTGAGTAGATCATGGTTTTAGGGCCTGCCCCCCCCCCAAAAAAAAGAAAAACAAGCCAGACTAGATTCCTTCCTGCTTCACACCTTCTCAGCCAGCTTCTTGAGTTTCTGTGGTCAGAAAAGTACTTGCTGATGGCCAGCACTCTAGTAATGAGCTTCTCTGAGAAGTGCCAGCCTGGTCCTCCCTAGAAACACAGACTGGTCTCTGTTGTTTAGCCCAGTGGTATCAAACTCAAATAGAAACAGGGCCACTGATAATGATCCCTAGGGGACACATATTGACTTAGAAAAGCACATGCTAACATATGTTGTGTTGTATTTTTGTTGTTGTTAAAAATTTCTCAGTTACATTTAGTGTTGTGAGCCACATGGGGCTTGGACACCTCTGACTAAGTCTATACTTGAAGTCTATTTGAGTAGGACCAGCTAGTGGTCCTACTGTGCTTAGTTGTTATATTTCCTTTAAGTTCCAGCTGAAATCCTATCTTCCAAAAAAAGTCTTCCCTTCCTCAGTTCCTCTCAATTCTAGTCCATTCCCTCTCTTAATTATTTCCTTCTGGGGCAGCTAGGTGGTGCAGTGAGTAGAGCGCCGGTCCTGGAATCAGAAGGACCTGAGTTCGGATCCAGCCTCAGACACTTAACACACACAAGCACAAAAAAACCTAGCCGTGAAACCTTGGGCAAGTTACTTAACCCCAATTGCCCTCCAAAAAAATTATTTCCTTCTTATTCTGTGTATAGCTTGTTTGGGGTTTTTTTTTTGGTGGGGGAGATGTTTGTCTTTTTTTTTGGAGGGGGGAAGGCAGAGCAGTTGGGGTTAAGTGACTTATCCAAGGTCACACAGCTAGTAAGTGTTAAGTATCTGAGGCCAAATTTGAACTCAGGTTCCCCTGACTCCAGGGCCCATGCTGTATTCACTGCGCCACCTAGCTGCCCTAGTATAGCATGTTTCTATATATTTGCTTTTTGGCTCTCCCATTAGACTGTGAGATCCTTGAAGGCAGGGACTGTCTTTTGCCTCTTTTTGTATTCCTAACATTTACTTGGCACATAGTAGGCACTTAAATGTTTACTGACTTCGTGCCCACCAAGATGAGGAATTGGAGGAGTACTATTGTGAAGGTAGGGGAGATAACATTTATATGGGCAAAGTATAAATATTTAAAATATTAAAATTTTTATTCCAAGCTTAACAAACACCAAACAGAATAGGTACTTGCATATAAATAATAGAATGGGGGAAAAATAAGATTTTACATAAAAGTACAAGTTTTTATTATGTACATACCAATTGCTTTTCTTTGTAAGTCTATATAACAAGATTGACAAACTTTAGAATATACAAAGGGTAGCAACCATAAGGGTGCAAGGAGGCGTGTCTATGCTGTGCACAGTTAAGCTGGAAAAAGAAAGGTTTAGTATAGTGGGGATAGATGGGAGGGGACACGATGCATAAGTGGCTCTAGGTACCTGAAAAGCTAGACTGAATCAGAGAGAAGATTTGATTTGTCTGATTCTTATGAGCCAAATTGGGAGTAGATTTTCCTCAGTACAGGAAACAGAAGAGAGAAAGAGCTTATTAAGTACTGACTATGTGCCAGGCAACTGTGCTAAACACTTTATAAATACTATCAATGTTAGATCCTCCCAACCACCCTGGGAAGTAGATGCTATTATTATCATCCCCATTTTTTTTGGTTTTTTTGTTTTTTAAGCAATTGGGGTTAAGTAACTTGCTCAAGGTTACACGGATAGTCATTATTTATGTGTGGGTGCTCATTTTCTGAAGCCGGTTTCGATCTCGGGTTATCCCAACTCCGAGGCCGGTGCTCTTACTCACTGCGCCACCTAGCCACCCCTATCATCCCCATTTTACAGATGAGGAAACTGAGGCTACAAAGGTTAAATGACTAACCCAGGGTCCTGCAGCTATTAAGTGTCTAAGACTGGATTTGGACTCAGGGTGTTCTGACTCTGAGTCCAGTGTTCTCTATTCACTGCACCATCCAGCTGCCTCTTATGCTGGATAATCATTATCCGATATAAGAAAAAGTTTATCATCTAAGATGACAAATTTGAAATAGACTATTCTGGGTAATGAGTTCTCCGTCAGTAAAGTTATTTAAGAGAAGGCTGGATGGGGAGGGTTATGATTCAAGTTTGGGTTGGACCACATCACCCTTTAATTTCCTTCCAGCACTGAGATTAGAGATAGGCAGCATAAGTGGTGAGTAAACACTGTTATACTTAGCACTTAAGTTTGAATCTGGCTTATGGCCCTTACCTTCGCCTCTCCACACCTGTTTCCTCATCAGTAGAAGAGGTACTACTTATCATGAAGATTAAATGAGACAATGCATGGGAAAGTGCTGTGTAGATGTTAGCTGCTGTTAACCTTCTTCCTGCCTCCGTATCTTGAAAGCGTTGTGGGATCAGTTTTTAAGATGTTTCTGAGAAAGGGAGATACCAGAAAAAAGGAGAAAACCACATAAGAGACTACTCTGAAAAGGTGGTGAAGACAATATGAGAAATTATGATCCCATGTTCCTACTTTTATTAATTCTTTATGAGAACGGTCTACATACTTCTGCAGGGTATCCATGATGAAAATTCCAGAAGGGAAACAGCAAGGTTTTTGTGAATGGTGATTCAGAGCTGGCTATTTCTTTAGAGTCACACAGGGGCCAAAATGAGTAGAGAATACAAGAACCCTGTCAAAAGCCCTCAAACAGGTGTATGGAGCCAAGCCCTATTCCTCCATTCCTTACCAAATCTCCTTAACCACATACACTGTGGGCAAGGGCTTCCACCCTGTGCATGGGCAGCTTGGTTTCCCAGAGCATAAGGTATGTGTTGGGGCTTTTCTTCCCTACCATGGCCAGGTGGACAAGGGAATGAGTCATGTTCCACCTGTGTACAGGCTCCCCTGGAGCACTCCCCTTTCCTCTCCAAGCCTGGGCACCTTCCAGATTCAGCTCCAGCTTCCCTCACTTCCATCCATGCAAAGTGGTCAGAGTCAGATTAAAGCTGGTCCAAGCAGGAACAGATTGTGTGAAAAGCAACTTGGATCAGGAGCCCTGTGGGGCTTAGGGGGGCAGCTGTTGCCTGGAGGCCTTTTAGTTTCATAAAATCATAGTATCTGAGAGTGGAAAGACCTCTGTCCTGGGGGTCAGGAGGCTCAGTGTGTGAATACTGCCCTTCTCCCTCCACCCTGCATTGGTAAAATGAGGGACTTGGGCAAAATAAGTTCTAAGACCCCTTCTAGCTCAGACATTCTGCATTCTCTAAGGTTCCTGCCAACTCCATCATCCTTTATTCTTGGGTTCTTTCCAGTTCTCACATCCTGTGTTCTAAGGGCCCTCCCATCTCTGACATTATGTGTTCTAAGGGCCCTCCCAGTTCTGACATTCTGTGTTCTAAGGGCCCCTCAGCTCTGACATTCTGGGTTCTAAGGCCCCTCCCAGCTCTGACATTCTGTGTTCTAAGGCCCCTCCCAGCTCTGACATTATGTGTTCTAAGGGCCCTCCCAGTTCTGACATTCTGTGTTCTAAGGGCCCTCCCAGCTCTGACATTCTCTGTTCTAGGGGCCCTCCAAGCTCTGACATTCTCTGTTCTAAAGACCCTTCCAGCTCTGGTATTCTATAATTCTACAGTTTTGTGAGGAAGATTTATATCCCAACCCATATTGGGAGGAGAGTGAAGTGAAGACAGGCAGATAGCATTCCCTCTGTGTTAAACTTGGAGTTCCTAGGATTATTCTTCTTCCCCACTCCCTTCCCCCTTCCTTCTAGGCCCTTGGCTGACCCATGTGGCTCCCATGAGAGAGGCTGGACAGAGGTAGAGAGGTGATGACCGCAGCCTGGCACCTCTTCCTCAGACCCTCCCTGGGATGGCTGGGAGCCCAGGGAGCTGGCACCACATAACTTGCCCGAAGCCTGACCTTCCCCTGAAGAGAGAAGCCAGTCACCTGAGCTGCTCCTAGGCGCCCAGCCCAAACAATGACTCCTCAGTCTCCCATCCCTTGGGCTAGACCCCAGGACTCCTTCGCCCTATCCTAGGGCTTTATCTGCCCCAGTCTATCTGGTTTCTTTTCCCAGGGAACACAATTCCCCTCCTTTATTTATCTAAAGATTTTGTAGCCTGAAAAACAACTTTTTTTCCTCTTATCCTTTTAAAAAAGTTCTGAAGACTGAAGCGGTGTCTCCAGCTTCACCTGGGTAGACAGAGATGGGATCTGAGGCAGACTTCAAGGACAGTTGGGCAGCTGAGGCCCAACGGGACTGGAAAAGTGTGTGCATTGGGTTTGGTGTCAGTGCTGGGTTCAAATTATGGGTATCCCTTACTGGCCTCGTGTCCTTGGGCAAGTAATTTAACCTCTGTGGGCCTCAGTTTCTTGCTCTGTGAAATGAGGGGATTGGATTAGATTTTGGCTCTTTGTGGTCCCTTCCAGGTTCAAGTCACCAGTACCCCGATGACCTAGGGGAGTCCTTTTGCCAAGACATTTATCAGGCACCTACTTTTTATAAAGCACTGTCCTCTTAGTTGGCAAAGATATGAAATCTGGAGATCTCTGCCTTCCTGGAGCTCACAGTCTGGTAGGACATTAAGGCACAGAGACAATGGTAGCCCCTCGACTTTACATAATGCAGTTAATGAGATGGGAGCAAAATTCGCAGTGGGATATGACAGGAGGTGGCTTTTATTATGCTGAATCTAGGAAGGCTTCTTGGAGGAAGCAGCATTGCAGCTTTAAAGATTAGTAGAAATTCAACAGCAAATGGTGGGGAGGGTTTTCCAGGCATAGGGAGTATCATGATCAAAGGCACGTAGTCCTTTTATTTATTTACAAAAACAGTCTTGGGCTCCTCTCCTTTTAAATATCCCTTCCCTATCTAGTGAACACTGAATTGGAGCCCAGGTATGTACATGAGTGGGTCACTCCCTACTCCCCTCAGTTTCCTCATCTGTAAAACAAAGCTCTTGGATTAGATGGTTTCTTAGATGATTTGAACATAAAAAGAGGACTAATCCTTATGGCTTCAGATGTTTCTAAGCCCAAATCTTACTATTCTAGACCAAAATACAGTTTACAAGCCCTTTATATCCATGGCCTCCCTCAGTTCTCAAAATACCCTGTGATCGACAGAGAGCAGAGCAGGGACTATGATCCCCATTTATCAGAAAGGGAAACTAAGGCATTCTCATTCTCTTAGTTTTAGCTGAGGAAACTCACCCTGTGGTTTTATGAAAAGAGCCCTCAGCTGGGGGGCAGGGTCATAGAAATATAGACATAGTGCCAGAGGGGAACTTGGAGG
The DNA here is from genome assembly GCA_011680675.1 of Gymnobelideus leadbeateri. NCBI lineage: Eukaryota > Metazoa > Chordata > Mammalia > Diprotodontia > Petauridae > Gymnobelideus > Gymnobelideus leadbeateri. The sequence goes on along the minus strand of WOXC01000005.1, from coordinate 158,901 downwards.
TCCCTTTGTCCTGTCACACACACCCTTCCCAATCTTTCTTCTTTCTCTCCTCCTCCTCCTCCTCCTTCCTCTTCCTCTTCTCTTCCTCTCTCTCTCTCCTCTCCCTCCCCCACTCTCCCCCTTCCCAACCTTTCCCCTTCTCTTTCTTTCTCTTTTCTCCTCTCTCTCTTTCTCCCCCTTCTCTCTCCTCCCTCTCTCTCTCTCTCTCTCTCTCTCTCTCTCTCTTCTCTCCCTCTCTTCCTCTCTCCCTCTCTCCCTCCCCCCCCTCTTACACACGCGCGCACACACACACACACACACACACACACACACACACACACACTTTATAAAAGCAAAACCTGAGGACCAAAGAGGTTGAATAACTTAAAGGATGATAGATTTGGAGTTGGAAGGAACATTAGAGACCTTCTATTCCAGTCACCTCATTTGTATAGATGAGGAAGCTACAGCCCAGAAGATGTTAAATAATTTGCTCTGTGTTACACAGCTATTAAGTGTCCAAGGCAGGATCTGAACTCAGATCTTCCTGATTCCAGGACCAGCGCTTTATCCACTTGTTCAAAATCATACAAGAACTAAATAACCAAGCCAGGATTCAAATGCAGATGTTTCCTCCTGAGCTCCCCTCACTACCTTGGGCATGGGCCTGGCCCCTCTGCAAAATGATCAGCTTGTCCCACATGGCTGGTCCTGTATGATGATGATCTGGTCCTACCAGTTCACCCCATTTCTGAGTAAAAGGGGCTGCCTTATGATGTAGTAAGTTTCCGTAGTTGGAGGTGACAGGTAAAGGCTGGATGAGCTTTTATCAAGGAGATGATAGAAGTTTATGCTCAGGTTACAGGCTGAACAACAGGATGCAACCTTCTCAGGTTCTAGAATTTGGACTTCATTTAAGATACAAAGTTCATTGCTTAAACTGTTGTATTAAAATCAGTAGAAGGCAGTGATGTATAATGTATTTAGGCCTGTCTTAAAACTAGGGAGACCTGGGTTCAAGTCTTACCTCTGACATATATATATAAACCTGAGCAAGTGCCCTGATCTCTCCTTGTTCCCTTCTCCTTCCCTCACAACTGTAGCTTTGAAGAATAGCCCATACTCCTTGAGGAGTTCCTAAACTAATGAAATCACAAGCCTAGTACAATCCCTAGTCCTATCCCTATTGTATTTAAATCAATAAATACCCAAATTGGATGCTTGGAGGATGGGGGGATGATTTGTTGTTCAATCATTTTTCAGTGGTATCTGACTCTTCATGACTCCATTTGGGGTTTCCTTGGCGAAGATACCAAAGTGGTTTGCCATTTTCTTTCCAGCTCATTTTACAGATGAGGAAACTGAGGCAAACAAGGTGAAGTGACATGCCCAGGGTCACAAAGCTAGTATCTGAGGCCAGATTTGAACTCAGGAAGATGAGACTCCTTGACTCTAGGTCTGGCCCTCTATCCAGGGCACCACTTAGCTGCCCTAGCTGGGGGAGATAGCAATGAACCAAGACAAGATCCTTTGCCTACAAGGAGTATGTGATCTATTAATAATAGATCATCACTGTTTTGCTTTATTCTTCACAGAATGTTTAACATTTTTGTTTTTATTTGAACTTCCAAACACCCCTGTAAAGTGGGGACTTATCCCCATTTCATAAATGAGGAAATTGAAGCTCAGATAACTTAAGTGATTTGCCCAGGGTATCTCCAGCCAGGAGGTATCAGAGCTGGATCTTGAATTCCATGATTCTCAATCCAATGTTCTTTCTGTAATTATACCATGGGAAAGGGATAAGCCAGATACACACAGGAAACTCTACCCACAAGCCAGCATGTGAGCAATTGCCAAATGAGTGGCGTATTCACGGAGTCAGGAGGGGGAAAGAGGGCCATGAGGATTGAGGCAGTCAGCTGAGGCTTACTTCAGGAGGGGGTCTCTAGAGCAGTGAATGTATAGGAGTTACCCATGCCCATCATAGGGGTCACAATCAAGATTAGGAAGAAGGGATCTGAACAGAAACTGCAAGGCAGGAACCAGCCTGGCATGTTTCCCAGAGGATAGTGAACAGATTATTTGAAATCAAATTTTTATAAATGGAATACTTTTTTTTTTTTTAAAGCAATTGGGGTTAAGTAACTTGCTCAAGGCTACACGGCTAGTCTTTATTTATGTGTGGGTGCTCATTTTCTGAGGCCGGTTTCGATCCCGGGTCATCCCAACTCCGAGGCCAGCGCTCTTACTCACTGCGCCACCTAGCCGCCCCATGGAATACTTTTTTAATGGCCCTCAGAGAATATATTATTTTGTAGAGCCCTGCAGGCAGTCTTTATGTAAAGCCAGAGGCCTTCCTCTGGTTTGTCTGATTTTGGTATGGATTTTTCTTTTTTTTTCCCAATTACATGTAAAAACAATCTCTAACATTCATTTTTTGAAATTGTGAGTTCCAAATTTTCTTCTTCCCTTCTTATTCTTCCTACTCCCTTAGATGATAGGCAATTTGATATAGGCTATACATGTGTAATCATGCAAGACATATTTCCATATTAATCATGTTGTGAAAGAAAACACAGACAAAAAAAACCCAAGTAAAGTAAAAAATAGTCTGCTTCAATCTGCATTCAGACTTCATCAGTTCTTTCTCTGGAGGTGGATAGCATTTTCTATCATAGTCCTTTAGAATTGTCTTGGATCTTTGTATTAATCAGCATAGCAAAGTCACCATTGACCTGATATATCATACTATATTGCTGTTACTGTGTACAGTGTTCTCCTAGTTCTTCTAGCTTCATTTTGCATTAGTTTATATGACTCCAGGTTCTTCAGAAATCATCCTGCTCCTCATTTCTTATAGCACAATAGTGTTCCATCAAAGGCACATATACCAACTTGTTCAGCCATTCCCCAATTGATGGACATCCCTCAATTTCCAATTCTTTGCCACCACAAAAAGAGTTCTAAATATTTTGGTACAAATAGATGCTCCCTCCCCCATTCTTTTTTTAAATCTCTGTGGGATACAGACCTAGTAGTAGTGTTGCTGGGTCAAACAGTATGCAGTTTGATAGCCCTTTGGGCATAATATAGATTTTTCTATCTCAGGCCCCTTACAATGGATTCACTTCCCTTTGCCAGGCTACAATTTCCTCTTTTGTAAAATGAGAGAGTTGGACAAGGCAATCCTTGCCGGCTTTGATGTTCTATGTTCTAACCTTCTCACTTCAATTTTCCCTTCTTTTTTCATTTAAAAAATTTTTATCCTTTTAACATGCACCAAATCAAAAGAACATTTCCATTTACATCATAGAACAGGAGAGGATCACACATAAAATCGTGAATCTACACTTCATAGGAGACTTTTTAGCATTCTCTTTTGTAAAGACTCTTTCAGCTCCCAAAGTGTCTATTCTCAGGCCTCTTCCCCATATAGTATTCTGTGTGTGAAGGGCCATCTCACTTCTGACATTCAAGTGTTAAAGTAGAGTTGGTTCTGTCAGTGAAGCAGTCTTCCTTGGCAGCTGCCTCAGAAAGGGAGAGGTCAGGGATGGGGCTCCTGAGGCTTTTTGGGGGGGGAGGTAGGGGAGTCCCTTGGAAGCTTGTGTCCTAGATACCTTTATACTTCTAAACACAGATGCAGGAAAAGCAATTTCCTCTGCAGAAATCCCTCCCACCTCCCCCAGCTTTGAGCCTGGGTCTGTGGGTAGGGAGGAAGTAAGAGCCTCAAACCTTGTGGTCTTGGGCAGGGCTAGAAGAGAAGGAAGAACAGAACCCAGAAAAGAAAGCCTCTCTTGTGCCTGAGAGGAAGCATTCAAGTGGTGATCAATCATTGCATCTCATATTAACAAAGAGTTTTGTTCTGTGGATCCCCAATCCCTAGGGTTGGTTGGGCATATCTTGTGAGTGACAAGATCAGTGGCCGGGTCATTGGTTTGGTGCCTCATGTGATCTTCTCTTTGGGATATTCTGTGTAGGAAGTAGAGGGTGGCAGGGGTGAAGGGGAGTATGTGCCATGGGAAGAGCAGGAAGCCATAGCTCTGGGTTCTAAAACTGGCTCTGCTATTCACTCACTGTGTGACCCAAGAAAAGTCACTTTCCCCTCTCTGGGTCTGATTTTTCTCTGCTTGTAAATGAAGAAAATGGGGGTTACTTCTAGTTATAGCATTCAATGTTTTGAGGGCAATTTTTTGCTTAAAATTATATGTTGCAACATTGCTTTGATCTCCAGCATTCTGTGTGCTAAATCCCAACCAGCTTTATCATTCTATGTTCTGACTTCTGCAAGACCAGGCATTTTCATTCTGTGCATGACCCTCTGAGGACTGCCTGGCTCACCTCAGGTGACTCCTGTAGCAGAGAATTAATTTCCTCCTCCCTTCTTTGCCTGCAGCCGACTTCGTCTCTTCCTCTCTTTGTGTGTCTCTCTTCCTTTTCTGCCATTGTTTCCTCTTCTTCCCTCCTCCCAGTTCTCCTCTTGAGAGTGCCATCAGGCAGCTTGGCCAGGCTTCCAGAGGGAGAAAGAAAGGCAAGAGACCTATAAAGCCAAAAGGGAAGAAAGGGGGTGTGGAGGGAGAGAAGGCAAAAAGGAAAAAGCAGGATGAATGAAGAGAGGAGAGAAGGAACCCAGTCAATCTGTAAGCATTTGCTAGTAGCTGTTATGTACCAGATATTCTGCTAGGTACTGGGAATGCTCTCAAGGAGTTTACATTCTAACATTGTGACTAAATATACATATATGAGTATATACAGGCTAAGCGCAAAATTAGGTACTGGGATGAGAAGAGGGGGAGGGGGAAGAAGGAGAGAGAAATAGGAATGGGGAAGGGTAAAGAGACAAAGGAGAGAATACAGGAAGAGGGAGAAGGAGGAAGAGAGGAGAGAAAGAAAGGAGGTAAAGAGATGAAAGAAGGAGAGAATGGGAAGAGCGAGAGAGTGAGCCGGGGCCCTTTCCCCCACCCTCAGAACAACTCTTAACAGCCATCTCACTGGCATTCCCTTTGGGGCGATACTCACTATGTACTAATAAAAGTCCTAAAATGTCAGAGCCCGAGGGAACCTTGTAAATCTTCTGGTCAACACTTTGTAGCTCCTGGAGGGCTAACAACATCCATTCCTTCAGGGGCTACCTGAACTTGTCCTGTGAAGAGATAGGCCAGGAAGGATAATCCCCATCCTTCTGGTGAAGCCAGTGAGAGGAAGCCTCAGGCTCCTCATGGTAAATGAGTGAGACACACCACCAGAGTGCTTCCCACTGGGATTTACCTTGGGTGTGTAATCTGGAGTCAGCTGTTCTACAGACCCTTTCCCTGCCCTGGCTGTTGCCTAGTCTAGAACAACAGGGATAGAACGTTTTCCCCGTTCCTGCCTTGGCAAAGACTGGTTCTAAGCCCAACTCTGAATTTGACTCATTGTGTAACCTTGGACAACTTATCTCATCCCTGTGGGCCTCATGTTTCCTGTCTGTAAAATGGGAAAGTCTGCTGCTAGCAAGTTAGTGGTATCTCTCAGCAGATTGGTTTTTGTTCAACTTTATCCACCCTAGGAATTTGAAGGAGGAGGAGAAAGAGGAGGAATAGAAGGTAGTAGTATTGGTGGTGGTCTGAACAGGAAGGGAAGGCTCCAATACTAGCCCCTGGAAACTGAGGTTAACCGTAGGTTGAGAGGGGATATAGGAGCCGTGGAAGAGATAGTCTTCTCTGGACCTCAGTTTTCTTATTTTATAAAACAAAGGGACTGTGCCATGTGGCTTAGAATGGGGTTCTTTACTATCCCAGGACATTAGCAAACTTGGATGAGAAAAAAATTACAAATTTATTTTTACTGATCTCTAACTGCAATTTAGCATTCCCTTCAGTTATTTAAGAACCTGATTCTGGGAAAGGGCTCTCTCTCTCTGTAGGTTTCACCAGACTGCCAAAGAGGTCCATGACACAAAAGTTGAGAACCCCTAGTCAGAAAAGTCTCCCCACCCCAGCTCTCTCTCTCGGTTCTGATACTCCATGTTCTCAGCTCCTTCTTAGTCATAATATTCTGTGGTTGTAATGCCCCTTCCAACTCTGACACCTTGTGCTGTGAGCTCCCTCCCAGCCCTGCCACTCTCCCTGCCACCATGTCATTGGGAACTCTTCTAGGGCAGGGACCATCTTTGGCCTTTCTTTACATCTCTGGCACTTAGCACAGTGCCACATATAGGCACTTCTCAGTGTTTACTGCCTGACTAGTCTATATTCTAAGACCCCTTTCAGCTTTGAAATCTTGTGTTAATAACATGTGGATAACAATGATCTCATTGACATAGACATTCCCTCCAGCAGCACAACTCCCACAGCTCTGGGTCTTCTCATCCTGTGGGATACTTGTTCATGTGCTCCCAGAGATCTTCCACGGATACTGGAGGCCACTTGGGTTGTTTTGAATCTCCCAGTATCCATGCAGTGCTCAGGCTATCCCTGTCTTGCTCCCTGTGACCAGCTCACCTCTCCATCCTGAATAGTTCCTCAGTATCCTTTGACATAGCACATAGTCATCCCTGGAAACACCTTACTTGCTGTATTCACCATATATCTCTCCATTGCCCTCTGGGTCATGTATAACTTAGAGGTCATCAGCAGGACACTGGTGTCTACCAGGAGGAATTTTCATACTTGGCAGAAACAGCTGGGGTTATTAAAAAAGGTACTATTGGTGTTCCAAATTCTGTCTAGCCCATTGACCATTGGAAATGGATATTCTTGATATACATACCCAATGATGGACTGATTCGATAAACTGACCATTCTCCTTCATGATGGGGCCTGGACAATTAACATTTTTTCATTCAGTTAGGTCTTTTTATCTTTCCTTCCTTCCTTCTTTCTTTTTTTTCCTTTCTTCTTTCCTTTTTTCTATGTCTTTCTCCTTCCTTTCTTCCTCCCTCTGTTTCTTCCTCCTTCCTTCCTTCCTTTCATCCATCCATCTATCATAGTATAATAGAAAGAATACTAGATCTAGAATCAAAGACCTGGGTTCAGATCCCCTTCGGACATGTAACTAATAGCAGACATTTAGATAGCACTTTAAAGTTTGTCAGGCACTTTATAAATGTCATCTCCTTTTGATCCTAACAATCATCCTGGGAGGTAGGTGCTGTTATTATCCCCATTTTACTTATGAGGAAACTGAGATAAACAGGGGTTAAGTAACTTATCCAAGTTCACATAGCTAGTAAGTGTCTGAGGCAGGATTTGAACTTGAGTCTTCTGGCTGTTTGAATAGAGCTCACTGTGCTTCTTAGCAGCTTTTGGGATTGTCTCTGCCACTTATTGCCTATGGCACCTTGGGCAAGTCACCTAACTTCTCAGCCTCAGTTTTCTCATCTGTAAAATGATGTTTTTGGACAAGATGACCTTCTAGTTGTCTGAGTCTATGATTCCCTATTTGTCTTTCAGGTGGTCACTGGTCTCATTGAGGCAACCCTGTACTATAGTACTGTCTTCTGGGGCTTGAGACACTTAACAGAATCTGCAAAGAGGCACCACTGGGGAATCTCACTATTTGTAGCAAGTTCTTCTTCCTTCTGGACTCTGTTCAGGATGTCTACTAGGACAGTGGCAAATGCCTGGGGTGGGCAAACATCCCCTTGTTTTCTGTGTCCCTATAATCGGGCTGTTGCATGGAGTGATCTTGGTGGTTACATTCAACCAGGGACCCTACCTGACTTTAATGTATGTCTGAGAGGCTCCTGGTGGGAAGGAGGAAAGAGAGCCCTGCAGACTGTGTTTTGCTAAGCAAGTCAAGTGCTTTTCTGTAATCAGCCAACAATAAACACAGTGGGGTCTCAGATTGTCTGCACCTTTCAGGCACTCCTGGGACTGGAATGGTGTCTGCTGGAGATCTCTGCTCTCCTTTCCCAGGTTTTGATCAGGGGCTACCTCCCATATGTATGTAGGTCATTCTCAAAAAGATGAGAAAGTAGGCATTGAGGTTGGGAGGGACTGCTGGCCTCTCAGTCACCTGTTTTCCCCCATCCCTCCTAGAGATATCTTGCAAAATGATCCCTCAATGCTCTCAAGATATGAGAGTACTAAGAATGCTGTAAATATCCAGTTGTTACAAGGGAGGTTTCCATTTAAGGGAAGGGTTCTTAACCGGGGATCTAATAACTTGTTTCTTAAATATTCTGTCAATTTTATTTCAGTATAATTGTTTCCTTTATAATCCTATGTATTTGATTTTATGCATTTAAAAAGCATTATTTTGAGAAGGGATTCTTGGGTTTTATCAAGACTGGCAAAGGGGATCATGATACCCAAAAGTTTAACCCCAGGTTTTAGGGGAAGTTTGTCAAAGAGCACTGGGCTTGGAATCAGGAAGTTGGTATGCTTCATGTGCTAACCAGTGACCCTGGGCAAGTCACTAAACCTCCCTCACCCTCATTGTCCTTAGTCTGTAAAACAAGGGGGTTGGACTTGATGGCCTCAAATGTCTTTTCCTGCTTAAAATCTAGAAGCCTATGATGTTCAAAAAGAAAGCATCAATGAAATATTTGTTTAAAATAATAACTAACATTTATATACAGAGTATACGCTCTCTCTCTCTTCCCCCCTCTCTCTCTTCCCTTCCCTTCCTCCCTCTCTCCTTTCTCTCTCTCTCTCCCCCCCTCTCTCTTCCCCTCTCTTTCTCTCTCTCTCTACTTTCTCTTCCTTTCTCTCTCCTTCCCCCCCCCCCTTTGCTATCTCATTTAATCCAGCACTTAGCACTGGTTCTGGCACATAGTAGGTAATTAATAAATGCCAGTTGGCTGACTGATCCCTGCAACAACACCATGAGCTAGGTGCTACAGGCTTTTTGTTCTCATTTTACTGATGAGGAGCCTGTCTCCTCACGCCTAGATGCTGCCTGGTGGCAGAGATGCTGGGCTGGGAGTGCACGAGGTATAACACATTTTCAGAACTGGCCTGTGTGTTTTGTTTTGCTCCATTATACTTGTTATAAGGCAGGATTCTGTTGAGGTCGGGGAGATGACAGTGATGAGAAAAGAGCCTTAATTGAATGTTTAACAAGAACAAAGAGAAAAGTAGTAAGGGAAAGATTAAGTCACTTTTTCTCTTAGCTGATATGTCAGAAGGATCATTCCAAGCTCCGTCTCCCATTCCAAATCCAATGTTCTTTGTGCTCTGTGCTGCCCTGCCTCTACGGGTCTCTTCCTCCTCTGATATTTTCTACTCTTTTTAAAGGCCCCTTCCAGGTCTTTCAAAGGTGGGGAACCTGCAGCCTCGAGGCCACGTATGGCCGTCTGGGTCCTCAAGTGCAGCCCTCTGACTGAATCCAAACTTCACAGAACTAATCCCCATGATAAAATAAATTGTTCTGTAAAACTTGGACTCAGTCAAAAGGTTGCACCTGAGGACCTAGAAGGCCACATGTGGCCTCAAGACTGCAGATTTCCCACCCCTTGTCTAGGTTCTAGAGTTCACCCCAGCCTTGACATCCTGTGGTTGATTAAACAATAGGAAAAGATTGTGGCAGGTTTTTTTAAACCTACAGGATTCTTCTTTCATCACAGACAGAATAGCTTTGGGACCATGTGGTTCTTGGGGCAGAGGACCGTTTTTTTGGAGTGAAGTTTTGGCTTCGTGAGTGGGTATCAGAACCCCAGCTCGATAATCCAAGGATCTCTCTTGTTTGGGTTGGGTTACATAGCATCAGTTTTTTTTTAAGCTATAAATTCATCCTGAATTCTTTCAGAGCTGAAGAGACTTCAGAGGTCAGATACCTGTCCAGCCTAATCCCACAGACTTTATTCATGAGTCTCCTCTGTAGCTTCTTCCCACGGGTGACTCCCCAGTGTTTGCTTACCGTCTAGGTAAGCAGACTGGTTATGGGGTTAAGTCTCTATAACCCCTTATTATGAGGAACTCAGTCCCTTGTGAGGCAGCTTGTTCTGTTGCTAGGCAGCTGGGATGGCTTGGAAATTCTGACCGTCACCCTTGTTTCCTGAGTAAGGGATGAAGCCCAGGACATGGGAGTTCCTGAATCCCTAGAACTTGGGACAACCCCAGGGATAGCCCCTTTTGCCAGAACATGTGCAGGGTGAAAGGGGGCAGCTCTGGACCTATACCAGAAACAGCCTTTGGATAACTCCTAGGCCCACTCTCTAGTTCAGTCTCCAAATAAGAAAATTGTAGCTCAGAGAAGAAGGTACTTGCTTAGTAGTGGTTTAAGTTAGATTTAAAACTAGAACCTAGGTTTCCTGACTCCTGGCTCAGTACTTTCTTCCTTGCACCCCACCTTCTCTGAGGGTGGGGCTTCTCTGACCTGCTTGGGGAATGAGGACATGCCTTCCTCCTTAAAAAAAGAAAAAAATCCAGGCCTGTGAACAGGAGGCCCTGGAAAATTGACAAACAGTGCCTTTGTTGCATGAGGGTCTGTCTCCTTGTTCATTCCGTCTGCAAGCATCTAGTTTTCTCTCCTGCATCTTCCAGAGATAAGGGGCTCCCTCCAATAAGGGCTAGATCCCCTCCTCAACATTGGGAAATCCCTAAGAGTGGGAGTCTGTTTTTCTCCCTAATGCCAAAAATAAGACTTTAGAGATTGAAGAGAAAATAAAATATTCATTCCCATATGACCTTAATTTTCATTTTCCTTATCTCTAAAATGAAAGGGTTAGGCTAAATGACCTTTCAGTCTCTAAATCTTCCACCCCGTGATCTAGTCTAACAATAACTTTATAGAAAGTCCATAGAGGTGATGCCATTTATTTGTCCAGCTATAAAGAAGCAAGGCTGAGCTTTGAATTCAGTTTCCCTGATTCTAAAGCCATTGCTTTTCCTGTTCTCTCTTGCCATGACTCTAACGCTGGAAGAAGTGGTTCCCTAAGGAGAGCAAGCATCTTCTTTATACTGTTCTGAGCTAGGACGTCTAGCAGTGGGCTCACAGTGAACTTACCTTGGAAGAGAAAGTGTTCCTGAGGGTGACAGTCAACTCTGATTGGCTGACAATTAACAAGAAAATTAATATAACACAATGGGATGCTGGGCTATATTGCAATGAGGGTCTGGGTGGGGTGTGTGACTTGGATCACCTAGATCTTGGTCAAAGAGACTTATCAGTTTCCATATCACCTGTCTGATAAAAGGGAGGATCCACATTTTACCAGACCTGTCAGAGCAAAGACAATGAGCAAAAATGCACCCATTAGTCCCAGCTTAGTTTCTTTCACTGTCTTTGATTAGATCTCAGCCACCCTGGTGGGGTAAGTCTTTTAGAAAGATTTCTCATACTGGTTGATTTCTGGAGGAGGAAGTAGAAAAGGTTGGTCCCAATACAATAATTGGTTATTAGTACAAGAGAGAAATAATCATTTCCCACAGATCCATTCTAATTGAAGCTCTAACTTGTCTGGAAGCTTTCCCTTACATCATGTCCAGCTCTGCCTTTGTGCAAATTTATACTTTCTTTCCTTTAACACTGGAGTTCTTAACCTGGGGTCCACGAGCTTTTAATTTCAATACAATTGGTGTCCTTTAGTCCTCTTTATTCATTTAAAAACCTTATTCTGAGCAGGAAATCTGAAGGCTTCATCAGACTGGCTGCCATGACATGTAACCCAGAACCTCTGCTCTAATGAGTGAATGAGAACATACCCTGACAGTCAAACTGTTCCTCCTAATAACTCATCTGGTGCTTTGAGGTTTGCAGAGGACCCTTTCTTCAAGGCCCTGCTTAGATGTCACCTGCACCAATGAAGAGAACACTGGTTCTGGAGTCAGAGGACTTGGGTTCAAGTCTTGCTTCTGATACTGTTTGACACTTAACTTCCCCAGGCCTCAGTTTCCTCACTTGTGAAATGAGGGGATAGGAAACTGAGGGCCCTTTTTGATTTGGATTTTTGATCCTATGATCCTGAGACACCCCAAAGAGCTGCTTCATAAGGCAGTCAGCTCCCTTATCATTTGAGGTTTTGAAGTGGATACTGAATGATGAGGTCTTGGGGGTGTTACTGAGGGGCTTCTTGTGTGGGTGTGGGGTTGGATTAGACAACATCTGGGGTACTTAAAACCCTGACAATCTGCTGCTCTGTGATTTCCTGGCCTATGTGGGTATGGCACAGAGTGGCAATCTTTCTCCATTCCCCCAGATTTGCAGTGTCCTGGAGACTGCAGCTGGGCTGGTACTGCCAACCACGGCCCCAGAGGCTGATGGTAGTGATGGGTGGGCAGCCTGTGTGTGATTCGGACAGAGATGTGGAAGGCCCTTTCATCTCAGGCATTGTTCCTCCAGCTTGGTCTCAGATTCATTCAGCATAGTGTTTTAGAAGAACAAAAGCCCACAAGAATCGAGGAGGAGAGTTTGTAGGGCCTGGTAAGAAAGAGGCTGCCTGTGGAAGGGTCCCCAAAGCTGCTTCCTCTCTGCATGGCTGGGATTAGAGCCACCAAATGACCTCTGAGGGCATCTCCTCTTCACCCCTCTTGTGCAGTCTGGATAGAAATCCCATTGGAAAGAGGTCAGATCCTCCTTCACACATTTACTAGCTGTGTGACACTGGGCAAATCGCTAGACCTCTCCCAGCCTCAGTTTCCTCGTCCAGTCCATAAAATGAGGATAATGACACTAGCTATTTCATAGAGTTCTGAGCATCAAATGAGGAAAATAGAAGATCCTTTATATACACTTTAAAGCTCTATATAAATTTCGGCCTCCTTATTATTTTCTTTATTATTATTACTGCATCTATTTGAACACCTCTTGTGTTGGGAAGCTCATTCACCCTTGAGGCAGCCCACTCATTATAGGATAACTATAATAGCTGGGAAATTAATATTGAAATGAAATCTGTTTCCCTGGAACTATTCTTCATTGTTCTCAGTTCTGCCCCCTGAGGTATAAGAAGTCTAATCCCTCCTCCATAGAGCAACCCTTTACATACCTAAAGAAGGTTATTCTTCACCACCTAAGTCTTCTCCAGGTTAAACATCCATCCTCATTTCCTTCAGTGGAGCCTCAGATATCAGGGTTTCCAGTCTTCCATTAGAGAACAACTGAACGTACCTGCTTCCCCAGCCTTCCCTACCTAGCACATAGGGACTTTAACAAGTGCTTGTTGCTTGCTTGAATGAATATTTGCCCTCTTTTCTAGGGTTATTTTTAAGGAAAGTTCTCTATACGTTGTACAAATATGAGAGAGCATTCTTATTTTCTCCACCTGTCTCTGCTAAGGACCCAGAACAGGGCTCATAGTATTCTAGGAATTAGAGCAAAAAACAATCTCAGAGATGATCCGATCCATCCCCCTCCTTTTACAGATGAGGATGCCAAAGCCCAGAGGAAATGATCTTGCCCAAGGTCATGCATGCAGCCAGATACTAGAACAGGCCAGAATCAAACTCTTGTCCTCTGGTTCTAAATCCAGTGTTCTTTCCAGTAAAAGGATTGGCTCTAGGAGCATTTGTTGAACTGACTAAAATGGTGACAAGTGGCTGGCTAGCTATTATGGGGGAGGGACTCTGCCTACCTGGAGTGACAGGAAATATTGGGGAAATCCCCAGCCTGAGGCACTCAGTTCCTAGCAGGGCTCAGGATGTTGATTTACACTGTTTTTTTTTTTTTTAAGTTTCATTTATTAATGTTCCTTTGTTTAAAAAATGTCATTTTCTATTCAATAGACTCTACTGTTGGCACACACACACACTCACACTCACACACGTAAAATACAGGGAAACAAAGTCCATCAACACTTGTCTGTATCTTTTAAAAGGTATGTCTCATCTAGCTCCTGTAGTCCCCCACCTCTTTGCCAAAAGATGGGAGGCACACTTCCCCATCTGAGCTCTGAAGTCATGACTTGTCCTGGTATAGATCAGAATTCTGCATTTTCTCCGTATCCTTTCCCTTTACATTACTGTGGTTGTTGTATAAACTGTTCTCTGGTTTCTGCATCAGCTTAGATAAATCCCTCCACTTTAAATTCTTCCTATTCATCATTTCTTCTGGTGCAGTAATATTCTACTGCCTTCATAACCATAATTTGTTCAGTCATTCCCCAATCAATAGGCACCAGCCTTGTTTCCGGTTCTTTGCTGCTTCAAAAAGTGCTGCTATACATATGTTTTAAAATATATTTTAAGCCCTTCCCTGGTGTTTTTTACTTTCTTGGCTATAGAGGCCTAGAAGTGGTATTACTACATTTCCCTAGTGAATCTGAGGGGCTTACTTCCCAATTGTTTTCCAGAAGGGTTGGAAGGAGTTTCATTTCTCTACCTCTATGCCTAATTACTTCTTTTCCTCTGTTATCATCTTTCCCAGTCTGATGAGTATGAGGTAAAACCCACGCTTTGTTTCAATTTGTGCCCATTTCTATTATTAGTGATTTGGAGCTTTACTTTCTGTGGTTGTTAGTAGCGAGCATTTCTCATTTTGGAAACTACCTATTTGTATTGTTTTAACCACTCATCTGTTAGGGAATGACTTGTTCTTATCAAGAGTCAGTCTTGTTCTTATAGGGGCAGCTAGTTGGTACAGTGGGGGAAATACCAGGACTGGAGTGAGGAAGACTCGGATCCTTACTGGCTGTGTGACCCTGCCAAGTCACTTAGCCCTGTTTGCCTCAGTTTCCTCATCTGTAAAAGGAGCTGAAGAAGGAAATGACAAACCACTACAGGATCTTTGCCAAGAAAACCCCAAATGGGATCATAGAGAGTCAGAAACGACTGAAATGACTAAGCACAAAAACAAGAACTTGTTCTTATGTTTGAAACAATTCCTTTTATGTTGTGGCTTTCAGTCCTTTATTAGAGATGTTTGCTGCAAAGATTTTTTTTCCCTTCATTTAATTGTTTCTCTCTTAATTTTTAGGTATATTGATTTCAACCCCTGTTTTAAGAATTCTTCCCCTAGCCTAATTGAGATATCTCCTTCCATTTTCTCATTTAAAGTAACCTCTTTTTTGTAGGTCAGATGTAGCATATTGGAAAAGAAAAGTGGGTGTGGAGTCAGAAGACCTGAATTCAAATCCTGCCACTTACTGGTACTTAATTACTCCCAGCCTCAGTTTCCCCAACTAGAAAATGAGCTGATTGAACTCAGAGTCATCAAAGGGCCTTTCCATCTCTACATCTATGATTCCGTAATCTATTTGAAGTTTATTTTGGTATGTGCTTACACACTATGCAGGAAGAGGAAGCAAGGCACTTTGCAGCCCAGTGATAATTAATTGATAATTGCTCCTGGCTCTTCACTCTAATGCTCCTGCTTAAGTAATTGAGAGAAGAGAATGGGAAGATAGCAGTTGTTTCCTGGACTGTTTCCAATAGCCTGCCCCCTCCTGCCCTCCCTCCTCATGTAATTTTTTTAGCCGGCTTTGTGTCTCTTGACTAGCAATAGTGGGTGTCCCCTGAAGTAGGAAGGAGGAGAGGTCAGACACCTGCCAACGACATACTTCTGCTCCTTGAAGGCACAGGTATTTTTGCCCATAGTAGGTGTTTGTGTCATTGAATAGAAGCCTAAGTGGATAGTAAATAGATCTCATTCGTCCCTCCTCTGCCCACTTCCTGGACAGTGGATTCCTGAGGAGCGGGCCTTGTTCCTGGACCCTTGATCCTGATCCTTCTCCTCTCACACAGGGCAACCATGTATACATAGACATTTTTTAAAATAGTGATTTAGGATTTGAAGTATGTTGGTTATGTCTGTGTGATTTATGTATGTTATCTTGGTTGATTCTCACAGTGACCCTGTGAGATAGGTGTAGTTGTTAGACACTTGGGTAGAGAAGTAGAGCACTGGACCCAGAATGAGGAAGAGCTTCTTCAGATACTTGATAGCTTTGTGACCCTTGGGCAAACCCCTTAACCTTTCTCAGCCTCATCTTGCTAATCTGTAAAATGGGATCACTGGTACAGGGATATCCTGAGGAACAAGTGAAATAACATGTGGAAAGCACTTTGCAAACCTTAAAGTGCTCAATAAATGCCAGCTATTATTATGACCTCCCCCATTTTACAGATGAAGAAACTGAGGCAGTCAGAGGTTGTAACTTGCTTAGGGTCACACAGCTAGTAAATATCTGAGGATAGATTCAAATTCAAGTCTTCTTGACTTCTAGCCTAGCATCTGCCATGTTCAAAACATTGGCTTAGTCCCTAAAAAGATATCAAATTTAGATAACTTAGTCCTTTGTCCCTAAAGGACAAAGGTTCTGTGTTGGAAATGTCATGTAGTAGAGGACCCAACTTCAGTCCCATCTCTGATACTACCTGTATGACTTTAGGGGAAATCATTTAATTCCGCCTGGCCTCAGTTGCCATATCTGTAAAACAAAGGGGAAGGGAGAACCAAGATGGCAAAGTGGTAAGAGTTCTACTCTGCTCACTCCTCCAAACAGATCTAGAAAATGCACTAGACCTAATCCTGACGGAGGAATCCAGAAAAAGTCGTAGTGAGTCCTTGGTCCAGCCCAGCTTGGTAGTGGGAGACAGACCCTGGAGATGGGGTCAGGCTAGGAGAATTCTGCTCAGGGAACAGCAACACAAAGGGAGATGCCATACCCAGACTGGGACACTCCTAGATCAATACTAGGGTACTGGGATGGGAGCAGCTTTGTCATCCACTACCCAGTCCAAGTCCCAGGTCCAGGGTGGAAGAAGAAGTGAACCTATGCACAGCTTAAGGAAGAGAGGGAAAAAAAGGAGGAAGTTCAGATGATATAGCTCAGACCCCGAGGCAAAGCAAGGTCTTACTTCCAGCATCTAGACCAGCCTTCAGAGGAGTGACCAAGGCAAGAATCCCAGACCAAAGGGGAGCCCACAGTTCTGCTGCTCTGATCCAGCAGAGCCTTCCAGCTGGCTGATAGGGGCAGAGTCAGTCCAGCAGCAGGCTTCTCTCTACAAGTCAGGAGCTTACAGAACTCAGCAGAGGGCAGCAATCAGACTTGACTCTGGGTCAGACCCCTTTGGGAGTACTGAAAGCTTGTAGGTTTCCAGCCTGTCCATGAGATCCTGGAATAACAACATTCAATACTCCAAGAAAGCAGCAGCAGGACCAACCTAGACCTTTCATCCAAAAGTGTGCTAGAGCCCAGCCCTAACATCAAATCTAAAGTCAGAAAATAGGCTAGAAGAATGGACAAACAGACCAACAAAAAAACTGTCTCATAATGAGCTATTGTGGTATCTTAAACACAAAACACAGAAGAAAGTGACTCCAAACCATCTATGAGCAAAGCCTCAGAGAAAAACAGATTAGGTGCACTCAACTAGAACTCCTTGAAGAGATGAAGCAAAAGTTAAAAAAAAAAAGTCACGAAATGTTTTTATAATATGGAATGAGATCACTTGAGGAAAAAAATGGGAAAAATGTGAGAGCTACGGAAGAAAGAATTGGAAAGGACATTAACAAGCTTGGCACAAGAAGTACAAAATCCTTCCAAACAACAAACTCTGAAAACTCAAATGGACCAAATAGAAGTTAATGACTTCATGAGACAATTAGAAATATTTAAACAAAATCTAAAAGAAAAAAATAGAAGAATAAGGTATCTCATAGCAAAAGCAACTGACTTGGAAAAGAGATTGAGGGGAAATTTTAAGAATAAATGGACTGTCTGAACACTATGACCAACACAAAGACCCTAGACATCCTATTTCAAGAACAAACAAAACAACATCTTGGGGCGGCTAGGTGGCGCAGTGAGTAGAGCGCTGGCCCTGGAGTCAGGAGAACCTGAGTTCAGATTCGGCCTCAGACACACACACACACACACACATGCCGTGTGACCTTGGGCAAGTTACTTAACCTCAATTGCCCTCCAAAAAGCAAAAATAACAACAACAACAAAACACTTCTCAGCTCTCTTATAAAGACTCCATTAGTCACTTCCTTAAAAGAAAACCCCCAAATGAAAACTCTGAGGAACATCTGTTCTGCCAAGGCAATATTCACAGTACTGATGGCAACTATGAATATACCAGCATAGTTCTGAATTGCAAAATACAACAGACTTTCCATATAGAAGACAAAAGTAAAACATTCAAACACCAGAAAGCCAAATCCTAATACCAGAAAACTGAATCTATCATAGCAACAAATAAGTTAATAAAACTTAGCACTACAGAAAGTGACACCATCCCAAAGCCTTTCCCCTGCTCCAGCCTTCCCACAAACAAACACAGTCCTAGCTGTCTCCTTGCCTGTGTCCCCTTTCTCCTTCCAGACTAACTGTTCTGATTCATTTCCTGTTCCACCCGTTCAGCAGACTCCTCCTACCACAGGCTCCATGTGATTACACTCCACCTATTAAGGGGCAGGGAAGATCTTCAAATTCTTATTACCATTATAACATCATAGACAAAATCCAGAGTTTCTAGGTCAAAGAAAAAATACTGAAAACATCTAAAAAAAGAAAGAACTTAAGTAGGAACCACAGCCAGGATCACACATGATTTAGCAGCCACCACTATAAAGGAGCAGATTGGAATATGGTATTTCAGAAGGCAAAAGAAATGAGATTTACAGCCAAGAATAACTTACTCAGCAAAACTCAGTATAATGCTAAAAGAGAGGGGGAAAAATGGATCTTTAATGAAATAGATGACTTCTAAATATTCCTGATGAAAAGACCTGTGCTGCAAAGAAACCTTGACGTACAAACATAGAAGTAAAAAGAAACATAAAAAGGTAAGCATGAATAAACAAAGGATTCAACATGGATAAATTTGCTTATATTCAAATATGGTCCCTTCTAATCCCTATCGTCATCAGGAAGGGAGCCCAGTTAGACAAGACCTGAGAGTTGATATGTTATATCTTGATCTTAAGAAAAGAATAGAAAAGGGGCGGCTAGGTGGCGCAGTGAGTAAGAGCGCTGGCCTCGGAGTTGGGATGACCCGGGATCGAAACCAGCCTCAGAAAATGAGCACCCACACATAAATAATGACTAGCCATGTAACTTTGAGCAAGTTACTTAACCCCAATTGCTTTTTAAAAAAAAAAAAGAAAGAGAAGGGAAGAGGAATCTGCTGGGGAAGGGGAAGGGAAAGGAAGGTTAGAGAAAATTATTTCATATAATGAGGATTCACACGTAAACATCTATATAAACAAGGTGGGTGTGGGGACAAGTACTTGACACTCGAATGTCACTGTCATCTGCTGTATTTGGAAGAAGGAAAGATACATATATATATACAGATGGATACAGAAATACATTTCTTTCAACAGTGATATAGGAGGAAAGGGGGAGAGGGAATTAGAGAAAAAGTAGATTAAGGGAGAAAACTGATTCTAAAGATGTATAAAAATATCTATAGCTCTTTTTTATGGGTGGCAGAGAATGGGAATCTGAGGGGATTCCTACAAGATATGGTATATAAATATGACAGAATATTATTGTGCTAAACTCTTGTCAGCTTAATAACCAATCCAGAGGACTAATGATGAAACATGTTACCTACCTCCTAATACAGATGTTAAGGACTTAGAATGTAGAATGAGACACATATTTTTTAGGACATGGCCAATGTAGAAATTTGTTTCGATTAATTAACTACACATTTTTGTCTTATTCTTAATGGAAAAGAGTTTGGGATAGAAGAGTGAGAAGGAGGATCTTGGCTAATTAAAGCAAAACAAAGGGGAGGAGAGAGAGAGAGAGAGAGTGTGTGTGTGTGTGTCTGTCTGTCTGTCTGTCTGTCTGTCTGTCTATCTCTCTTGAGAACTCATGATGAAGCATGTTGTGCATTTCCTGACAAAGCAGTGATACATTGAGAGATTTTTTTAAAACGTGGCCAGTGAATGAGAAATTGTGTTTTGCTTGACTATATACTCTGTTTATAATAGGGGTTTGTTTTTTCTTGTTTTCTCAAGGTAGGGGGAGGAAAGTGGGAGAGAGAGAAGGCTGCTCCCTGTTTGAAAAGAAAATAAAACTTAATTTCTAAAAAGAAAAAAGAAAATGAGAGAGTTGGGCCAAGAAGGCTTTTAGGGTCCCTTCCAGCTCCAGATCTCTGAGACTAAGGGCCTAAATTAGAACCATATGATCTCACACCTGAAAAGAATCTAGTTTGTCTAGACCAACTTCTCATCCAAGAGAGGAGTCACCTCTGACGGTCAGTAAATGTCAAAAAAAAAAAAAAAAGGCATCTAGTATGTGCCAGATACAAAGAAAAGTAAAAGACCATCAGTCCCTGCTTTCAAGGAGCTCACAGTCTAACGAAGTAGACAACTTTAAAATAACTATGTACAAATAAGCTATCCAGGAGATAAATTTGAAATAATCCACAGATGGAAATTATGAGCATTAAGGAAAGGAAACTGTCGCTTCTCAGTGCCTACTGTGTGTCAGGAGCTGTACTTAGCACTTTACAAATCTCATTTGATCCTCCCAGTCATCCTGCCAGACAGGGGCTGTGATTATCCTCATTTTTAACTGATGAGGAAGGTGAGGCAGATGGAGGCTAAGTGACTTTCCCTGAGTCCCTTACCCGTAGTAAGTGTCTAAGGCTGAAGTTGAATTCAGGTCTTCTTGACTCCCTGCTAGTACTCTATCCATTGAACTACCTAGCTGCATCCAAGGGACTATGCAGGCTTTTTGTAGAAGATAGGATTTTTACTGCCATTTGAAGGAAGCCAAGATCCGTGATCCGTCCAGTTTATGCTTGATACTCTAAGGACGGGGTCATTCTTCTGTGGGAGAGCTCTGGTTGTTAGAAAGTTCTGTCTTCTATTGAGTCAAAATCTCCTTCCTGTAACTGCAGCCCTGATCTTGGGGAGATCTCAAAATGCCAGGCTGTCTGCTGACCATGGTTTTATCCCAGCTCCTTGTGTCATCTTCCTCACTTCCTGCTTGTCTCTTAAAGGAAAAAGGGCCTCAGAGTGCCTGCGTATCAGAAATGCAGATCCTCCCCACAAAAGGGAAGGGGAAAAAACCCTTTTCTCTGATGCTCCAGATTCCGTTCTCTGACATCTGCATCTGTAGACGCCTTCACACCCTAAATGGGGAGAACATAAGACTTCTGGGGCTAGGATGACTGGAACTTGAAACGTGGATTATCAGAGCTGGAAGGGACCTTGGGCAGAGATAGAATATTATTTTTATATTGCCTACTGTGTGTGAGCTGCTGTGCTAAGTGCTTTATAAATATTGTGTAAGTTGATCTTCACAGTAATCCTAGGCAGCTGGGTGGCCTAGTGGAGAGAGTGTTAGGCTTGGAGTCAGAAGGACCCAAGTTCAAATCTAGCCTCAGAAGCTTGTTAACTATGTGACCAGGGACAAATTACTTAACCTCTATCTGCCTCAGCTTCCTCAACTGTAAAATAGGGCTAATAACCATAATAACCAATCCTACAGGGTTGTTATGAGGATCATGAGATATTTGTTTGTTCCTTTTCCCCCGACATTCATTTTTTTATTCTGTGTTCCAAATTATCTCTTTACTTCCAGCCCTTCCACTACCCCTTGAAAAGGCAAGCAATATGATACCTTATTTGTAAAACACTTAGCACAGTGCCTGGTATATAGTAGGTGCTGTTGGTATCCCCATTTTATGGATGAGGAAACTGAGACAGAATTCAGCTGACTTGCCCATAGTTGCACATCTAGTGAGTGTCCGAGGCTAGATTTGGTCCTCACAGCAACCTTATGAGATAGATAGGTGCTATTATTATCCCTATTTTGCAGATGAGGAAATTGATGCAAACAGAATTTAAGTTCATACAGTTTGCCATAGTGTGAGGATGGATTTCAACTCGGGTCTTCCTGACTCCAGGTATGGCGAGCTATCAGCTGCACCTTCAAGGCCACCTAGTCTGACCATCCCATTTCGTAGGACAATTTATTGAATGTTCCATTTAAAAAATGTATTTTTTTAATTCATTGCTACCTTTGGGTTTTTTATGCCACAGTGAGTTAATTCTGTGTACATTGCCCTCCCATTGTGGAAACCTCCTTCATAACAGAGAAAGTAAAGCAAAATCAGCCAGTGTGTGGAACAAGTCTGACAGCATGTGTAACTATAGCCTATCACCTCTGTCCAGAAGAGGTTTCATCATCTCTCCTCTGGAACTAAAAAAGTTGGGCACTGCATCTCATCGGAATCCAGCTGCCTTTTAGTCTAACCACCTTCATTTTACAAAGAAGGAAAGGAAATGGGCTCAGAGAGGTTAACCTGGGTTGACAGCAGCCGTCAAGCCACATAGGCTAATAATAATCCCCATTTCTTCAGCACTTTAAGGCCTGCAAAGCGCCTTCCTTTAAAGCAACCCATGAGGTCCAGTGCCCGGAAACCTCTCTGTTCTAATGACCGACCCAGTTCCCGTCCCTAATCAGCCGCTCATGGCTCATGCTTCCCAGCTCTCCCTTTTTTGCTGCTGGAGAATGTGCAGTGACTGCTTCGGCTCAGGCACGCACAGAAGGGCTGACTGTCGGTGGTCCGGTGGCCGTGATCCCCCTTTTGCCGATGAGTGGGGAAGCTGAGGCTGAGGCTGTGCTGAACTGACCTTGGGCACACTTCTCGCTAGTGCTGGAGCTGGGATGTGAACTCTGGCTCCAAGCCCAGGGCTCTCTTCAGTACTCCTCGATGCCAGTCAAAGCTCTGGCCTGTCATCATTCTGACTTTTGCTGCTTGCCAAGATTTTACATCTTACTGATTAGACCCTTTCCCCAAGGGACTGCTTTGGGGTGGTGAATTCGACTTTTATATCAATTCTTTCCCTTAAATACACTCCTAAAACCTCGCCCTTAATGACCCAGTTTCTCCCTGATAAACCGCTCATCCCTTGTGACTCCTAACACTTCTCTGCCGGAAAATGTGAAATGCATTTGGCTCAGCTGCACCTGCTGCTCTGGGGGAGGCAGAAGTACCACTCTCATACCCCCTGGATTATATCTCAGAGCTCGTCTCAAAGGCAAGCAAAATTCCTGAACATTCTGACTGGTGACTCAATCTGAGCAGAAATGCATATCCTGGTGCTAGGCACTCTGGGACCATCAAAACCATTATTTATTTTTAGCATTCTTTTTTTTTTTTTTTAAGAAAAACTTGGAGTTCTAAATCCTCTCCCTCCCACTCCTCCCCCATCCATTGAGAAAGCAAGCAATGATATCAATTATCTCTGGGATGGTCAGAAGCAAAAATAGGAAGGAAAATAGGACGCTGTGTACAAGCAGCACTTTACAAGGTATTTTTCTACCCTTTATATCATTGAATGATTGGTCACAGTAGCCCTAAGAAGTCTTCAGGAAACAGATTTTTATCCACACACACACTTTACAGATGGGGAAACTGAGAGCCAGAGGAGAGATACTTGTCCAAGGTCACAGGGTGAATCAGTGTCAGAAAGGGGCCAAAGACATGTCTCCTAGCAGAGTTAGAGGAATAAGCATTGGGCGGAATTCAGTGTGGTCTCAGACACTAGCTGTGTGACCTGGGGCAAGTTAGTTTACCTCTGTCTGCCTCAGTTTCCTCAACTGTAAAATGGGGATGATAACACATAATTTCACAGCATCTGTGGAAAATCAAATGAGATAATTATAAAAGGCTTAGAACAGTGCCTGGCACATAGTAGGCACTATATAAATGCTACTTCCCTTCCTCTTCCTCACTCCCAGACCCAAGGATCACAGAATTTCCAAGTTGGAAGAGCAGTTATGTGGTGCAGTAGATAAAGGCCTGGAGTGGGGGAGTCCTGAGTTCAAATCTAGCCTCAGATACTTCCTAGCTGTGTGGCCCTGGGCAACTCACTTAACCCTGTTTGCCTCAGTTTCCTCATCTATCAAATGAGCTGGAGAAGGAAATGACAAGCCACTCCAGTATCTTTGTCAAGAAAACCCCAAATGGGATCACTGAAACAACCCAATAACAACAGGGTCCTCTGCCTGCTAGGCCAACCCATGCATCAAAAACCTGGAGAAGGCCTCCCCAGGCAACCTATTTCCAATTTTGTTAGGGAGTTTTCTTGACAGATTAATTGTTCTCCTTGTAACTTCCATTCATTGTTGCTGGTTCTGCCCTCTGTAGCCACATGGTAGCCCTTCATATACTCTGAGAGCTTTCTGTCTCCTCTAAATCTTCTCCAAACTAGGCATGTACATTTCCATGGGCTGATCCACACAGGACAGATTCAGGGACCCTTCCTCGATTCCAGGTTGCCCTCCTGGATGCCCTTCCAGTTTACAATGCCTTCCCTAAACCATGGTGCCTAAAACTAAGCACAGCCTTCCAGGTGAGGTCTGATGAGGGCGGAGCACAGTGGGACTCTCATCTCCCTCTTTCTAGGTCTTTTCATTGTCCCATGCCGTGTCTCAAGAGTATGGGCCGAGTATTTCCCCATCCCAGGCTGGGAATGATGCTCCCCTTCATTGTAGGTTCTGACATTTGAGTTTGTGCCTCCAGTATTGGGGTGGGGGGGTAGTTTGTCCTGCAGCATCTACACTGGCCCTCCTTAGCGTCAGTGGTACATGGCTAGGAAGCAGAAGTGTTCAATTTACATACAAGTCAAGACATTGCTTTGTGATGTCATTCGTTGATCCTTTTTGAAAACAGAAGAATGAACAGCATGGCTGTGAGGTAGCCACAAGAGGTCAGGGCTCAGTCTGGAGTACATGTCAGGGTTAGCAGAACAGATTTTTTTTCCTTTTTTTTTTCCAGATGTATGGGTTGGCCTACAACTTAATCCTATAACCTTGGCCTTAGTGACTGGTCTAGTAGAACAGTGACAGTGTTATATTTATAGTCTCAGACGCTGCATATCGTTAATAATAGCATTATTATTATTTATATTATATATTATAACATATGATTATATAACAATATACTATGTTATTGATGTAATATTATTATATTATATTATTATACTATGTTATTGTTATTACTATTGTTATTATTACCATTTATTCAATGCTGGAAGCTTCCTTCTTTCACTACCCAGAGACAGTCGTCCAGGAAGAGAGAAAGACATCAGGTCTCTGACCATCAGGCAGTCATCAAGCATTTATTAATTGCTTACTGTGTTCCAGGCACTACATTAGCCACCTGGGAAAGCAGAGATTAAAAAATGAAACTGACCTCCCTAAGGGGCTCACAGCCTCCTCAGACAGCTGGTCCAGACTGGCCTGGGCCTCACTTCTTTGTTCCTAGCCCTGTGGTTGGCAACATTGTGAGGGTGATACAATCAGGAGAAGGCATGGTCAGTGTCCATGAGGAGCTTATGGCTTAGTTGGGGGAGACACAAGATGTGTGTGCTAGGAGATAATTAAGGAGCAGTCCAAGGGTCTCTATTGACGCTGAGAAGGGAAGAGAAAGATCAGTGTGGGCTCTGGTGCTCAGGGAGAACCTCTTGGAGGAGCTGGGACTTAAGCAGAGACATGAAGGATGTGTAGAATCTGGGCACCAGGGAGCAAAGGGAATCATGGAGGAAGAGAAGTTCAGAATCAGAAACTGAGACCCAGGCTTGCCCCCTAAGCCTGCCTCCTAAGCCAGGGCTCTTTCCATCATAACTAGAAAGGTGGTTTGAAATGACATAAAATCTTAAGGTCTTGCCTTGAAAATGAGAGTGGAAATAGAATCCTCAGCAGTGAATTGTTCTTTCCAGATGTAAACCTTAGCCTGAATTTATTCTCTGGCTCTAACATAAACACCAAAAACCCAGTTTATTTGGGAAAATGACTCAAGGAGCTAGGTGATGTAACAGATAAAAGTTGGGCCTAGAGCCAGTTCAAATCTAGCTTCAGACGCTTACTGGCTGTGTGCCCCTGGATGAGTCACTTAAAAAAAAAAACCAAAACCTCTGTTTGCTTCAGTTTCCCCAATTGTAAAATGGGAATAATACTAGTACCTACCTCCCCAAGTTGTGAGGTTCAACTGAGATAATATTGGTAACGTGCTTAAGCACGTTGCTTGGAACGTGGTTGGTACTACACAACTGGTGGTTGTTGTACTCCTTCTAGCTAAGATTTTAGGACATAGAGCCTTTCATGTGAGGCAGATAGGAGAAGAGAAAAACAACATCTGTGTGTGTCTGCCTACCAGTGGGCAGTGGTTGTCATCCACACTGCTCCTGGTATCTGGCTCTCGGGCCCACTGCCCCTGTAATTGAGAGGTAGCACAGAGGGTGATTGCTGCCTTAGTAATAAAAGATGAGGAGTCGTAGGAGAACCAGGGGCCCCCAGACAACCCACGGTGTATATTGGACTGGGTTATTAAGGGGATAATTTAGCATTTGTGCCAACTCAGCAATCAGAGTTTTTCATCTGATGGGTCAGAGAGGAAGCCAGGCTCTTAGAACAAAGGATGGAGCCCTGGGGGGCAGAGGGAATGGGAAAAGCCTGGGCTCGTTTCCATATAAGAACTGTCCTTCCTATTTGTAAAATGCCTTCATTGGGGGGATTTGCAGACATATACTTAACAATGGTCATATTTGGAAGGAACCTTGGACTGTAGTGCACTGCATGTCACCTGGGAGGGAACTTACAGCATGGAATGTAAGAGTTGGAAGGGGCCTTAAAATGCAGTTCAGGAAATTTGTTTTCCCTGTGCTGGTCACTATACAGAGGTACATTTAAATAAGATTTGTTCCTTTCCCTCCTTGAACCATCTGGTCTTACATTCCGTCTTCCCCATTTGACAGATGAGGAAACTGAGGCTTAGAAAGGGGAAATTATTTTCCCAGGGTCACATGTAGTGGCATTGGCACTGCCTAGATTAACCCCCAGGTCCTCTGAATCTCTATTCCATGGCTCTCTCTGCCTCTTTTTGGATCCATTTATACTCTGGTCCAGGGATGGGGAATCAAGGCTGCTTGTGGTTCCCCACTCCTGCTCTAGCCCACACATGGAGTTTTTAGAACAGAAAGCTCTCCCTGTACCCCTCCCCCAATCAACAGTGAGAGGGTAGTGAGATTCCTGGATGGGTCCCTCTGGAACCCATGGAGCTGCCAACCATGGAGGACATGTGGCCCATCTTCCTTTTAATGGGATCCTGTTGGCCTACTGTCACTGAATTAGAAAACAGACTGGCAGCGCCCCCCCCCCCCCTGCCCAGGATATGTTTGCCAGTGGCTTTGTTTGACAGGGAACTGAGAACAGGAAACCCAAGGGCTCCAAACATCATGCTTGGCTGGCTCCTTCAATTCCCAAAGGGCTCCCATCTCCCAGAAGCCACCAAAGGGCAGACAGTTACTTGTCTGAGGGTTCAGCCACCTGCAGCCATGCAGCAGCTCCTAGCTAACAAGCCCCTCCTGCTCATACCCATCTCAGCCTCCCCTGACCTTCTCCAGAACTCACTCATTCACTGCTAAGCCTTGTTCCCAGAAGCTCCCAAGCCAGACAGCTTGCAGAATCACCATCAGTCGATAAGCATTTAATAAGCACCTACTACGTCTTGGGTAATGTGCTAAGCCTGGGGATACAAGGAAAGACCAAAAGAAATCCCTGCCTTTATTGAGTTCACAAGAGACACCGTGCAGACAACTATGTCCCAGCAAGAAACAGATAAAAAATGGGAGCTAATCAACAGAGGGTAAGTGTTGGCATTAAGGGAAAGGGTTGGGAAAGAACTTCTTGCAGAGAAGGTGGGATTTTAGCTGGGCCTTGAAAGAAGCCTGGGCAAGTCATGAGGCGGATACAGGAAGGAAGAACATTCCAGGCATGAGAGACAGCCAGAGAAAATGCCCAGAGCTGAGAGATGGAATGACTTGTTTGTGAGACAGTATCACAGTTTGTGATGTCACTGGACTAGATGGGGTAAGGTATAAGATTGGAAAGATGGGAAGGGGCCAAGGTGTGAAGGGCTTTGAATGCAAAAGATGGTTCAGATGATCCTGAAGTTGATCGAGGACCGTTGGAGTTTACTGAATAGGGAAGGGGGAGTGGGAGTGACCTGGTTAGACTTGTACTTAAGAAAGATCAGGCTGGCAAATGAGTGGGGGATGGACTGGAGAGGGGAGGACACTTGAGAGAGGGAGATCCCCCAGCAGCTACTGCAGTAGTCTAGGCATGAGATGAAGAGGGCCTTTACTAAGATGGTGGCAGTGTCAGAGAAGAGAAGGGGCTGTAGAAGGAGATTTCTCACAGGTAGAATCGACAGGATTTAGCAGCAGATTGGACATGGAGGCTGTTGGGAGAGAGTGAGGAGTAGAGGCCAGAGCTGAGGCTTCAAGCCTGAGTGATGGTGGCATGGTGGTGTCATAGACGAGAAGTGTCCAACAGAAAGCTCAAAACACTCCTAAGTGTGGCCCAAACCAAATTAAAATGTCACTGGGAAATACTGAACAAAATAAACCAAAATAAGGAGCTGCCAGAGTTACTGAGTGGGAGTGAGACAAGGGGAGGATTGTCGTGGTAGGACCTGTGCTTTATCGATATTCTGGTGTGGCTTTTCTTAGTCTTTATGCTGCTGCAGGGATCCTTATTATGGTTTATTGGCCCACATTTCCATCTGACACCACTGACCTAAACAGTAATAGGGAAGTTAGAAGCTCAGAGCTTCAAGGCATGTAAGATGGTTGGTTGTGATCCTTTGTTCCAAAGAGGACCAGAAATGACATCCCAGATAGCATGTAGACTAAACAGGAATCAACCACCCCAAACCAATTGACAATACAATATCTATTTCAAGACCTCCAGAGATGGGTATCCAGTTACTACCTCTTAGAGCAACCGTTCTACTTGGAGACAGCTTTGATTATTTACAAAGTTTTCTTGATATTTAGGTGAAATTGGCCACTGTGCAATTTACACCGACTGCTCCCAGTTTAGGCCTCTAGATTAAAGTAGAAGGAGCCAAAGACAGCTCTTGTAAAGACCTGTTTTCTCCCCCAGGTGCCTTCTCTATGCTAAGCATCCTCACTTTTTTCCAACTAATTCTCAAATGGCATCCTGGTTATTCTTTCTGAACTTGTTGCCAATGTCCTTGCTAAGATGTGACCCCAGAACTGAATGGTGGGAACTGGCCAAGGAGGAAGACAGTGAGACTATGTTACCTCCTTCATTCATTTGTTAAACATAAGGAGCACATACTGTACAGAGCCCTGGGCTAGATGCTAGGAAAGATACATAGGTTAGATAAGACAAATCCCCTGCCCTCATAGAGCTCACGGTCTAGTTACTAGGAACCATTAATCTCCCCACTCCCATTTACCATTTGGCTACCGTAATGACTTTCACAAAGCACATCTCAGATTGTGTCACTCTTTCCCCCATCTCATCCCCACTCAATAAACTCCAGTGGCTCCCTATTGCCTCCAGTATGAAATATGAAGTCCTGTGTGGGGCATTTAAATTTCTTCATGACATGACCCTTTGCTGCCTCTCTCTACCTTATTCTTTGATCCAGTTACACCTGTCTTCTTGCTGTTCCCTGTACATGGCACTCCATCTACCATCTGCCTTTTCATTGCCTGTCTGCCATGCCTGGAATGTTTTCCCTCCTCATCTTTGCCTAATCTTTCCCTGGTTTCCTTCAAAACTCAACTCAGATGCCACTCTCTGTATGAGACCTTTCCCAGTTTCCCATCTGTGGTCTTCCATCTGCTCTGTATATTTTTTTTATGTGCCAAGTTATTTATGTGTTATCTCCCCCATTAGATTGTAAGCTTCTTGAGGACAGGAACTGTATTTTTTTGCCTTTCTTTGTATCCCAAGAATTTAGTACATACCTCATATATAGTCAGTGCTTAATAAATGCTTGTTGACTGACTGACTTGCCCCCAGTGGTATAGATCTTAACCTATCCTTGAATGACATGATCCATTTGACCTGTATGACTTTTGTTTCTTATCTTGTAAATCTTGTGCAGGGGACCTGACCAATATGCTAGGGCTTTTTATGGGTAACAGTGAAGTACAAGTCTTGTCCATTGGTTATCTATTACTTTTGCTGTGTGACCACCCTCCTCCTCTTCTGGTTTTCTTTAACACTGTTTTTTGGTGAGCCATTTGTTGTGGGTAACATGCCAACCCCTACTCACACCTACCCTTCATCTCTCTTGCCCTGTGGGTGACCCTCAACTCTACTTCTTCAGAGATAATGGTATTCCACATTCAGGGTTGGTGTTAAACAGATAGTTCTTTGTTTCGAGGAGAATCTTGGGGTCATTGTTAGCACTGTACACCTACCCAAAGGCTGCCCCACACACTCCTTTCCTAGTGAACTCTATATATAAATGATTTACAGAACCACAGATTTGAACACATCAAGTAGTTAGATTAGAGGTACTTATTCAGGTGTGGGGAGAATGAGATGACCAAGTTGTAGACAACCTAGTGTAGTAGAAAAAGGCCCGGGGCCCTTGAAACTCATGGAAGTAAATAAACAGTATTTGTAGGACCTTGGACAAATCCCCTCACTACTGTAGGCCTCAGTCTACCAACTCTGAGAGTATGAATATCTGGTTGTATGTTTAACACAGACTAATGGCCACTAATATATACAGTCATTTCTAACCCTAGGGATAAGGAAAGGAGGAACTTGAGGTGTTTTTACTATATGACCCTATGGAAAGGATCTTGGGACTGGGTATCAAGGGACCCCAGTTATAGACCTGACTCTGCCACTGATTTGCTGGGTAAGCTATGTTGCCTGTTTCAATGAACTTTAGTCTGCTCATCTGTCAAACAGGGGAAATGATACCCACTGACATGCCATGAAGATGAGGGCAAATTCTAAAGGTCTTGAGGTTGTGGTTATCATCATTGTCAATTCTGGGGAAGGTGGCTTAGGAGCAGCGAAGACAACCTAGCAGCTGTGGGGTGTTGAGAGAAGAGAAGGGAAGTGGGCTTTCTCTCAGCCAGGTTTTATGGTTTTAATAAAGATATTCTGGCCTCTGCAGTCCCACCCTGGGCTCATCCATCTAGAAGGAGGGGATTGGAGGGCGAAGATCTAACCTGAAGCAATGCTAAAGGCAGGGGGAAGGAGAGGGAAGTGTGCACCAGGGAGAGTGAGAGAGGAAGCAAACCGGTTATTTATATCCCTCATTACGTTCCCGTGGCAGTGCTGTTTATCTCTTAGCTGTGCACGTTCTCCTCCCTATTACCCAGCCTCCAGAGGTCCCCCAGCCTCTTGCTGATTCCTTCTACTCTCCAGGGCTGGGTCAGAAGCCTCAGAGGCTAAGACAATGCCAGGATCCAGGTGATTTCATGGTTGCCTTCTCAAACTCCTGGAATATCTGCTTAATCAAGCTTCTGACACCTCAGACTTGGAGAGCATTTTTAGAATCACAGAACTTGGAATCTCAGGCTCATAGAAACTTAGAATGAGTCATTGAATCTTAGTGTCATAGAATCCCAGGCTCGTAGAAGCTTAGAATTTGGTTCATAGAAGTCTTCAAGTTGGAAGGGAGCTCTGAGGCCATCTAATGGCCTGCCTTGGGGCTATCTCATCTTAGATTCCCAAACTCCAGCCCTGGAGGATTCTGGGCTGGGTGGACATGTTTGACTTTACCTTCTTTCTTTTCAAAAAATCCCAAGCATTATTTTAGGTATCCTCATAGGAACAAAAGTGCGCTTACACTTATAGTGCTGGGCAGAGGGGACACACAGGAGGTACAGTTTGGGGTGGCCCTAGATAAAAATTTGTAGTTGCAGTTGTAATATTTGGTAATTAACATTTATTTGGGCTCTTTAAAGCTTGCAAAGCCCTGTTCAGTCTCACTTTATCCTCACAGTAACCCTGGGAGTTAAGTACTATTATTATCTATATTTTACAGATGAAGAAATGGAGGCAGACAGATTAAGTAAACTTGCCCAAAATCACTCAGCTAAGTAAATGTCTGAGGTGGGATTTGAACTCAGGTCTTCCAGTATTTCCCTAATTTAAGAAACACTAAGTAAGTGCCTACTGTGTACAGAGCTGGGGGGGCGGGGTATATGAAGTTTAGAAAGGATCCTATACTTTTTCATTTAGAAAGTACAGAGATTTAGAAAATCCAGATGTTAAGTCTAATATAACAGCTATAATACACAGCATTATACAGTAGATACATTAGCGAGGTATAAGTAGAGGGCTTTATAAAGCTATTACTGACCTTACAAAGGGGATTAGGGAAGGCTTTCTGAAGAAGGGAGTCTTTGGGCTTTAAAGAATGGATACAAATGCAACAAGGGAAGGAAAACAGTGAGAAAAACAAGAATTATCCCTAAGGGAGATGAATTATAAT
Organism: Gymnobelideus leadbeateri; assembly: GCA_011680675.1. Taxonomy (NCBI): domain Eukaryota; kingdom Metazoa; phylum Chordata; class Mammalia; order Diprotodontia; family Petauridae; genus Gymnobelideus; species Gymnobelideus leadbeateri. Next base: position 126,799 of record WOXC01000005.1, on the reverse strand, counting down.
CCAACTTCTTCCTGCCCAGGGTCCCATTTCATCCCATGCCTGCCCTGCCTCACCAAGCTTTTATGTATTATTTTTTTTTTTGGAGGAGAGAAAGCAAGGCAGCTGGGGTTAAATGACTTGCCCAAAGTCACACAGCTAGTAAGTGTTGTCAAGTGTCTGAGGCCAGATTTGAACTCAGGTTCTCCTGACTTCCAGACTGGTGTTCTATTCACTGTGCCACCTAGCTGCCCCCTCACCAAGCTTTTGCAAGGAGGGAAATGATAGGAGGGATGTGGAAGCACTTTTGTAAGCTGCATAAAGAGATAAATAATGTGAATCTGTGATTGTTGTTGTTATATTTACCCATAAAGCTGCTTTATGGGATGTAGTGGAAAGAACCCTAGCCTGGGAGTCAGGAGAGCTGAGTTCAGGTTCTATCTTTGACCCCTTGTATGAACGTGGGCTTAACTCTATATTACTTTGGGCAGGAGTCTTCCTCTGTGGACTTTAGTTTTCTGCTATGGAGTTGGACTCTGGGTTGAATTCAGTGAACTCTTCCGACTTCTCCAGCTCTGACACTCTACATTCTAAGCTACCTATAATGTTTAACATTCTGTTAATGTTATTCTGTTAATTAACATAATGTTACTATGTTAATTCTGTTAAGTGATCTGAGGTCCCTCCCAGCTCTGATATTCTATAATCCAAGGTCCCTTCCAGTTCTGAAATTATGTTCTAACGTTCTATGTTTTAAGCATCCTCTCAGCTCAGACATAATATGTATGAAGTTCTTCCCAGCTCTGATGTTTATGTTCTGAGGGTCTTCCCAGCTCTGACATTCTGTGTTCAACGGTCCCTCCCAGTGCTAACATTCTATGTTCTAAAGCCTCTCAGTCTTCTGAGATCCTTCCTACCTCTGATGTTCTGTATTCAAAGGGTCCCTCCAGCTTAGACATCTTATGTTCTGAGGTCTTCTAGCTCTGACAGTTTGTGTCTCGTGGGCCCTCTCAGTTCTGCCATTCTGTGTCCTGACATTCCTCCCAGATCTAACATCCTATGTTTCAGGGGCCCTCCCAACTCTGACATTCTATATTCTAAAGTCCTTCCTGGCTCTAACATTCTTTATTTTCAGGTTTTTGTGTCTATGTGGATGGTAGATCTTTCTTCTTCTCCCCTCTCCCCTAGAGAGCTGACCAGGAAGATGGCTTACTGTATTTCTCCAGTTAATGAACTTCTATAAATAAGTGGGGGAGTGGAAGTTGTCATGGATGGGGAGCCCCCCTGCTGCCCTGTGCTGGGCATTCTGCCCAGAGCTGATATGAAGATGTTCCTGTGAGTCCTGGTTGCCTAGTCTAACAAGGCTAGAAGAGGCAGGGAAGGAGGAGGCTAGCAGCCATTCCATCTCCACAGGGAATTAGGGTAGGGGAGAGAAGGGGTGAATTGTGTGTGTGGAGGGGACATTACTTTATTAGCCATTGTCAAATCATAGAGAGTGTTGTGGAAAGAGCAGCCTAGGGCCTTTTCATCCTTTGGAATTGGACACAAATCTTCCCTTTTCTCAGCAGCATAATGTAGGAAAAATCAATAGGCCTTAGAGACACAAAGACTAGGTTTGAGCCCCCAGTGTGCCAGTAACTAGCCATAGAACTGTCCTGGGCAAGCTGGAGTTCCATGTCTGATGGGGAAGACATGGCCCCTGGCCACAGATACTCCTGAATCTGCAGTTAAAGACCAGTTTAATCTTTCCAGTCATAAAGGTAGAGGCCAAGAGAACACACATCAGCCCATTAATCTCTTCCTAATGGTCAGGCCAGGAGAGAGCCATAACTCATGGCTGATTGGAGGCCCATGCACCTTCAGGAATCAATAGCCTGTTTATTTTTATTGCTACAAGAAGCCTTTCTCAGTTTTTCATGAGCATTTCTTACTTGCTGAGGAAGAGGTCCCGGCCTCCCTGTGCTAAAGGGCCCAACCCAGAGCTGGGGCCTTATTGATTCTAAACCTCCTCATGGGGAAAACAAACAAAAAATACTCAAGCCTTTCTCAATAGGAAAAAGCCAAGATCCCCATTTCCTGGGCAGCACCTGTCTGTCTGTCCTCTTCCCGCCCTTTGGCTGCCCAGCAGTGGGCCAACACTGTATAGATGCTGGACAAATCTTTGATAATGGATTGGATTTCAAAAAATCAGAAGGGTGTTGTTTTGTTTTGTTTTTTTAAGACTTGAGAGGACACATCTAAGGATCTAAGTGCCTAAAATATAAGGAAAGATAGAATCTTAGTGATGAGGAGGGATCTGAGTGAGCATTGAGGCCAACCCACAACTAAGCAGAAATCCCCTCGACAATATCTGTAGTATCCTTGTCATCTAATGTTCCATTGAAATGCATGGCTGGAGGGCTGGCTTTGAAATCTGGAAGAGCTTCATTTGAATCCTGCCTCAGACACTTAGTTGTGAGTGCCAAACAGTTAACTTGTCTCAAACTTGGCTTCCTCATCTATAAAATGGGTATAATAATAGCATCAAATACAAGGGTCGAGAGTTGTAGGGCTCAAATAAGATAATATAGGTGAAGTAGTTTTCCAGCCTTAAAGCTCTGTATCAACAAATGTTAACTATTGATTGCCACCTTCTGAATATTCTTCTTTGAGCATGTTCTATCTTGTTCTTGGAACATCTTCCTCTCTGCTCTACTCCCCCTTTATCTAATTGATTTCTTGCCCACCCATAAAAGCTCAACTTCACTGTTCCCTGCTTCAGGAAGCTCTCTCTAATCACTCCATCTGGGTCTCACCAAGCATTTTGTCCCTGTCTAATACTGTACTTGGCATGGAATAGTCTCTCTTCTCTCATCACCTTGCCCCCCACTCCCACTAGGTTCCTTGAGGTCTCAAAACAAATGAATTAAAAAGCATTTATTGTAACCTTGAACAAGTTACTTAACCCCAATTGCCCTCCAAAAAGCAAAAAAAAAAAAAAAAAGCATTTATTAAGGCCTACTATAGGCAAAGCACTGTACTGAGTGCTGGGCATGCAAATAAAAAAGCAAGTCTTTCCCTGTTCTCAAGGAGGTCACATTCAGACGGGGGCAAGAAAACACACTTGGGAGGGTTTGGCAGCAGGGCAGATGGAAAAGCCTCATGGAAGACCTGCCTCAGATGACAGGAAGTGAAGTGAGTAGAACCAGGAGAACAGTTTATACAATACCAATGACATAGGGAAAACCAATTTTGAAAGACTTGAGGATTCTGAACAATGGACTGACAAATGATTTGAGAGAAGCATGCTCACCTCCTCTTGACAGAGAGGCAATGGACTCAAGATGTGCTATGGGAATGGGAATCTGAAGATCTTCCCTGTCCCTGGGTCCTTTGATAGGCTTAAGTGACTCTGAGAACCTTCCTTGATTTGAAAATATACTCTGCCCCCTAATAGGCTGATTGTGGTCACATGGAGCCTGTGGCAGGAGGCTTGTTTTTCAGGAATGCCCACACCTTGGTGCTCTGTGATTGGGCAATGGGTCAAGACGGTTGTAACATTCTCTAACCCAGGAGAAGGCTGTATATGCCCTGATGTGAGATTTTGCTTTGGGGCTCACTTTTGAGTTGTTGTGTAATTTGACCAGACAAGACTCTGGGCAGCTGTTGAGCCCCCCGGCTTTGGTAACTTCCCTCTATGGTAACTCACTAGGTATAGATGTAATAATGGTGAGACAGCTGGAAGCCTGTCTGCTGATCTGTTTCTCTGTCTGCTTGTAACTTGTTTGTATTCTCTGAAGTTGGGGTACTGACCTTTTTCCCCTGAACTAGGTAAATGACATATATTTGATTAAAGCAAGATTGTTAACCCATTTTGAGTTGCTTTCCTTTAGAAAAGCAGAACTAAGAACCTGTGTTGGCAGCCACTCTGAGTATGCTAGGGTGCTTGCTACTACAAGATGTGGCAATACATGCATTTTGGGGGCGTGACCAAGGCAGGGTTTTACTTTTGACTATGGATATTTGTTAGGGAGGATTTATTTTTCTCTTTTTTTGTTTAGTTGGAAGGTGGAAGGGGAGAATAAATACTTATTAATTGAAAAAAATAATAAAATTAACATTTAAAAACAAAAGAGGAAAGGTCTCATAGGCCTTAAGGTTCATTGGCATCCAAGGGGTAATGCATTTCCTTTAATATAATTTCCATTTATAAAACGAAATCTGTTTCTCGTTTTGAACCATTTGATGTTGCCAGAAACTAGTGATGAGAACTTTCTTTTCGGGATCTTTAGTAGCTGTAACTGCTAAGAATTTGGGGGCTTCTGGGGCATTTGCCAGATTGAAACTTCCCAAGAGTTGCTTTTCTGAATAATGGCTGACATGGAGGCGGGGCCTGCGGCTCTTAGGCTTGTTGGCCCATCAGTGACCATTGATCAGTTGTTAAAGATGTGGAGGGGAGGCCTCTACACAACGATTGCTCTTCATGATGGCTGTATGCTATGTAAGCTTTGCATCTCTCTTAGCACAGAATACAAGACTCTATACCCTGTAGGGGCTTAATAAATATTTGTTGAATATGATTAAAAAACAAACAATAAATGTTGGGAAGTTACAAAGTACAAACTTGACTCCAAGGAGAAACATGAGAGGATACTTCCCCCCATTCCTCTGCAAGAATGGGTGGGTGTCGATCCTTGAGCATTAAACATTGCATGGGATTTCAGATTTTTTTAATGTATTGATTGGTTTGGCTGATTTTTATTCTCTCCCCCTTTTTTTCTTTAAAAAAAAAACTTATTTAAGGTGACTTTCTTGAAGGGGAAAGAGAAAGGAGACAAATGGGTAGTTGGATGAATGATCTGTGCTATCTTCAGATGTGCATAGACTTCAAGTGACCATCGTACTTTTCTCTCTCCACAGTGGGAACGTCTCTGGTTCCTGATTCTCATCTTCACCTTCTTCCTCACCCTGACCTGGTTCTATTTCTGGTGGGAAGTTGACAATGACTACAATGAATTCAACTGGTGAGTGGGGCTGGGCCCAGGGTGCCCAGATGTATCGCTGGGAAGGCACTCTGTCTTGGTGCTCCCAGATTCAGTAAAATCAGTTAGCATTTATTAAAGACCTAAGTATGCCAGGCACTGTGCAAAGTGATGAAGATAGAAAGGCAAAACCAGTCCTTGTCCTCAAGGAACTTACATTCTAGCGAAGGAGACAACGTGTATATTAGTGGCTTCATAGAAAGTAAAGAATAAATGAAAATTAACCTCAGAGGGAAGGCTTTGTCAGTTGGCAAGACCCAGAAAGACCACCTCTGAGAGTTAGGACTAGATCTGCTTTGTGAAGGAAGCCAAGTTTATAAGACATGGAGGAATGGAGAGCGTTCCAAATAGGTATTGTAAAGGTTTGGGTAAAGGGAGATGGAATGTTGGGCATAGGGAGTAGCAAGACAGGCCATTGTGGCCAGATTATAAGAGTTTATGGAAGGGTGTAGTCTCCAAGTAGACTAGAAAGGAGGGAGGAAGAAGCCAGGTTGTAAGACCCAGAGGCTGAAGTTTGGTGGAGGGCTCTGAATCAGAGCAGGCTGTAGAGTAAAGCTATTCCTGACTTCTAGGTTTGAGAGAATGGATGTAAAGCACATTGGGGGAAATTGGGGAAGAATGAGGCCCATGAAATGAATGACGCCGATCACCTAAATTCTGGGCTTGAGTGGGTCAGCTTTTCCATGAGACATCCAGTCATAGGAGGAACAAGAGAATCATAGATTCACAGGACTAACAGAGACCTTTAGGATCATCAAACCCAATCCTTTCTTTGACTTATAAGTTAACTAAAGCCCAGTGTCACACACTGAGTTAGTAGCAAAGCTGGGAATTAAGTACCCTATCCTCCTGTCTATGCTATTGACTTGCTATTTGACCCCTCTCAGAGCCTCAGTTTCCTTCTTTGTAAAATGGGGCTTCATAGATATCGACATCCAGAGAAAGAACAGAGAGTCTGAATGCAGATTGAAGCAAACTACCTGCTCTCTTTCTCTTTCTTGTTTTGTTTTGTTTTGTCCCTTCTTTCTCATTCATTCCATTGGTTATAATTCTTTACAACCTGACTAATGGTTAATGTGAAGGTATTTGTAGTACCTATATCGGATTACATGCTGCCATGGTGGGGAGGGGGAAGGGAAAGGGAAAAAGTCTGGAACTCAAGGGATTGTGGAACTGAATGTTGTAAACTAAAAATATATTTTAAAATCTTTTTTAAAAAGAAAAAATGGGGCTTCACAATAGTTGCACAACTGACTTAGTGGGGTGGTTGTCAAAAAAATATTTTCTAAACATTCAGGAGCTGTAGAAATTGGAGCCAATGAACCAGCAAGCTGTCAGACTATATTTCTGTGACCAATCAGCTGCCTCAGAAAAGGAGCAGAGTTAACCTCCAGGCCTACTAGGTTTGAATTGGGTGCTGATGACCCTTTTCTTACCTATTTCAAGACCTTTGCCTATTAGATGTAGACTGTCAGATGGTCATGGGAAAAGGAGCCAACAAAGTCCTTTAGTCCAGGTGTTGACACACAATGGCCTAAGGCCTCAGTTCCTGTCAAAACCATTCTTAACCCAAGGGCTGTATAAAAACAGGCATGGGACCTGCCTATAGTTTTCTGAATCTTAATCTAGTCCAGTCTTTTCATTTTATTTAAGAGGAAACTGAGCCCCAGAAATAGGAAGAGACTCCCCCAAAGTCATAGAAGAAGTAGGAACAAAAGCGGGAGTCAGTCTCCAGGGCCTTCCCACTATTCCATGCTGCCATGGGAGGAACGTGAGTTAGATCAGAGGCTTGACCTGCTTGACTGGGAGGCCCACTGTCTTCTAGAGACCATCAGAGAGAACAATAACCTGACAACCAGTTTGGTCTCCATCCCTGTAGAAATTGTTCTGAGCCATGTATTGGAAGGAAAGAATTCTCCCTCCTACTTGTATAGGACTTCATGCAGTAAAAGGTTTGTCATGTCTGTGATCTCCACAGTCCTACAAAGGAGGGATTGGATTGGCTGTGCTAGGCCTTGAAGGGGTCACTGAGGAACAGCTGAAATGGGGGTGGTGGTGACTGGGAAGCAGGTTTCAGATTAATGTACAGGAGGGAGCTCTTCCAGGAGAACAATCGCCATAGTGACTATTATAAGTATAAAGAATAACCACCACAAAACCATCGAAGAGGAATGCTGCAGAATTACAGAGTAGGCATGGCCCCAAAAAAGAGATGTGGGAAGAGACCTCCTCCTGCTCCTGTTTAGAGGCTGGGTGTGGAACACTCCGTATATTGTCAAGGATTGTTAAGAATATATAGGGAACATTATATTTAGTATAATGAACAGGAAGTGAGGCAAGGATGATGCTGAGGCTTTGATCGAGATTGCACTGGGCGGGTGGTGCTGTCAGCTGATAGAGAAGTCAGAAGGAGTGGGGGCTTGAGCATGATGCCTTCTGTGGTGGCCTGTCCGGTTAAAAGTGCTTTGGGGATATCCAAATGGATATCAGAATCAGCAAATTGAATCACCACAGTATGATGGAGGACAGCTAGGTGGTGCAGGGGATAGAGTGCCAGACCTGGAGTCAGGAAGACTCATCTTCCTGAATTCAAATATGGCTTCAGACATGTACTAACAGTGTGACCCTGGGCAAGTCACTTACCCCATTCCAGTTTCTTTGCCAAGAAAACTCCAAATGGGGTCAGAAAGAGTTGGAAAGGGCTGAACAACAGCAACAAGAAAAACATGATGTTCACAGGCTCATGAGCAAGGATAATGTTTTGGGGGGCAGCAAAATGTTACAATGATCGAGCACTGGGTATGGAGTCAGGAAGATGTGAGTTCAAATTCAGCCTCAGACACTTAGTAGATTGTGATCCTGGGCAAGTCACTTACCCCTGTTTGCCTGATTTCCTCATCTGTAAAATAACCTGAAGAAGGAATGGCAAACCACTCCAGTATCTTTGCCAAGAAAACTCCAAATGGGATCACAAAGAGTTGAACACAACTGGAAACAGCAATAAAGTACAATGGAATGAATGTTGAATTTGGAGTCAGAAGACTTGAGTTCAGATCCCACCCTTGATAAATACCACTTGTTGTGACCCTAAACAAATCTTTCCACCTATGAGCTTCAGTTTCCTCATCAATAGAATGTGGAAGATGGACTAGATGAATTCTGAGATTCCTTTAAGATGATATTCTGACCCCATGGTAGCAGATTAAATCATCTCCAAAGAGAAGAGAATGCTGGGGGAGAAGAGGAAGGGACCCAAGGCCAGGCTCTGAGCAATACTGAGATGGAGGGAGCCAGAGGAGGATTTAAAAGCATTGATGGAGATCAGGGAGGAGCAGTCAGGCAGGTAGGAGGACCAGTGACACAGGAACCCAGGGAGGTGAGAAATATCCAAGAGGAGGACATGGGGCAAGAGCTAGATGCAACAAAGGTCAAGGCAGACAAGGAATTCAGATGTAGCATTGAGGAGCGCCGTGGCAACCTCTGCAGGAGCCATTTCACTGGAGTGGCAGGGCCAGAAAGAAGCAGTAGCAGCAACACCAGCAGCAAAGTCAAGATTTGCTCATTCAGGAGAGGAGATACCAAGGGTCACCCTTCCATTTCATCCCACTGCCTCCAGAAAGACAAGTGCATTGCAACTTTGGGAATGGAAGGTGTCTGAAGGGTGAAATAAAGGCAGAAAGTTACTTGGGACCCAGCCTGTTGAGATCCTTAAGCATCCTGACATATAACCAGCTGTGGGACCCTGGGCAAATCCCTTAACTTCTTAGTCCCGCTAGGACTAGAAATTGCAGAGTAGGTGTGATCTACGTTGGTAGAGGGAGTTTCCTCACTTGGAGTTCCCTGTACTGCTAAACTTACAGGACCTGTGCAAAAAAATGTGTATAACACACGAAGGTACAAAGTTATACAATAGGGACAAGAGTGTGCTGGTGTGGGCCCAGTGAGGGGCCCGGGCAGAACTGTGGGAGCTTAGAGTTAGGCCACTAAATCCTGGTGTCTGTGACTTTTAGGCTGGACAGGTTAATTACAGAATCCGAAAGAAATCCTAGAAACCAGCTGGTCCAAACTGTCCTAGAACAAGAAGCTCTTCTGCAGCATGCTTGACAAATCCTTGGAGACTTCTCTGGCTCCCTCCCGAAGCAGCCCATCCTCCTGTTGGAGAGCTCTAATTGTTAGGAGGCTTTTCCTGACATCAAATCTAAACCTTCCTCTCCTCCTTCCATTGTTCCCAGCTCTGCTACTGGGGGCCAAGCAGCAGAAGCCCTCATGACAGCCCTACAAATACTTGGAGATGGCTAACATGTTCCTCCTCACTCCCCTCCCTTTCACCAGGCTTTTAAAAATGCAATTTGGTTATGGCATTTTCTGTGTGTCAACATTGGTCCCTTGAGACAGTGCGCCACCCCCACCCCCTTCCTTCTCATTCACTTGTTTCTCTTTGTGTTAATACTGCATTCTTTGGGGTAGCAAAGGACTGGAAAGCAAATGAGTGCCCATTAATTAGAGAATGACTGAAAAAAAATCCCAATATGAGTGTATTGGAATATTTTCTTTTAAAGACTGGGTCTCCCTATCTTGACCAGGCTAGAAGTACTGAGGCCTGTCTCACTGCTCCATTTCTGGCCCAGGTTAGTTCTCTCCTTCAGCCCTTGGTAGCCCACACTCCTCCCAGCCCGGGCAGGGGGCACTCCTCATGTGGGTACCAAACACCCAATCAGCTTTAGCTCTAACCTGAGAGATTTAAAGCCTGTCTCCCCAGGAGCAGGGATAGACCAGCCTAAGCCACCATCCCAAGCTGTATTGCAATATTGTTATGCTGTATGAAAAGACTGAGAAAATCAGAATCAGGAGAACAAAATGCACAGTGACCATCACAGTGTAAATAAAAAGATTGCTAAAAGGAAGTCGAAGCCTGAGTGCGTCACGGAGAAGAGAAAACAAGATACTCCCCCTTCCTCGGGACAGACCCTTCTACACTTGGGCAGCCAGTCCTCTGTATCGGAGGTTTTTGCTTAATTGTTTTTCTTTGTCACAAGAGAAGGTTCAATGTAGGGGGAGGGGAAATCACCATGATGAAAAGACTAGTCATCAGTAAATCATTTTTCAGAGCAACTGAGAGCTATAGAACAGCAGAGCAGACTTTATTTAAACATGGACTGACTCCCTGATTTTACAGTGGAGGAAACTCACATGTCATAGAATTTAGAATGGGAAGAAACCTTAAAGATAGTCTGATGAAACTCCCTAGTTTTATTTTTTAAATGTCATTTTACTTTATTTTCAGTTAAGAAGCGTTTATTTTCTCTCTCACACACCTCCCCACTTAAAAAGGAAAAAAAGAAAAACCCTTGTAACCAATATGCATAGTTAATCAAAACAAAGTCACTCATTGGCCAATTCCAAGAATGTCTTATTCTGCACCTTAAGTCCATTCACCTCTTCTACCTTACATTAACAGGTATAATATATGGAAAAATTTCCCAGTAATTATATCTATCCCAAAGTGCAATGGACTGCCCAAGGATTTGCTACAATCCCCATTACTCCAGGTCTTGAAGCTGGGGCTAGATGGCCATTTGTTGGAGATGTAGAGAGGAGTCCACTTCAGGGTATGAGTTGGACTGGGATGGCCATCAAAGCCTCTGATTCTTGTTACAAGTTCATTCTCCAGCACTAAGAAGGCTCACAGAAGCCTGTTCATTATCTATTTAAGTCAGTAAATGTTTACTGTGTGCAGGGCCCTGAGAGAGATGAAGAACAAGTCCTTGCCTTAGTGATAACACCCAGACCATTTGGGGAGACCAAAGAGCAGTGGAAGAAGACAGAGAAGAAGTCATGTATAGGCCCTTTTAAGCCCTGTTAGTCTAGCTTTAGTCTGCTGCATTACTAAAACTAAACACAGTAATTTCCCACTTATGTGTTTGCGTGGACTGTCGCTTCCACATCCTTGAACTTGTGCCTTCTCATCTCTCCATTTGGAAGTCTTTTTCTTCATTAGAATATAAGCTCCTTGAGGGCAGGGTCTGTTTTATTTTTATATATATTTTGTCTTTGTATCTTTGTTAACTTGACACAGAGTAGCCATTTGATAATTATTCTTCTCTCAAGATCCATCCAGCTCAAGTACTGTCTTCTCTAGGAAGACTTTCTCCCTGCTGATTGGAAAGGGAAAGTGTCCTTTTTTTCTCTAGATAATTTTCCTGGAGTACTTTATCTAGATCTCTCTTTTGCTCCATTCTTTTGTGTCATTTATTTGTGTACCTGTGATAGAACCCACTGTTAGATAGCAAGTTCCATGAAGGCCAGGGAATGTAGACGTATTTACCTTTCTGTGCCCAATGTTGAATGAATGAATAGATGAATGAATGAATGAGAAAATATTTCTTGTTTCTACAGAGTACTGTGCTAAGCTCTGAAGCTACAAAGAGAAAAATAAGACAGTCTGTTCCTGTTCTCAAGCAATTCTTACTCTAATAAAAGAAAAACAAGGCCTGTACATAATAGCCATTTTATAGCTATTATGGAATTTAATTACATATCCTTTAAGGACTGTAGGAAAGAGGGTGATCATTGTGGGCTGAGATTGGTAAGAGAGAGCTTCCTGAAGGAGAAATGGGAGCTCATTTAGAGCCTTGAAGACTAGATGGGAAGGGAACATCGCTTGGGCCTTTCTTGATGGTGGTATCTACTCGTGGCTTCCCTCGATTGGAATGGAGATTTCCCTCTATTTATGATAGCTTGAATTATCACCGAGTAGTGGGGAGTCAGGGTGGGGAGAGGACAGAAGAGAGAAATTGATATTGCCTTTGAATTTTTGGTAGTGGAGAGAGAGAGAGAGAGAGAGAGAGAGAGAGAGAGAGAGAGAGAGAGAGAGAGAGAGAAACATGTACTATAAAGCTGACCTTCCTCTAAGAATGGTATTTTTATATGCACAAAATAAAATACATAATATTACAAAGAAAGCTAAACATGTTGAAATAATAGTTATCAATACTTTAAAAAAAGTCCAGGAACCCAAGGTTAAGAACTCATGCTCTAATTAGATGCATATATGCGGACTCTTCCTTCTTTGAACAGAATTGAATAAGTCACAAGCTGCTATATCAATCTGTAATCTTTTCTCCCTTCCCCACATCACCCCCTCTCCCAAATGCACCCTGAGATCCAGCTTCCTTTGTAGCTCCACATTCTCCAAGTCACTGAGTGGCATGATAGGCTGGGAAGGACCACTGAACTGGGAATCAGGAGACTTGGATTCCAGTCTTAGCCCTTCTGCTAACTTGCTCTGTGATTTTGGGCTGATCAGTTCACCTCTGTCTGCCACCATTTCTTTGTCTCCAAATGTCCAACACAGTTGGACATGATTCAATTAAATTCGCCAAGCATTCCTTGAACACCTACTATTTCAGAAGCTTTGAGGGGATATGAAGATGAATCATAGACAACCAGATCTGAGAAGGAACTAGCAGAATATTAAAGCTGGAAAGGGCATTAGACATTATCTAGGGATATTGGATAGGCATTGTATGGGGATAGATACTGGACCTGTGATTTCATTGGGATAGTTAAGTGAGGCCACTCTCTCCACTTTCTCTGTCCATTTGCAGTTTTCTTTGTTTAGGGAGCTCTGGACTCTGAAAGGTAAATTAAGAAACGTGCCCAGGATCCCATAGCCAGTGTGTATCATAGGTGACACGTATGAACCCAGGTCCTGCTGACTCCTTAGCTCAGCATCCATCCGTAACATACTTTCTATCCTTTTCCAAGTGAAGAAACTGAGGCTTTTAAGAGTTTAAGCCTGAATTCCCACGATGGGTAAATGGCAGACCCAGGACTCAAATACAGATATGACTGTTCGTCTGGATATAATGTTACTTTTTTTTTTTTTGGCTTTTTGGAGGGGCAGAGCAGGGCAATTGGGGTTAAGTGACTTGCCCAAGGTTACACAGCTAGTAAGTGTGTCAAGTATCTGAAGCTGGATTTGAACTCAGGTCCTCCTGACTCCAGGGCTGGTGCTCTACTCACTGTGCCACCTAGCTGCCCCTATAATGTTTCTTTTTAACCTCATGAGTTAACTGAGGTGTATTAATGGAATGAATCTCATGTCTTCCAAGTGGTTTTTAGGTTTTACTAAATTGGTTCCAAAACAGTAAGCATTCTTATTCATTCGCTTCCCCTCCCCCTCCATTGAATCCATTCTAACTGGGAAACAGAGAAGTCTCATTTCCTCTCTGTCATTGGGGATTTCAATATTTCTTCCATCTGACCTTAGCAAAAAAAAGGACAGTTTGTATGTATACTACACCTCTCTGTTTGAATTAATGCAGAGTGATATATCACATGACTCATTATTTCTTCCCCAGTGGCACGTTACAGGCAGTGCCATTTATGAATGCTCAACTTACAAACCAAGTCGACCTATAAAGAATGGAAGTTGAAGCTGGAACCCAAAGCTGTATGTAGCTAGAGTGAGGATTAAGGACTTTGCCACAGGGCACTGACTTCTGAAGGAACCCTCCTCCCTGCAGTAGGCCAGAGACCAACTTCTTCATATCTCCTAGATTAGATTAAATTAGATTGTGAATTCCTTGAATGCAAAGGTCATTTTTGCCTTTTTTTTTTTTTTTAAATCTCCCCAGTGAGTGCCTGGCCTTTAGCAAATAAATGCTCTAGTCTTGCTGGCCGGGACCATGGATTTCCCTATGATTGATCACCTGTCCCCTTGATTCCTAGCCTTTCACTCCTTCCACTGAACGAGAGCTAAAAAAATATGTTAGAAGGTAGAATACAGGATGTCAGAGCTAGGAGGAACCTCTAGACTTAACTGGATTTTAGGGGATGAGTCCATTCTGCAGACATTTCCTGAATAGTCAGGGCTTCATGCTTTCATATCATAGAGGACATCATAATGAATCAAGGCAGTGTAGCCTGATGGAAAGAACATTCATCTTGGAATCAGAAATCCAGATGTGCATCCCAGCTCTGACATGAACTGGCTCTCTGATCTTAGGCATGTTGCTTGTCTTTAAGCCTTAATTTCCTCATCTGCAAAATGGTAACAAGATCTCTCAGGGTTGTTGAGAGGTAAGCAGTTTTGACACCTTAAAGCCCTACAGATGTGTGAGCTATTATTGTTTTTTTAAATTGTTAGTGAAATATTTTGATTTTTGTCCTCTTTGTTCCCAAATACATCTCTCTCCACCCATGGAGCCATCATTTATCACAATAAAAAAAAAATCTGCCAAACTAACAAATATATCAATAGTCTGACAGTCTAAGACCTTCAGTCTCCCACCTCTACAGAAAAGATGCTATTTATCATGTAAATATCGTTATTCTTCTTGTTAATAAAAAATAATAGTAATTGTCCACTAATGTCTTCATCAAAGACACCCTAGAGGCAGACAGATGACTGTGGGTTCGCAAAGGTTCAGGTTCTTAGCCTAGTCTCCTGACCGGGGTAGGTTTCGATTATATGCCCAGTGATGGACTGTATCTGTTCTCTCAAGATCAGCTTTGTTAGTGCCAGACAAGCTTGGCCAGAGTGATGAATTGTTGAGTCATTGCAAATTTCCAAGGTGAATTACATCAGGGGCAGTAAACTGCCCCGATGAAGAAAGATGGAAGATGCCACAATTAAAACCATGGCTCTTTTATTTATATCACCATCATCATCATAATATATAGCCCCTGCCCTTCAACAAGCTCACAGTCTAGTCCAACACCAGTAAAGAAACTTGAATCCCAGAGAAGGTAGATATCACACTCATGGTCACCCACCAGTTTGGGGCTCTTGCAGCTATACCAAAACCTGATTCCTGCCTTTAGAGATCTCAGAGTCTACAGGTGACTATAAATAGTATAAGGCAAGATGTGATGAAAACCACAAGAAAGAATCAGGGTCTCCTTTGAGTAGAAGAGTCCTAGAAGGCTTCCTGGGGGAGGTAGCATTTGAACTAATTTTTAAAGGAGGAGAAGGGAAGGGATAGAGGATTTCCACAGGCAGAGCTGAAGTAAAAAACTTTCTAAGTGGGATAAAGGGCTGGATCTCTAAAGTTCCTTTCAGCTCTGACATTCTATGTTCTCTGGTTTCTATCCTGCTCCCCTCACACTCCCTCCCCCTTGTAAAACTCTCAAGGATCTCCTCACATTTTTTGTCCCAGCATGTTTTTCAGCCTTAAACTCCCACCCTGACTTTTGTTTGACTTTTCATCTTTCTCTTCCCAGGTTCCTCTATAACCGGATGGGATACTGGAGTGACTGGTCCATTCCAATCCTTCTGACCACTGCCACTGGCTTCACATACATCACAGGATTGTTGGTATGTCTGGTAGGACATGGCAGCATGAGAAAGATAAGTCATCTCTAGGGATAAGGATGTTCCTTCAAGACACGACCACTGACCTTGGGGACCCCATGTTTTGAGGGAAGTGACAGGATATCTTTCAAGCAATAGCTGGATGGCTGGATGGTTGGATGGATGGATGGACAGGCAACAGGACTAATGAAGGATGTTTGAGTAGACTGACAAATGTTTAGTTTAGTTTAAAAAAAAGTTAAAAAAAAAAGACAGAAGAGGATAGTCTTCGAACCATAGGACAGTGAACTTGACTCTGATTCCTAGCAAAATTATAGTACACATTATTAAAGGTTGATGAACATCTAGATAAGGAAGCTGGGTCACAAAGAGCCAGCCTGGCTTCATCCAGAAATCTCTCATACTATTCTTATGGAAAAAATGGAGATATATAGGTAAGATCACTGGTTTCCAACTCAAATAGAAATGTAGACCATTGGACCATACATAAGGATCCCTGCAGGTGCATATCAACCTAGAAACCCACATATTAACGTTACATTTAGTTGTATTTTCTTAAATTTTATTAAATATTTCTCAGTTACATTTTAACTTGGTTCAGGCAGCACTAGGAGTGTTAGTCTCTGGGCTAGATAAAAATACAGTTAAGTGATTTTGAAATGATCAAATAACCAGGTAAACCCAAACAATAGTCATTAATGGTTTGTTGTGAGTGTAGAAAAGTCTCTTATGGAGTGCCCCAAGAATCTGTCTTCTGTGTTAGTCAACAATGTTATCAGTTACTTGGATGAAAGTTCAGATGGTATGCTTGTCAGATTTGCAAAAGGCACCAGGCTCAGAGAGAGCACTAATATACACTGAATGATAATGCACACAAGAAAATCTCAACAGGCTGAACATTGGACTGAATCTAATAAGGTGAAACTTAATAGGCCTAAATGTAGTATTATTACTCCAGTTGAAAAACTAATAAGAACAAAATGGCGGGGGTGTGGGTAAAACTACAGTTCCTGTGAGAAAAGATTTGGGGATTTGAGTGGACTGCAAGACTGGCATGAGCCAGTTCTTTGACGTAGGCAGAAAGACTCTTCTGGACAGCACTTGGAGAGCATCCTGAGGAGGGCCCCAATTTCATGCCATATAAAGACTGGTTGAACAAACTAAGGCTGTAGGGTGGAGAAGACCTGATGGAGGAAAAGGGCAGGGAGTGGCCTTCAGGTATTTCAGGGCTATTCTGCTGGACCTGAGAGGGCAGAACGAGGAGCCCTTATGGGGGTGGAGGCAGGGGAGCAAGTACAGAAAGATAGATTTCACTTTATAAAATAAAAAAAAAAACCACTTATGATTAGAGCTTTCCAAAAAGTGGAATGAGCTGTCATGGAGAAGTAAGTTCCCCTTCTATGAAGATATGCAAGGAAAGATTCCCATTTGTTGGGTGGAATGTAGAGATTCTTAGGTTCATGTTGATGACCGCTAAGGCTCATTCTAGAGATAATGTGTTCTTGTCATTTGAATTGGATCCTGTTAAGGGAGGGTAGTCTCAGAGCTCGGCTTTGTAGGAAAGGGAGAAGGCCTTCTGGTGGGTGCCTCGTCCATAGTGAATGCTTGGTCTAATTGGATGACCAATGACCAAGGGTAAACAGATAGTCAAAAAGTAAGCATTTATTAGACACCTACTTTATGCCAGGCACTTGTATTAGATTGGGGATATAAGTACAAAGAATGAAACAATCCCTCTTGCAAGGAGTTTAGAGTCTAATAGGGGAAACAAAGAGCATACGTATGTATGTGTGTACAAGAATGCTTGTGTGTACATGTGCATGTATTCACACACACACACACACACACACATATACCCTGTATGGAGAATAAATATAATAAATACAAAGTCAATGAGTACAAAATAGTTTGAGGGAAAGGGCACCAGCAGATAAGGATGGTCCTGGTATGTAGAGGACTCATAGTGTAAGGATTATTTCATAGAGCCCCAAGGCTCTCAGAACTGGAAGGATCTCAGAGGGCATCTCAGCCAACTCATACCTAAGTAGGAATTCTCCCCACCCTAATATCCCTGACAAAGGGGTATCCAACCTTTGCAGAGCTAGGAGCAATGGGGGAAACTACAGAGAGACAGATTTCGGCTGGGTGTGAGGAAAAGCTTGCTAACAGTCAGAGATCTCCAAGAATGGAATAAGCCGCCTTGGGGGGTAGTAAGTTCCTTTAACTCTGGAGATCTTAAGAAGGAAACTCAATCAGGAACATTGTAGAGTGGCTCTCTGCTCAGGTGTGTGGAATGGACAAGATGTCATCTAGGTACCTTCCAGCTCTGAGGTTCTTGATTTCAGTGAGAGACAGGGAGCTCACTACCTTAAAAATACAACTTGTTCCATTGTGGGACAGCCTTGATTGTTTGAAGGCTCTTCCTTCTATGGAGCTGTAATCCGGCTCCCTTTCATTCGCTCTGTTCTTCCTTGCTCAGTGGAAGTCTGAAGGCTCTCTGCCCTTCTGTCTCCCCAGATCCTGGCCCTCTGTCACATTGCTGTGGGACAGCAAATGCACCTCCACTGGCTTCACAAGGTAAGGACCTGGCCCTGTGGACATAAGGGGAGAAAAGCAAGAGCAGAGCAGGGGTGGAAGAGAGAAGAGTCAATGCCCAGGAGTGCCCAGTGCCCACAGAGAACTAGCCCAGGAGCTGGAGGCCAGACCACCATGAGCTCAGAGGGAGTGGCTAATTACAGAAAATGTGGGTCAGCAACAAGAAGCCTGGCCTGGGAATCGGGAGACTTGGACTGGAATCCTGGCTTAGCTACTTACTGTGACAAGCCAATTAGCCTCTCCGGTCCCTAGCTTCCTCCTTTGTAGAATGGGAGATATTGATATTCCCTCCCTCCAAAAAGCTTGAGAAATACCAGTTTTTAATTATTAAACTGAAATTCACTCTGTGTGGGCTATCATTAGCTCCAGGTCTGCTGCCATCGCTCTCTTTCCCAGCCTGAGCCTCAGTTCTCTGACCTGTCAAGTTGTACTAGATAGTTTCTAAGATCTCATGCCTATTAATTTATGTGACCTTGGGCAAGTCATAACCCTCTCTGGGCCCTCATTTCTTCCTCTGTAAAATGAGAGGTTGGACCATGTCATCCCAAAGGCCTCCTCCATCCAGTTCAGACATGTTCCAGGTCTATGACTTTACCGTGAACAGTATATGGCCATATCTAGCCTTAGTTGTGTCTTCGTGACACTACTCCCTCATCCTCACTCTAGGCCTTCCTACTCGTTCTCCTCAGAACCCTGGCCTCCTCTGCTCCCCACCAGGCACTCATTTCTCTCAGTTTCAGGGCTGAGGGATGAGAGAACCATGCCAGCTGGCACCCCCCAGTGGGGGCGCAGCACTCATCTCAGCTGCCTCCCCCAGGCTTTGTGGGACTTGCGTCAGAGCCACAGACATGCCTAGGCTTCCAGAGGAGAACATAGAACATAGAACGTCAGAACTCAGAAGGATCTGAGAAAGCATCCTCTTCGTGTCCCCTATTTCAGAAAAATTTCTGTCCAGGTGATGGAAATGTTTTGCCCAGGGTTGCAGAGCTGGCATCAGAACCCAGGTCCCCTAACTGCAGTTAAAGGTTCTTTCTGTCTGTCCTACTGTGTTCTTGTTCTCTCTCTCCTCTTCCATAGAAACAGCCTTTTCTCGTGCTATCATTTTTATTTTTCTTGCTTATTGTTACCATTATCAAACCTGTCGCAGTAGGTTGCTGGGCTCACGTGACAACCTGGAGACCCAAGATAAAGTACCGTTATCACACCCAGTAGTGCAGGCCCCTCCTCATTCAGCCTCACAGCATGGAGCCATTTCCAGACACTGATGCCAAAGGATGTTGAGTGTGTGCCTCAGCCCCCTCAAAATTGAGGTGGCTGTGGAGGCTGAAGTCTGGCAGAGGGCCTTTTCCTCTCCTTCCCTTCTCTCCATTACCCCTTCCCCGCTCATACACACATACATGGTCATCCATTTGCAGTCTTCTCACCTACACACATATTCACACACACTGATCCCTACATGTAGTCACACAACCACACACAGACACATACTTGTACGCAGTTACAGACACCCACACACACACACACACACACACACACACACAGAGTTAAGCTTATGACCAGACACATCTACACATACATGTACTAATAGGGACCCTGATGACTGTAACCACTCTCTCCTGGATCATGGCAGGCCAGTTTGGGAGGGCTGAAAAAGCCTATAATAGTCACATACGATTGTACATGCTTGCATCCACACAGTCAGATAGATGCCTTACCCATAATTGTGTATGTATACACAAGCATCAGTATGGGGAACATGGGGAAGGGGTTTTCCCCACCCCCCATTCCACCATTCTGGGGGCCCTACTTTGATCCCAGCTCCTCTTCTTACAGGTGGCATTGACGGTGGCCTTGATTGCAACCCTTGTAGCAGTTTCCTCTGTAACCCAGCTTTGGGACGATGAGTGGGCTATGCTGCTAATATCATTGCAAGTGAGTAGAGGTTGGCCATCTATCCCAGAGCTGCCTCGGGATGGGGGGAAGCACCTGTACTCACTGACGTTAGCTGTGGTGGAAATTCATAGATTATGAGGCCACAGAAAGCCAGAGCTGGAAAGATGGGCCTTTAGAGGCCATCTAGTTCAACTGCCTTGTTTTATGGATAGGGGAACTGAGGCAAGTAGCAGAGAAGGAATTTGCCCGAGGTCATTGAGCAAGAGAGTATCAGAGCCTGGACTCAGACTCAGTTCTTCTGACCCTAAGTCTGTGGTTCTTTCCATCATGCCCTCAAAGTGGGGTCAAGTTCAGAATTCTGCTTAGTATAGCAGATTGTCTGGGGAATGATAAGGTTTTTAGGGCTGGAAGGGCCCTGAGAACATAGCCAGTCCACCCCCCTCTCAGTATATAATGTATAACAGGCAGCAAGGACCAGAAATCCAGGTCTTCCGACACCTGCTGCTACATTTAATCATAGCATCTCAAAGCTGGAATGGACCTCTGAGGTCAGCTAGTTCAACCCCCTGAAGCACTGTAATCTTTACAGATTCTCTTCTTGGATACCTCCAGTCATGGACAGCTTTACTACCTGTAAAGATAACCTGTTCTATAGTGGGGAAGTCTTTGTTAGAACATTCTTTATTGTGAACTATAATTTGCCTCCTTGTAATTTCCCCAGGGCCCCACTTGTCCTACCTCTGCCCTCCAGGGCCATGTGGCTCAAGGTGGAGGCCCTGAAGCCCACTTCCAAGTTGTCATGGATGTCCAGAAAGCAGCATGTATATCCAATAGTTCTTCTAAGCTAGCCTCTCCTGCATGAACCTTCCCAAGAGGATAGGAGCAAGCCTGTGGCTAGTTGTGGGAACCCTTCCTCCATAGGTTGTAGGATGGGACCGGTTGAGAACCTTCCACTCTCCCCAGAATTGGGGAGATCCATACTGTAGAGCTAACTTGTGAAATGTTGTGTCTCATATGCAGGGCACAGCCCCATTTCTGCATGTTGGGGCCCTGATAGCTGTAACCACACTCTCCTGGATTGTAGCAGGCCAGTTTGCGAGAGCTGAAAAAGTCTGTGAGTATTAGACATGTTGGCCTCACCTGCAACCATCACCGTTTGGGTTTTGTCTGGGTTCAAGAGATGGAAGGTGTGTGAAGGCAAGGAGATGAGGTTAATTTGGAGCTATCTTTCTAGTCATTGAATCTTAGGCTATCAGGGCTGAAAGGGAGCCTTAAAAACCATCTTACTTTAGAAAGGTTGAGAGGGGAATGGGGCAGAGTATAGTCCTTGGACTAGGTAGGCCTCAGGAGAACCAGCTTCTAACTCTGGCCCCCCCATCCCCACAGTCCCTGCCACCACTTTTCACTGACCATCCCCAGGTAGCACTGGACAAGTCATGTAGAAAGAGGGGGTTGGACCAATGATCAGAGCTTACATGTCTCTGTCCCTTTGAGGTTTACAATTAGACTCCTTATATTCATACGCAGAGAGCGCCATCTTCCACACAAAGCCTTTCCTGATGTCTGGCCCCCAACTGCTAGTGCTGTCTCTCCCATGACTGCTTTGTATTTAACTGCTTTGCATATATTTGTATTCCCTTTATATTGATGTTGCCCCTATTTGCATATGTAACATGACTTGTTAAATACAAGTATCTACGTAACATACTTATTGTCTCCCCTATTAGAGCATCAGCCCCTTCTTTGGAATTGTACCCTACTGGTCTTGTACTGAGCAAGCGTTTAATAAGTTCTTACTGATTGGTTGATCACTATATAGATATTTAGGTCATTGGATCCTCACAGTAGCCCTGTAAAGTAGGTAGAGTCATTATTACTCTCTCCATTTTATGGAGGAGAAAACCAGGGAGGTGATTTGCTTAAGGCCACCTAGCTAATGAGTGTCAGAACCAGATCTCCTGGATCCAAGGCCAATGGTCTTTTCTTTTCTTTTTTTTTTTTGGTCTTGGCCCTGACCAGATAGGAAGAGGGAACCAAACCGGTGATTTTTATCAGTATAGGAAAGTCCCAATGGAAAATCCCTCTATTAATGCAGATCACCCACCCTTTTATTAACTCTTAGAGAGTTGCCTGGGACATGGAGAATTTCAGTGACTTGTCCAGGCTCACACAGCTGCCATGTGTCAGAGGCAAGACCTGGGCTTTCCCCGAATCAAAATCCAACCTTGGATGCACTGTGCCTTTTCCTTTCTAAGAGCCCCCTCAGCTTCTCAGTTGATTGTGACCCATGAAATCTGGCCCAGAGAGGGGAAGTCTTGAGCCTAACAACATAGTAGGACCTCGCTGGGCACAGGATCTAAGTCCTGGCTGGAGGGTGAAGCAAAACACTGGAAGGTGCCCCAGACCCTGGCAGAAGCCCCATGCTCTTCCAGGGTCACACCTTTAATGAAGCTTGACAGCTCTGACAGCTCAGCTCACCAGACCTCAGTTTGCCCATGGTAACAATGGAATACTTGCTTCATGGATTTTTTCCCCCAGAATTGTTTGGAGGAAAACATTTTGTAAACCCTTGGCTGCTGTGGTTACTATTACTGTTGTTGCTGCTGTAGTTATATTATTGAAGCTAGCTTTCAGGAACACCATTAGTAATCTACAGAGACTCGCCATCTTCAAGGTTTCTGTGGGATTCAAGTCCACACAGCAGTCTATTTAAAGCACCCACCTGTTGGGGTGTTTTTGAAATTCAGTGCTGCTTGTTTATCACATTCCCTACATTGTATGGACAAGGCCCATGAGCACACGAGTGTGTGTTTGCAAACCTTTTGTCCCACAACCTTCCACCAAAAAAAAAAGAAAAAGAAACCATCTCTTGTCTCCCCATCCCTCTAGTCCAGCTGATCAAAGACAATAAGAGTTCCCTAAGTCCTTGTGTCCCAAGAGAGGAAGGAAAGAGTCTGTCCTCCGCACTGAGGGCCCATTGTGTGCCCTCTGTATGCCCTGGTAGGAGAGACTTAGGGCAGGAGAAAGTCCAAGCAGGGAGAGGAAGGGATTTAGCTCCTGACCTCAGGCAGTCCATCGACTGAATACAGGCTCATAGATTCAGAGCTGAAAGGGGCCTTAGAGTTCATTTAGTCCAACCCCCTCATTTTACAGATGGGAGAACAAGCCCAGAAGGATTAAATGATTTGCCCAAGGTCATACAAGTATTTAGTAGTAGAGAGGTAGAGTTCAGGCACCTTCCTGCTGTAGCTCCCTTCCTCCCATGGTCTCTGCCCTCACTGGGCCCCTCATTGTCCATCCATGATGGACGTCCATATGAACAAATGCAATGGAGACAGGTAGTTGGGTGAGGATTTCATTCGGGGGGAACAAGCATGGTGGCTTCCCATCCAGAATGCCGGGTTGGGGAGCAGCTGCGTCATTGCCTAGAGCGGGGACAAGTGCGTGTGTGCTGGGCACTCCTGCATTCTGGGAGGGCTTCATGGTGTCTCTCTTCTCTGCCTTCAGCCTCACAGATGGTCATCTTCACTGCCTACTTCGCAGTGGTGTTTGCACTCTACCTGATACCCCTCACCATCTCCTCCCCCTGCATCATGGAGAAGAAAGACCTGGGCCCCAAGCCAGCCATCATCGGCCACCGAGGAGCTCCCATGGTGAGTGACTGCCGTCTCTCCTATTGCTGACTTGGGAGAATGAGCTGCCGGGAGAAGCACAGTTATTCCAGCCCTGGAGATTCCAGGACCCACTGCCACTGCCCCTTGGCAGGCTTTAGGGAAACAGTCGGGAGCCCCATCATGGAAGGAACCAGGCCACAGAAGATTCATTTGGCCCATGCTGCCCCCTCGTGGCAGACTGGGCCTTGATGTCTCACTGACATTAAGCTTAGGAGAATCCTAAGCATGCAGAATAAATTAGAGCTATAAGTAGCCCTAGAGGTACCATCTAGTCAGAGGGTCTGGGTTCAGATCCTGGCTCCTCTTCTTCCTTCCAGTGTGACATAGGAGAAAGTCCTTTTGCTAGCCTCAGGAGAGAGGGAAGAATGTTGGCTCCCGAGCTTGGATGTGGGTTCAGGCATAGTGCAGCGGACAGGCACTAGCCTCAAAGTCAAGAAGACCTGCCTGGGTCCAGATTTCGCCTCAGACACTGAAGAGCTGTTTGACCCTGAGCACACAACTTGACTTTTCTGTGTCCTCTCTGAAATGAGGGAGCTAGACTCATCAACCTTCTCGGAGGTCCTTCCCAGTTCTCTGACCCTAAATTTCTAATGACCTGGGGCAAGCCCCTTTATGTCCCCTTGGTATAAAATTAAAGACTAGAATTGATCCCTAGGGCCACTTCCACAGAATTGTTGAGTCTGAAATGACCATCATCATCCTCCCCGTCCCATGACAGAAGATTCCTTTCCACCTATAGTCCCTGACCATCCCTCATCTAGCCTCTGCTTAACGAGAGGGAGGGGAAAGTAAAGGGAAGTTCCCTCTCCTCCCTCCCTCCTGAGGCAGCCCCTTCTACTTTGAGATAATTCTGGCTGCAAGGAAGTTTTTTCTAACGTCAAACGAAAACTTGCCTGTGCTGCCCATGTTACTAGTTCTGTCTTGCTGGGGCCAAATAGACCAAACTGACCCTGTTCCATGAGACAGGCCAAAGAGATTCTGCCTCTTCTGCAGGTTAAATATCTCCACTTCCTTCATCTGGGTTCATTGTCCTAAGAACTGTGATCTACATGCCCTCAATTCTGTCAATATCTTTTCTAAAATATGGTCCCTGGAAAGAACCCCAATACTCTATACCAGATGTAGGGTCCAGCCCCAGCAGAAGACAGTGAGATATATGACCTATGCCTCTGTCCCTTGTGTCCTCATTTTCTTTCCTCTAAGACAGGACTTCTTAATTGTGGGTCCATAGACCACCTCCCCCTAACCTCACAAGGAGTTCATGATTAGATATCAAAAGGGTCTCTGAATTTGGTTTTATAATATTCTGATCACTGTATTTCAATATAATTGGTTTCCTTTGTATTGTAGAGGGCCACTAGGTGGAATAATGGTTAGGGTACTGGGCCTGAAGTCAGAAAGAACCGAGTTCAAATTTGACCTCAGGCACTTATTAGCTTTATAAACCTCGACAAGTCACTTAACCTTGTTTGCCTCAGTTTCCTCAACTGTAAAATTGGAATAATACCAGCACTTATATCCCAGGGTTGCTGTGAGGATCAAAGGAAATAATATTTGTTTGTTTTAAAGTACTTGGGCCATAGTAGGTGCTATATAATACTTATTCTCCACTTTTCCTTCCCACTTTCCTATTCCTATGTATTTTCTGCCTTGGTAACTATCATTCTGAAAAGATTTCCAGTGGCTTCCCCAGACTACCCAAGGGCTGCATGCCACAAAGAAGGCCTAGAACCCCTGAAGGCCAGCCCCACCTTAGGATCATACTGGAATGGAGCTAGAAGTGATTTCCCCTCAGGTTGCCCAGGAAGTGACTTGGACCTGTCCTTCGCTTGTTCCTTCTCTAGATGTCGGAGCTTCAGGCCCTGTTCTGGCACAATCATGATGTTGTTTCTCAGAGAGGTTTCCTTTTGTGATTCTAGCTCTCAGGGCCAGTGGTGCCTCCTAAGTCCTTCCTATTTATAATGAACTTCATTCAGTGGACATTTACTGCCCCACCTCATCCCACACTGAAAAGCACCTCTATGTCAGAAATTAATATAGTAGTCCAGATGTGAACTTGACTGACCAGGGCATAAGGTGAACACTGACTTCCTTATTCCTAAAGGAAGATAGGAGAAAGCAACATGGGGGGCCTGCCTCTCAGGAGTTCCCAATCTGACTCCAGCACAGGAAACCATTGTGGGGGGAATCAGAATAGGTATAGATTCACGGATGGGGAGAAAACATGGGGTAATGGGAAGGGGTATCCTTAGACTAGGAGGTGATTAGGAGGCCTCGGTTCTAAACCTGCCTTGGCCACTGCCCTCGAACCAGTTTCTTTATTTCTCTAAGATAATAATTTCCTCATCTGGAAAATGGAACTAATAATCTCTATACTGCCATCTTCACAAGATTACGTTTAGGCTCAAGTGAGCTCATGTGTCCAACCCTGGAAGACTGTATCTAAGTTTACCTCCATAGAGTTGGCTACTGAGGGATGAACTTTTTGGTCACAGAAATTCATGAAACTATTATGACCAGCTTTGGTGAAGACTCACATCAATGAAGTCACATATCCTTGAAGTATTGAAAAATTACAGAGAGAAAAACTATTTGGTAAAGGTTAGAAGTTTTCCACTATTCATTTCCAAAAATTTCCTTTCTCCTCTCAAAGAAATTGCCTCTAATTCACTCACACTTTAGGCCAGGGTTTGGCCAAATTGAACCAGGGGGGGAGAACATAAGCAGGGGAGTAATGCATTCCAGGTCACACATCAGAATCAGAATGGCATCAGGAGAAGGACCCAGGTATCCAGCCTCCCAACCCCATGGCATCATCATCGAAACAGCCCTTAGAGACCTTCTGTCTTAAATACCTTATTTTGTTATAAAACCCATAATAAATAATAAAAAGGAAAGCAGAAAAAGTACTATGACCATTTCCAACTCTGTGTTTTCAGTTTGTGAGATTACCTTGTAGCTCAAACATCATCTAGGATCTCAGATCTCTTCCAGCTCAGATCTGAATTGTAGGTTCTAAGGTCCCTTCCAGCTCTGATAGTCTGTGCTTCAAAGTCCCTTCCAAATATAACATTTTATAATGTATCTATCTCCCTTTGAGCTGCTTATCAATCCTCACAACCATAGCTTAGACACTGTAGCCACCAGGTTAACAGCATATATATGTAACCTGGCCTCTGGTGGTTTAGTTTCTTAGTCTGTAAAATAGGGACAATAATACTTGTCCTGTCAGCCTCGAAGGACTCAGTTTCTCCCACCTCAGGTGGGTAATAAAGGGTTGAGGTGACATTTTTATCACCAGAGGGCATTCTCAGAGCTCCAGGGGACAGGATGCTCCTTTCTCCCTACTGGTCAGTTGCCCCATTCTTCCCATCCTATCTCTGTCTCCATTTTTCTTTCAGGAATCTCACTGCCTCTAATTCCCTCAAACTTTGGGCCAGAGTTTGACTAAATTGGATCGGGGTGGGGAGAAGACCAAGAGCAGGGTAATGGCACATTCCAAGTCACTGCAAGATCCAAATGACATCATGAGAAAGACAAGTATTGGGTCTTCCAGCCTGACAGCATTACTGTTGGAGTGACCCTTAAGATCCCTCTAGTTCAATCACCTTTTCTTACAAAAGAAGAAACTGAGGCCCAAAGAGAGGAAGTCCTTTGAACAAGGTCACATAGCCAGTAAAGTGACCCAAGCAGAATAAGGGTTCAATTTTTTTCTTTTATGCCTCCCTTACCTTGGGTTCCCAGAATGTCTTTCACAGTTTTAGATGTCCCTATTGCCTCCCAAATACAAACTCTTCAGGCTGGCGTTTAATTCCCTCTGTGGCCTAGCTCCACCATGCTTTTCAGACCTTGTTCCACATACTCTATGTTCTAGCCACACTGGACTTCTAGCTCTAGACTTGACATTTCATATCCTCTTCCATGCATTGATATAAACCCTCCTTCATGTCTGGAATGCCCTACCACCTCTTGTCCACGTTCCTTCAGAGCTCTGCTCCTGAGGTGCTGCCTCCTCCATGGAACTGTCAGTATTCTTTACCCCTTCAGGTTACCCTTTTTAAAAAAAAATTATTTGTGGTATCCTTCAACAGAATATAAGCTCCTTGGAGACAGGGGCCATTTTGGATTTTGTCCTTGTATTCACCACATCTGGCATTGTGAAGGGGAGTAGATTACATATAGCAGGTGTTTGTTGATCTAAATTGGGTAATTACTTGTAATCACACTCACTAATTCTGACTTCTTGGGGTGCTGGGCTGGATAAAGCCGTTACTGGGGGGTGTTCTAGAAGAATTACAAGGGCTGGCCTTGACACCCAGAAGTCAGGAGCTGGCCTTATGATTCTCTTCTTGTGTCTTCCTTCCCAGCTGGCTCCAGAACATACATTGATGTCCTTCCAGAAGGCCAGGGAGCAGAAGCTCTATGGGGTCCAAGCTGATGTGACCATCAGGTCAGTTGAGCAGATGATTGGTTTTTCATCTCTTCCCTGGAGTGACCTGATTTCATATTAGGTCAAATTATAGAATTACAAAATTAGATTCTTAGAATTGCCTTTTCTTTTGGAGGCAACGTTGGGTTAGGATTTTAAGATGCTAAATAGAGCTAGAAAGGACTTTTAAGATAACCTAGCCCTACCTCTCATTTTGTCGGTTAAGTTTGCTGAGGTCCACAATGAGGGAGTGACTTGCCCGTGGTCACAAAGCTAAAATGGAATTGTCTGGTCCATCCACCACACACAAACATACACATACATAAACCCCCATGTATATGTACATACACTCACACAGATCCCTCCCCCTTCTGACATCTTGTGTTCTAAAGGCCCTTCCAGCTCTGACATTTTCTATTCTAAGGGCCTTCCAGCTCTGACATTCTGTGTTCTAAAATCCCTTTCAGCTCTCACATTCTCTGTTCTAATGTCACTTTTCATTGATGCCCCTCTGTTTTCTGTCGCAGCATTCATTATTGTAAGGTCTCTTCTTTCTCTGGATACTGGGATTCTATGAATGTCTAAATCTGAGAGTAGTTCAGCCAGGGAACAGAGGGTTTGGAGAGACAGGCAGTACATGGGACAACAGTGGGGTGGAGAAGTGGCCTTAGCTAATTATCAAGGCACAGAGAACTGGATGGATGAACCCATTGGCTAAGATGCCTATCAAAGCCCAGGGTACATAGAATAATTCTGATTAGGCCCAGGAAAAACTGGGCACAAATAGACCTAACTCAGCAGATAAGGCCCATATCATAGGATCAGAGAATTTAGAATTTCAAGGGACCTGAGAGATGATCCATTCTACCTTCCTCTGTTCATTATTTCCAATCTTTCACTCCTTTGGCACATTTTCCCCTTTGTTCTGAAACCCATATTTAATAAATCCTCAATCCCTATGAGGGTTAGAGAGACAGGCTTCCATTCTCTGAGCCCAAGTTAATGGGAGCAGGAGGGCATTGGCATGAAGTCTGGTAGAACCAGGGAAATGCAGCTTGGCATTACTGGCACCAATAATCTCCAGGGTGGACTTCATGATGGGGACCTAAGAGTGTATATACACTGATAAGTGCATAGATAATTGAGTGGATATTCAAGAGTGGGTAGTAATTAAGGTATATCAGATAACAATTGAGAGTATGTGGTGGGTTATGCTGTAAAGATGATTTAAAATGGGTAGAGATTAGTCCACAGGCAGATAATCACAGAATCTCAGAGCTGGAAGGAGCTTCAGTGGCCGTCTGGCTCACTAATACCAGGTCATTAATCCCCTTTAAGGGCCTTGAAGGGGAGCCCGCTATATCCCAAAGCAGCTCACCCTACCTTTGGATAGCTCCAATTGTTGGGAAGCTTTCCCTTACATCAAGTCTCAAGTCACCTCCCTGTAATTTATAGCAGTTCTTCCTGGTTCGGTCCTTTAGAGCTAAACAAGAAATCTAGTCCCTGTTCCAGTGACAGTTCTTTAATACTTGAAATTAACAACCACCCTCCCGCTACATACACACACCTCCCGATGCCAAAGTCTCCTTATCTCTTCTCTAAACATCCCCAATTCCTTTGCCTCATTTTTACATAGCCCAAACTCAAGACCTTTAGTCATTCTGCCCCTAATCCTAGACATTTTCTGTCTAACTTGTTAGTGCCCTTCCTAAATATGACACCTGGAACTAATCATAACATTCCACTATAGCCCAACCATGGCAGAGTTCCACAGGACCACCACCTCTCATCTATTTATACTTGTCCCTCCTTCTACTTGTGAAGTTGATATTTCTTAACCCAAGTGTCAGACTTTTCTATTGATTCCTAATAAATGTAATTTATTTAATTTTAATAAATTTATTAAGTTTGACCGAACCTTCTAGCCTATCAAGATGGCTTTGGATACTGATTCATTCTACTTGCTACCTCTTCCTCCTAACTTTATGCCATCTGCAAATTTGATAAGTACTTCACTGATTAAAATGTTGAGTAACACAAAGTCAGTGTCTGAGCCTCTTCTCAAGTTGACCTAAAACCATTAATGACCATTTTTTGGAGCTGTCCATCCAGCCAGTTCTGAATATCATCTAACCCAGAAGTGTCAAACACATAGGGCCAGCCAGCAACCCTCCCCAGTGAGGCCCAAACCATATTTAAAATATAATTAAAGTTTTAAATTAAAATTAAATTATTAAAATGTAATTGGGAAATAATAAAATAAAAATACAGTAGAACATAGATAACCTTAATATGTGATTTTCTAAGTCAGTATACTGCCAGAAGGGTTGTCATATATGGTTTAATAGTCCTGTTCCAACCCCCATCCCTAGCTTTCTGTTAGAGTTTGATACCATTGACCTGATCCACATGTCTCCATCTTGACCACAAGCATAGCTTAGGAGTAGACAGTATGCAGTCTATACAGGTAATCAAGAATAAGCCATCTTTAAGGGCCTAGGATAGGATAGAATCTACACGGCTCAGATAGTATTTGCCCCTCTACCTTGGGTACCCCCCTGGGGCACAGTGGGCTCCCTGGAGCTCCGGTTCCACTAGTACTGGGACAAGGCCCCGAGCTAATGTACTAAAAAGGACCTACCTCTCTCCCGGCAGCCTGGATGGTGTTCCATTCCTAATGCACGACACTACCCTACGCCGTACAACCAACGTGGATGAAGCCCTCCCAGAGCTTGCCCGACGGCCTGCCTCCATGTTCAACTGGACTGACCTAAAGCAACTCAACTCGGGAGAATGGTTCCTCAAGGTGTGTCTGTATTTCCAGTGGGACAAGCCTGAGAGGTAGGGGTGAAGGAGAGGGGCCTGGAAAGAGCAGTCAGTCAGTAAACATTTATTAAGTACCTGCTATGTACCAGGCCCTGTGCTAAACACTGGGAATAAAGAGATACTTCCTGCCCTCAGAGAGCTTCCAGTCTAACGGAGGAAGATAATATGTAATACATAAAAGGAAGTTGAAAATGGGCAAAAGGGTGTGTGTGTGTGTGTGTGTGTGTGTGTGTGTGTGTACCAAGATGGGGGCAGGGGGGTGGAGTAAGTCCAGAGGAGAGGAGCCAGGTGGGAAAATGAAGAGATGACTGGCCTGGGCACCATCCTTAAATGAACACAAATGGAAGAAAACATAAATCATCACTTTAAATGTGAATGGATTCAGCAAGAATGACACATTAAATTTAAAAATATGTATTTGGAAGGGGTGTGATGGAGAGGTCAGATGATCCATGGAGCTTGTGTGTCAAGTCTGATATGTGACATGACTGACATGTAGACCTTCTGTGCATACAGACTGACCCCTTCTGGACTGTGCACTCACTGTCAGCCTCCGACTACAGGGAAGCACAGAACCAGTCCATCTGCAAATTGACTGACCTCTTGGAATTGGCCAAAGGGAACATGACCCTGCTGCTCAACCTTTGGGACCTGCCCCATGACCACCCTCACAGGGGCACCTTCTTCAATATCACTCTGGATGCTATCCTCCGCTCTGGCCACCCACAACACCTGGTAAGCCCTCCATGGTCTATGGGCAGCTCCCTGGCCTCTTGAGAAACCAAGTGGGCTATTCTGCATCCATGGCTACATTCTCAATAAGCTTGACATGTGAACTCAGAAACCATTTGGAGTTCTGTCCTTGCCTTAGCTAACTCCTGGTCTGGCAAGGAGAGAAAATAAAAATCCTCTCCTACTTCTGCTGTGGTTCATGCTCTCCTCTGTGGTTGAAGTGGTCTCCTTACCCACCAAAAACCTCCTCTTCCTTCAGGTACCAGCTCAGGTATCAGGACGCCTTCACTGAATTCTGACTAAAAGTGCTCCTTCAGTCTTTGAATCTCATGGACCCCTCTCTGTTTGACCACTACCATTCACTAACCACATTTTGCCTAGTATTAGAGCTATCTGTCCATTTTCCAGGTGCCCTTCCTCCTGGATCATTGGAGATGGGAGGGAAGAGATTTCAACTAGAGACCCCACCCCCACCCCAGTTTCTCTTGTGGCCTGAGCTGCTGGACTCTCACTTTGGCTCTGTGTGTTAAGGTGGAGATTGGGAAAAACCTGACTGAAAAGTTAGATTGATCTCTCATCCTAATCCCAGTGAGCCTTGACCTCAGGTCCTTTCTTCCTCTCCCCCCATCCCCACTCTTCTCCACCCCAGGTTATGTGGCTGCCCAGCAGACAAAGGCCATTGGTAGAGAAAATAGCTCCGGGCTTCCAGCAGACCTCAGACATCAAAGAGACAATTGCCAGTCTGCGACGTGGGCACATTCAGAAACTAAACCTACGCTACACTCAGGTCTCCAGCCAGGACATCAGGTACAGCCACACCTTCTTCCCAGTGTTCTCCTCCTCCCCTTGGCTTCAGGGAGTCCCCAGAGAGTAGGGAAGTGCATCACTTTATTATTGTATTGCTGTCCTTTAAACTGTAAAGCTTATAGTTTAATTAGGGAAAAAGGGCATCCCGAGACCATGACATAATAGAAAGAAATACAGGATGATGAGTTAGGAATTAAACTTAAGTCTCAGCTCTGGCACTAACTCACACATACCCCCTCCCCTTTTCTAAGAGCTCTTTCAGCTCGGAAGTACCCATGACCATGGTTATCTGGTTGGTTCTGGGAGGTCAGACTTCAGAGGCACTCAAGTATTCTTTTTTTCACTCTTCTCTGCTCTCCTGGTTAGGGACTGCTCTGCGTGGAACCTGAGTGTGAACCTGTACACTGTCAATGAGCCCTGGCTCTTCTCCCTCCTGTGGTGCTCAGGCGTCCAGTCTGTCACATCTGACAACTCCCACACCCTGTCCAAGGTGCCTTCCCCTGTCTGGATCATGGTAAGTCTGGCAGGCCCCAGCACAGGTGACAGAAAAAAATGAAAAGACATTTATTAGACACTTACTGAGCTAAGCACAATGCAAAATCCAAAACAGTCCCTCAGGGAGCTTAAAAATTCTAATAAGCCAACACATATAGGAGATTGGGACTAAGGGAAGGGACCCCATTCCCCTTTCTGAAGCCTCTACTTCCCCTGTAGGTATAAAAAAAAATACTTTTCTTTTTCTAGGTCTGTGATTTTATCTGTGTAGTCCCTCTACCAGTGGAAATCTAACAACTTAGAATCTTAGGGAGTTTTCTTGGGGGTACTGAGAAATTGAGAGACTTGCCCAGAGTTATACAGGTATCATATGTGAGAGATTGGACTTCAAATTCAATTTAGAGGAAAAATACTTAGAAGACACCCAGAAGAAAACTCAAATCTAATTTTCATAACTTTAAATATGAATGGATTCAACAAGAGTGACAAATTAGATAAGAAATAAATGCTTATTCATACAGAAGGGACATGATGGAGAGGTCAAGTGATCCATGGAGGTTGTATGTCAAGTCTGATATGTGACATGACATGTCCCTCTGTGCGTAACAATTGAGGCCTGTTTCTGAGGCCCCCTCCTCATATATTTTCATCATCATCTCATTTCTCTGGTATGTTAAAGGTTTACAAAGTGCTGTGTTCACAACAACCCCACGAGGGAAGTGGTGCATCTGTAAAAGGAGGAATCTTATCCAGGATCGCACAGCTAGTAGGTCCCAGAGCCAAGATACAAAAACCAGGTCTCCTGACCCCCCAAGTCCAACGTTCTTTCCACTACACTAAGCTGCTTCTCAATAAAAGGACCAGAAGGTCAAAAAATATAGAACTAGAAAGGACATTAGAGGCATCTAATCCAAACCCCTCCCATTTTACAGGTAATGAAACTGAGCCCCAGAGAGAAAAAACGATGTGTCTAAGGTCACACATAAGATCATAGATTTAGCGCTAAAAGTTATTTTATTTTTGAAGCTTACAATCATCCACCCATGTCCTCTCTGGTGTTTTGGAAATGAATTAGTCCTCTAAATTGGTGTTGACCTTGCCTGCCATCTCTCTTAGCAAAATGTGTGTGTCTTTTATCTTCATTAATGTGTCTTCAAATTGGGTATTGATTTTGACCTTTGTTGATATGACTCCCACATCAATAGCCAATCATTTTTTGTCTATTTGGATATAACCAGTTTCTTTTTTTTTCCATTTTGTTCAGTGCCCACAGTGTCCAGTACCTTCCAATTCTTGAAGAACATATGTCTCTTAGTGTCTTATACCCAAGTATGGTCTTTTCATGTCTTATACCCAAACTCTATTTTCCTACATGCTCCTCTTCATCTTCCTTCTGCCTACCTTCTGCTTGAAATCTCCAAAAAATCAGGGTATAAATTAACTTGAATTGTGAGTCCTTCTAAAGTCTTCATAGGGTCACACAAAAACTAAAGGCAAACTTGTGTGGCCTTTTTCAGATTTTTTTTTCTTCTCTTAAGGGAAAGAAATAAAAGGTTAAACTGACCGATTTAAAAATCAATGACCTTCAACATAAAATGTTATTCAGCGTTCGCAAAAAAAGATTCCTAATACAGTTTTTCTGAAATAAAAGGTTAAACTCACCACTTTAAAAATTAATGGCCAGGAATATAAAATGTTTTTCATTGGTTATAAAAAAGATTCCTAATATAGTACTTCTGTTCCAAACTTTATCTAAATAAATTGGAAGAGGGAAAAGGAACAGCAATAGCATTTCTATCTTGCTTCCTGTGTGTCAGGCATTGTGCTAAACACTTTTATAATTATTACATGGTGTCCCTAAAGTCTGGGCACATAGGAAATCTCATTAAATATGCATATTTTCAAGAAATGAAATTTTCAACAACATTTTATTTAATTAGCATAAATTTTAGCCATGACAATTTCATATGGAATAAAAGCTTTCATTAGCTACTGGGGACTATTTTCCATATTAATGAAATAAATTTAATTAATTATTGAGATTTCCTATGTGTCTCCTATGTCTTCCTATGAAATCTCATTTATGCTAATTAAATAAAATGTTGAACATTTCATTCATTTCATTTCTTGAAAATATGCATAGTTAATGAGATTTCCTATGTGTCCAGACTTTAGGGACACCCTGTATTTCGTTTGAGCCTCACAACAACCCTGGGAGGTAGGTGGAAGGTAAGAAGGAGGGAATGAACAGTGAAAAGAAGCTGATAGACCAAGGGAAAAGTTAGAAAGAGTAAAACATAAAGAGAAAGAGAAATAAAGGGGAACACATATATACAGAGGGGGAAATAAAATATACGTACTTCCCACTTCTATCTACTTCTGTTTAGGAACATTTATTGACCACCTATGAGAGTAGAGACAATCGGTTCACAAACACTTACTAAATACTTATTACATGTCAGATGCAGTACTAAAGACTAGGGGGATTTTATTTATTTATTTATTTATTTTTAGTTTACAACATTCAATTCCACATGCCTGTGAGTTCCAAATTTTCTCCCCCCTCTCTTCATGGCGGCATGTAATTCGATATAGATTCTACAAATACCTTCACATTAAATTGTAAAGAAGGGTTATAACCAATGGAGTAAACAATGAGAAAGAAGGGACAAAACAAAACAAAACACAAAAGAGAGAGAGCAAGTAGTTTGCTTCAATCTGCATTCAGACTCTAGTTCTTTCTCTAGATGTGGATAACCCTTTCCATCATGAGTCTTTTGGAGTTGTCTTCTAGCCTTGTATTGCTGAGAGGAGCCCAGTTTATCAAAGTTAGTTGTCACAGATACTATATGCCTGTAACTGTGTACAAAGTTCTCCTGGCACTGCTCCCCTCACAGCATCAGTTTATATAAGTATAGTCAGTTGGTTCCTCTTTTTCTTTTTTTTGCTTTTTGGAGGGGAGAGGGCAGGGCAATTGGGGCTAAGTGACTTGCCCAAGGTCACACGGCTAGTAAGTGTGTCAAGTGTCTGAGACTGAATTTGAACTCAGGTCCTCCTGACTCCAGAGCTGATGCTCTATTCACTGCACCACCTAGCCACCCCTGCTCCTCATTTCTTATAGTACAATAGTATTCCATTATATTCATATACAACTTGTTTAGCCATTCCCCAATTGATGGGCATCCCCTCAATTTCCAATTCTTTGCCACCACACAAAGAGCTGCTATAAATATTTTTGTATATATGGGTCCTCCTCTAGGGGGATTTTTTAAAACGCAAAAAAAACCAGCCTCTGCTTCAAGGAGTTTTTATTCTAATGGGTGAAACATGTATAAAGCACAGCATGCAAGAAATACATGGTAGATGGAAGGGATCTTGTAGGAAATGTCCCTGGCAGCTGGGGGTGGGAGGTGGAATAGGGGTTAGGATCCAGGAAAGACCTTTAGAGGGAGGTGGTGCTTGAGCCAAGTGTAAAGGAAGCCTGGGATTCTGAAAGTCAGTTTTTTAGAGGGAGAGCATTCCAGATGCATAGCTGTCCCTATACATACATACATAGTGCCAAGATACAGCACAGACCCACTCCAGACTGAGATACAAACTCCACAAACACTGACATCCCCAGTTACATATGCCACACACTAACATAGAATAACAATGTAAAGAGGAGGAAAAAAAGGCAGTTCGGTAAAACCAGCCCATAGATCAACCAAGTCTGACAGTGCATGCCACATTGCACATCCATCATTCCCCAAACTCTACAAACAAGAAATAGTTTGGTTTTTTTGTTTCTTCTCTAGGACCATATTTGGTCATGCAAATTGTATAGTTTTATTGTTGTTTCTATTTCTGTTGCTGGGATTGTGCCTGTTGTTCCCTGGTCCTGCTTACTTCAGTCTGTATCAGTTCATGTAAGTTTTCTTATGTTTCTCTGAAGTCTTCATATTCATCACTTCTTACAGGGTAATAATATTCCACCATTGCCTGATTTTCATGTTCTACCTGAAGACACTTTACCCCACGGATTCATACACACTCACATCTTCCCATACTTAAATGATTAGTAATTTCATCAGGGTGGGTTGGGTCACCAGTCCAGCTCCCCTACCCCAAACCTTCACCAATCCAGCTCCCCTCCCCCAAACTATCTCAAGTCTATGGTTTCAGTGAGTACCTGTGGCTAAAAAATTGATGATCGTGGCGATGAGCTTCCTGGACCTTAGCTAGGAGGTCAAATGCTG
Organism: Gymnobelideus leadbeateri; assembly: GCA_011680675.1. Lineage (NCBI taxonomy): Eukaryota > Metazoa > Chordata > Mammalia > Diprotodontia > Petauridae > Gymnobelideus > Gymnobelideus leadbeateri. Next base: position 89,795 of record WOXC01000005.1, on the reverse strand, counting down.
AGTCCATCCCTGGGCTTAAAAACTTTCCAACTTGGTAGGACATTTGAGAGCCCAAGCCCTATTTATGCCATCAAAAGACATCAAGGAAGGTTACCAGTGAAGCATCCCTATATTACCATAGGATCATACACTTAGAGCTTGAAGGGTCCTCAGAGGCCATCTGATCCTTTGTTTTACAAGTGAGGAAACAGAGTCCTTGGAGCTTGAAGGGAAGTGAGGAGACCTGTAGAGGTTACGGGATTGCCCAAGGTTGCACAGAAATAGGATTTGGGATCATTCCAAACAGCCCACTTTTGGCCAAATTGTGCTGCCATTATGGTGATAAGGAGGAGGAGTGTGATGTGGTGAATAAAGTGCTGGACTGGAAGTCAAGAAAACCTGGGTTCAGGGGCAGCTAGGTGGCACAGTGAATAGAGCACCAGCCCTGGAGTCAGGAGGACTCGAGTTCAAATCTGACCTCAGATATTTAACACTTACTAGCTATGTGACCTTGGGCAAGTCACTTAACCCCAATTGCCCTGCCTTCTCTCCTCCAAAAAGCAAAGCAAAACAAAACAAAAAGCTGAGTTCAAATCTCGCTGCAGACAGTTGCTAGCTATGTGACCCTGGGCAGTGGTTTGGTAAATAAAATGTTTTACTTGGAATTCAAATTCTTCCTCAGATGCTTATTAGCTATGTGATTCTGGGCAATGATATCAGTAAATAGAATACTTGACTTGGAGTCAGGAAGGCCTCTGTTTGAATCCCATTTCAGATATTTACTAGCTGTGTGACCCTGGGCAAGTCACTTTACCTGTTCTGTGCTTCAATAGAAGGAGGATGTTAGATTCTATGAGATACTTTCCAACTCTGAGCCTATCTAAGCCCTGTAAAGGGAGATAATCTGTGCATTACCTACCTCACAAGGCTATTGTAAGGAACAAGTGACTTAGTGTATGTTGACAAGTTAACAGACCTTAAAGTGCAGGATCAAATTCACCTCCTGATCCAGGGTATATGGCAGGCAGTGGGGAGGAACCTGTGGTCCCCTTCTCAGAATCATTTTTAAATTAGAAAATACATAGAATTACAAAGGAAACCAATTATTGAGTAATAGTTCTCAAAATAGGGGTTTTTTACGTTCCCAGATGCTAAGGTGAGAACTTCCTGTGCTTGTATCTCTCATGTTTATAACATTTAAGGCTTACTAAGCACAGTTCTCCCCAACAACCCTGTGAGATGGGAGCACAAATGTTATTAAGCTTATTTTTACAAATGAGGAAACGGAGGGCTCAGGGAGCTTAAGGTGACTTCTCCAGGGTCACCCAGCTAGTATATGTCAGAGCCGAGGTTGAAAGTCTCCCTATAATCTAGCCCCCTTCTACCTTTCCAGTCTTGCCACACCTTACCACCCAACACATACTCTTCACTTCAATGACACTGGCCTTCTGGCTGTTCCAGAAACAAGACACTATGTCTCTCTGGACATTTTCTCTGGCTGTACCCCATGTCTGGCATATCCGTCCTCCTCTCCAACTTCTTTTTTTTTTCAGTATTTTATTTTACCCCAGTTACATGTAAAAACAAGTTTTTTTTAACTTTCATTTTTAAAACTTTTGAGTTTTCAATTCTCTTCCTTCCCTACCCATGCCTCTCTCCCTGAGAGGACAAGCATTTCAATATGGGTTATATGTGTATAGTCATGCAAAACATTTCCATACTCCCCTCCAACTTCTGACCCTCCCTGGCTTCCTTTAAGTCCCAGCTAAAATCCTACCTCCCAGAGGAAGCTTTCCCCAGCCCCTATTAGTTCCAGTGCCTTTCCCTCTGTTAGTTATTTCCCATTTATCATATCTGTAGCTTTCTTTGTTTATATGTGTTTACATGTTGAATCTCCCCACTAGATCATGAGTTCCTTGAGTGCAAGGACTGTCTTTTGCCTTTTTTTGTATCTCCAGCATTTAACACAGTGTGTGGCACATAGTAGGCATTTAATAAAGTGTTTATTGAATTGAATTGAAACTCACTGGCACTCAGACCCTGGCCCCAGGCACGTGCCTCCCTCTGATGCCTCTGGGCATTTCCCCATCTTGATAAAGAGGCCTGGGGGACCTCTGTGAGGGAAGACTGAGGTTGTTACTGTTTCAGAGTCTCCTTCTGACCACTGAACCCTTTTGGGTATCCAATTGTTTTCCAGGCCCCGGACGAGTACTGTCTCATCTGGATCACGGCTGACCTTGTGTCCTTCACACTCATCGTGGGCATTTTCGTACTTCAAAAGTAAGTAATGTTGGCCGCCCTCCTACAGCCGTACCCCAGGCCCAGGTCCTACCAGACCAGGATTAACAACCTTGCCCTCAACCTGTTGTTCCAAGCTCTTTGTGGTCTGGGGGCCTCATCCCAAGATGCTTTTAGCCATACCATTTTTTTTTTTTGCCCATTGTGGTTATATAAGGGACTTTAGATTTTCTTTTGTCTAAGCTTTGGCTTCTCCTTTTTAAAATGAGGAAATTGGTTCAGAGCGGAGATGTCAAACTCAAATAGAAACGTGTGTATATTAATTTAGAAAACCACAAATTAACATTATGTTGTGCTGTATTTTTATCTTGTTAAACTTTTCCCCAATGACATTTTAATCTAGTTGGGTAAGCATTAGGCATTTAGTACCTCTGATCTAGATAATTCTCTAGTTCTAAATCCTTTGAGCCCAGGAGTTTCCTCCTTTTTCCCTTTGGCCAGAGGCTGAAACCCCTGAGCCAAACTCAACATATAGGAGGACAAACCTGAAGTCAAAAAGATGCCCCGGTTGTGCCTCGGCTCTGGCAAGATTAGTGGGCTGAAATGAGAGCCATGGACTGAGGATCAAGAGACTACGTTTCAAATCTAAATTGTTTTTACGTGTAATTAGAAAAAGAAGAAAATCCTAGTTCTGTTTGTTACTCTCTTACCATGTGACCTTAAACAAGTCACTTTCTATTTCTGAGTCCCTCTTCTACAAAACTGACCTGTAGGTCCTTGTTCAGCCCCTTCCTCCCAGAGGTGAGCATGATGGAATGCTTGAGAGAATCCAGGCACTTTATTTAGAGAGAATAATCACATTTTTACCTGTGCCTCTGTTTTTTTAAATTCCTTATATTTTAAAAGCTCTTTGTAACCCATAGGGAGCTCTTGAGAAGGGAATGTCTTATAATGGACTTGGGAGTGAGGAAAACCTGGGTTGACATCCTGCCCCCAACACGAGTGGACAGGGAATAATAATACCTAAAGTACATGCTTCACAGAATTGTTGGGAGGCTCAGGTGCAATTAATAGATGAAGTGCTTTTGCAAACCATCATAGAAATGTCAGCTCTGATTTTTGCTCTTTATAATTCCTTTCAGGGGTTTAACCATTTATAATGTCTTTTATAATTTTAAGGTGATTTATACTTTGTAATTAACAATTTTCCAAGGCTTTTACTATTTACAAGGCCCTTTTCTGTTTTCAGAGAGCTTTATCTTGTCTGTTAAGCACCTAATGTGTGTGCCAGGCACTATACTAGATGGCAGAGGTACAGATATAAAGGTCAGACCACCTTTGCCCTCAAGAAGCTTATATTCCAGTGAGGGAACAGAGTCATCACTGCAGTTAATTTTTTCAAGAAACAATCATATAACTTGAATATATCCCTGAGAGACTCCTTGTTCAAGGAAAGCCTTTAAGGTTGCATTTGGCATTTTTATTCTCAAAGGAGGATCCTAAATTCCCTACCTTTCAGTCAGTCTTGTGATTGGGAATGTGCATTCGGCTGCAGAGAATCATTTGCAGAAACTTGGACGAGTCACTTAACCTCTGCCTGCCTCATGGGAGCAATAATAGCACCTACCTCCCAGGGTTGTTGGAAGGATCTGTAAAGTGCTTAGCAGGTGCCTGGCACATAGTAGGGCTTATAAATGTTAGTCATGATTATTTTCATCATAAGTATTACTGTGGTTATTGGGATCATTAACACTGTTATATTATCAAGGTTGCCCTTGTCCAGAGGGTTGTAGGGGCTGCTTGACCCATCCATTGTCCCATGTGCCTCCTCCAACACCTGTGTGGGGTTGACCCAGACAGAGATCAGTACTTTTGTCAAGTGGGAAAGTAACCTGACCGAGATCCCAGTGATCAGGCCCCAGCTCTCCTGGTGGCCTCTCGAAGGTTCTTTTTACCCCCATCACATCCCTGTCCCAGAAGCTGTCTGGGGAGATGCCGCCTCCCCTCCACCCCATGAAAGGCCATCTTTTCCCCCAAACTGGACAAGAAGCACAGGGCTGCGCCTTCTTATGGACTGTACCTCCGGGAAGTTCAGGAGGCACTGGGGAGATGGAGGCTGGCCGGGGAGAGAGCAGAGAGCCCGATGGGTGGAGTGGGGCCCAGGGCGTGGGCCCAGGGCATGGGCCCCGGCATCCCCTGACTTCTCTGACCATTGTGCCTGTCCCTCCTCTCTTCTCCTCTGCTGCACTCGGGCCTCTCTCAGCTATCACTTAATCAGGTAATTCTGCTGATGCCTTTCTTTCCTCCCCTACTTTACCTTCCTCTCCCCACTTATCCTCTGTCCTTCCCATCCCTCATTCCCTTCTCTTCCTTCCTCCTTCATTTCTCCTCTTTTCCTTTCTCTCACCTTGCCCTTGCTTCCCTCTTCTACCCCTCCTCCTCTCCTATTCTCCCTTCTTCCTCTTTACCTTTTCCTCCTGTCCCTCTTCTCCCTCCATCTTTCTCACTTCTCCTTCCTATATACTGTTCCCTTTTCTTTCCACTTCTCTCCTTCTATAGTAGAAAGAGCCCTAGAAACTGATCTTACTCAGCTCAGTCGGTCCCTGACTTGTAAGCCCTTGGACAGATCACTTCTCTTCCTGGGGACCTCATTTTCCCCAGATGTAAAATCAAGAGGTTGGACTGAATGGTATCTTAAGATTATCCTTCCAGTTCTGGGAGTCTAGACTATTTCTCTGCTCCCTCCCCTACTTCTTTTTCCTCCTTTCCTTTGGCCTCATACCCCCCTTGGATAAGATAACTGCCCTCAGCAGGGCTGGGGGGCCAAGATGAGAATAAGGACAGCACCCAAGCCCAGAAGAGGATAAAAAAGGGAAAGTCACTGATTTTTGTCAATTAGTGTCCCAACTGACAGCTCCTTTAGATCCCCAAAAGAGGAGAAGGCTGCCTCAGTCTCCTCACCCCATCCCTTTCAGGGTTTCCTTCAGTCTGTAGGCCAGGGGTTCTTAATCATTTTGTGTCCTGGACCCCTGTGAGTAATCTGAGGAAGCCTGTGGACCCTTGTAACAATCACGTTTTTCATTGCATAGAATAAAATACATAGGATTTCAAAGAAAACCAATTACATTGAGATACAGTTATCAGATTTTTTTTTAAGTTCACAGACCCCAGATTAAGAACTACTGCCTTAGGCCATTTCCTGGGTCAAAGGGGAGGAGGCATTGAGCTCCATGGCCCAGTCATCAAGGGGATGTGAGCTCTGCTGCACGGCAAGGGAACTCTGGAGCTCTGTGGAATGAAAGCACAGGTGTTAGTTGCCAGGCTTATTCCCAGACCAGACTTTCTACAGTGATGGTGTCTGATAGGCCATGGTTGGCATCAGTTCTAGCACAATTCCAGAATATCCTGGATACATGGATCCATCTCTTCTTCCCTCCCTCTGCCCTTTTATCCCTTTCTCCTTCCCTCCTCCCTCTCCACTCTTCTCCCTTTCTCCTTCCCTCCTCCTCCCTCTGCCCTTTTATCCCTTTCTCCTTCCCTCCTCCCTCTCCACTCTTCTCCCTTTCTCCTTCTCTCCTCCCTCTCCACTCTTCTCCCTTTCTTTTTCCTTCCTTCCTTTTCCCTTTTTCTCCTTTTCCTCTCCCCCTTCTCTTTCTGTCTCTCTCTCCCACCCCCAATGTACATTAATTTCTGCTTGCCACTCTCTCTGCTTCTCTGTCTCTCAATGATCATGGGTTTCTCCCTCTCTTTTTCCCTCTGCCCATCCTAGCCTCATAATTCTCTGTCCTTCACTCTCCTGATTATAACATGAACAGTTTCCAAAAGTCCTCTCACACTTCACCCCCAATCCTCCTTAACCTTACCTTCTTCCCTGGGGAGACTTTGGGTTCTGATCCTAGCTCTCCCATTAACTTGCTGTGGGACCATGGGGCAGTTCATTTCCCTCTCTCTAGGCTTCAGTTTGCCCATCTGCCAAATGAGGTTGCATTGAGTGATCTCCTAGGTACCTTCCACTTCTGGTATTCCAGGAGTCTGTGGCTGGGTTGGCACAGCTTAAAGGTCCTTCTGCCCTCATTCTTTTTCCCCATTCCTTCCCAGTTCACTGCCCAGCAACCCTTCCCAGCAGGAAATGCTTGCTGACCTCTAACCTCCATCTTTTACAATGTTGTCCAAGCCCCACCTTGATTCCTCTGCCTTCAGAGGATAGGAAGGAAAGGTCTGGCTCCCACCCTTAGCTGTGGCTCTACTGGATGGGCTTCTCATTGTGCTAGTGGATCTGGGGGACTTCAGATTTGCATTCTTTGAAGCACATGTTGGAGAAGCTGATATGTAAAGAGAATCCTAGTTGATAAAAAGAAGAATCACTTTTGTAAAGTACAGTTCCTCTCATTCATTTTGGGTGTCCAGCCAGATTTTCATATGTTGGGGGAGGGTTCGCTTGAGAGGGAGCTCACTGGGATGTTCTTAGAAATACCCTGTAAATTTATACCTCCTCGTTAGCCAGAACTTGCCTGCCACCCATTTTTTGTGGATAATTAATTTATAAAATGATCCCATTGATTTGGGGGGAAGGAGGGAGGAGCCTATCCCTATCCTGGATATTGACTCCTATTTGACTGGGAAAAGAACCCTAGCATTCTCTGCATCCCCATGACAGTTGTTCTTCCCCCCACTCCTGCCCCCAGCAAAGGATGAAACCAAAGGCATCGCTGATCTTCTGCCTCCTTCCCCTTCTCCCTCCCTTACTCATGTGTGCCCCCTCTTGACACCTTCCCTCCCCAGCCTCCCCTTAAAGCTGTTCCTCCACCACCTCCACGTCCTTCCTTGGCTCATTTCCCTTAGCCATCAGAGGAACACCCTCAGCATGGCTGAATCAATGCTTCAGGCTTTTGCTCCCCTTTGAGAGCAGTTTGGGATTGTCACATTGGGTAAAGAAGAGGGTGGGGGTCTCCCCATGGTCTCCCCTTTCACTCTTTTGCTCATTGTGCTTGTGAGGATCAATTCAGAAAAAAAAAAAAACAACATAAAGCCCTTCTCTTCCCCCTCCCCCCCACAAGACTGTCCTGCCTTCTTTCTCCTGGTTTCTTCTTCCCTAGCCATTAAAAGTAGATTATAGCTGACCCATTCCCTCCCTGTTCTAGCAGATTCCCTGTTAAAATAGCCCAGCTACCTCCCCCGCCCACCAAGCTTGTTATAGTAGTCTCCTGTTGTAGTGAACCCTGGTATAACAACCCATTATTAATGCAGTAAGCCTCTTTTATACCCAAGTCTGAATCTAGCAAACCTTGAATAACCCTGCAGAGTAAAGCAGACCCCCTCTGTCAGTGGTCTTTGTTATAGTAGGTCCTTTTAGGGTGTTCTTCTTAGAGCAGACCCCATGTACTATAGACCTTGTTAAAGTAGATCTGTTTTAGCAGACTCCCATTACAGCCAGGTCCCTGCCACCAAGACTCTTCTAATACCACAGCTCTGTTAGGCAGACCTCTGGTGCCTGGTGCACAACTGCCCGATAGCAAGTCTCTGTTATATCAGAGACCTCATAGATCAGATCACAGTTCCAAAAGATAGTTGTTACAATAGATCTTAGCTAGACCAGATGTATTCTTGGCAATGCCTTCTGCCCTGCAGTAATCACTGTTGATCCCTTTGAATAAATTGTGTTAAAACAGATCTTCTGTGCAGTGGGCCTCTTACACAGTAGCACTCCTGTCCTAGTGGTCTCCTCTGTAATAGTGACTCCTGTGATAGTACGTTATCAGTAATACAGATTTCTGTAGTAGCAGACCCTTTATATGAGGCCCTATTAAAGCAGGCCACTGTAGTAGTGATCACTGATATAGCAGACTCCTTATAGTATACCTTTCTAATATAAAACAGGTGCATCTTAGTAGCTAGTATTTCTTATATTCGGCCCCTATTATATAGCAGGCCACTGTTGTAGTGATTGCTGGCATAGCAGGCCCCTTCTATGGTATACCTTTCAAATATATAATAGGCTCTTCTTAATAGCTAGCATTTCTTATACTAGGCCTTTATTATAGCAAGTCACTATAATAGTGATCTCTGTTATAACAAGCCCTTCTAATACCAGGGCTCAGTGATTATAGATTCCCTATAAATAGTGCCTCTGTTATAGTAGACCACTCTTATGATGGACCCCTACAACAAGAGACCACTGTTAATTATTAGTTCCCCTGTAATCATGACCTCTGTTAAAGCAGACCCTTTGCAAGGGTAGGGGGATAGGCTAGACATTTACAAACAGTGTGCCCCTCAGAGGTAAGAGATATGTTGGAATGAGCTTTAAGCAAGAGAACAGGACACTTAGGTTCTAGACTGGGCTGTGTTGTTCCGTGACCTTGGTCATGGCCCTGTCTCAGTCTCAAGGTCTTCCTCTAGACCAGAAGAAGATCTTTAGGCCCCTCCCGGCTCTGCATTCTTTGTTCTGAGAACCTTTCTAACTCTGACAAAACATGATTTGTGACTCTTAGTTTCCCCTTGCTTTCCGGAATATTCTCCTCCAGAGGGACCACTGTATCTTGTGGTCTCTTTCTTGGAAAAAAAGGAAAACAGCAAGACCTGAGACCCAAATGCTCAGCCCTGTGATCAGCTTCCTGAACCTGACCCTAACTGGCTCTTACTATGCATGCAGGGTCAGCCGGCTCAGGTCTCAGGCCCAGGCCACCCAAAATACTAGGGCCTCACTCTCAGCCTTCTTCCCATCCATAGGTGGCGACTGGGCAGCATCCGGACCTACAACCCAGAACAGATCATGCTTAGTGCAGCTGTGCGTAGGACCAGCCGTGATGTCAAGATCATGAAAGAGAAGTTGATCTTTTCAGGTGAGCCACAGGATCCTCACTCTAAACCTTTTCTGGGAGGGATCTGGGAAAGATAAAGCTAGAGGTGGGAGAGGTGGAAAAAGGGGAGGAGGTACTCTGACCCAGCTGTCCTGAGAGAGGGCATGCCTTAAATCAGGGGTTCTTGACCATTTTTGTGTAATGGACCCCCACTTTGGCAGTCTGGTGAAACCTATGGACATTTTCTTAGAATCGTATTTTTAAATGCACAAAATAAAATCTATAATATTGTAAAGGAAACTATATTAAAATAGTTATCAGAATTTTTTTTAAAGGTCACTGACCCCAGGCTAAGAATGCCTACCATAAAGAATGTCTGTCTTTAGTAGCTCTTCCATAGCCCCACAACATAAACCGATATGCCCTAGCCAGTGGACTCTTTTTATAGGAAAAGCCAGGTGTAGGAGTGTGTGTACACATGCCCATCTTTCTGAATGCCCTGCCCTTTATATGACCATCAGTAAGACATATATCTTGAGTCATGCCTCTCTCAACAGAGATAGGTTGCACTATTCACACAGTCCTCGAAACCAGTCTCACACATTTTTGAGACACACAGTCTTGGAAACAGATATGCAAATGGCCCAGATAGACATTGCCATGCAAGTAAATTCAACCAACATTTCTCATCCACTGGGCTAACCAGCCCTTAGGATTTGAATTTCACAAGTTATAGTGACAAAGGGAAATGAGGTGGCCCTCAGAAGACCTCAGTTCTAGACCTGACTGAGCCACTGACTGGTTGGATATGTGTCTTTGGGACAAAGTCACTTCCCTTTCTAGACCTCAGATTCCCCATCTGTAAAAAGTGTGAATTGGCATAGTTGCTCTCTGAGGTTCCTTCTGTTTCTGAGCCTTCTTGTTCTGTGACATTTGAGCTGTGACATTTTGTATTCTATGTTCTCTTCTAGCTTGAATATTTTGTGTTCTACATTCACAGAGTCCCTGAATCTCAGATCTGGAAGGGACCACAGAAGGCATCTAGTTCAAGCCTTGGCTGAATCATGAATTCCATCTCTTATATTCCCCAAATCATTCATGCAGCCTCCCTGTAACTAACTCTGGAGGGTGGAATTTCTAGGACAGCTCTCCATTAGAAGTGTGCTTCTAATGTTTCCTTAGTTGAATTGAAACCCACTTCATTACCATTGATTGAAGCCCAGTTCTGTCCCCTTGGCCCAAGCAAAGCAGATCTAACCCTTCTTTGCTATGACAACCCTGCAGATATTGGACACTGTTCTCATGTCTGGCCTGAGCCTTACCACCCCAACACTGGATATTCTCAGTGCCTTAAACCCATCCCTATGTTAGTCCTCTGCCCATCGTGTCTGGACATTCTTCAGTTTTGTAATGTTGAAATAGCATCAATGACTCCATTTTTGCCTTTATCCACCATTTTATGAAATGAAATCTCAAAGTCAACCGTCTCAGTTCTTGGCCACTGAAAGCCCTGAGCCCAGTGTGTTTTGCAACCACATGAACTGCTAAATAAATCACTTGTCTACATGATGCTCAGTTTTATTATTTAACTATTGACAGTTTGTTACTGTCCTTCCTCAAATGGAGTACCCAAAACAAAATTGTTTGTTTAGATGTGGCCTGGTGAGAGAGTGGGACCTTCACTGTCTTCACTCTGATTCTTAACCTTTGTCATGGCCCCTTTGGGCAGTCTGGAGAAACCCCTTCTCACAATGATGTTTTTGATTGTATAAAAATCAACTGCATAGGGTTACAAAGGAAACAGATTCTGTTGAAATATAATTATCAAAATAGCTGGAGGGGAATAAGCATTTATATAACACCTACTATGTGCTAAGAGCTTTACAAATAGTATCTCCAGAACAAAACAAAAAAAAAATATCATCTCCTTTGATCCTCACAACAAATCTGTGAGGGAAGTGCTATCATTATCTTCATTATACAGTTGAGGAAATTGAGGCAAACAAAGGTTAAGTGACTTGTCCATGGTCACACAGCTAGGAAGTGTCTGTGGCTGGATTTGAATTCAGGTCTTCCTGACTCTAGGTCTAGTGCTATATCCAGCTTCCTTAAAAATATTCGTAAAAACTAGTTCATGAGCCCCAGGTGAAGAACCCTTGCTCTGGAGTCTAGATCCTATGTCCTGTTCTCTTAACTTCCTTGTCAAACTATTGGATTACATTAGCTGAGCAGTCCATTAAAATCCCAGGCTCCTTTATGTATTGACTGTAATCTAGCCACACCTCTCCCATACTGAACTTATTCAGTTGATTTTTTTTTAATCAGAAGTTCTCAAAGACTTTGACAGCTAACTCCCCTTTTTCCCCCCATTGGAGTAATTTCTGTTTGTGTTAGTAGGCTTTCCGTCTTGAGAGTTTCCTGTCCCTTATGAAATGACTTACCTTGTAGGCCAGACAAACCCTCCAAACCCTTCCTCCAAACCCTTGGGAATCTGCCCTTTCCAAATCTAGGATGCCCATGAGTCTCTACCCCCAGCTTTCTGGTCCTCTTTCATACACTCCAAGGGCCAAGGGGGATTGGCTCCAATATTCCTCTCAAGAATCCCATCGATTTCAACTTGTTTGGGAAAATCTGATCAAGAATAACAACCATCAATGTCACTCCTACCTCCTTCTAAAGTATGAAATCATCATTAATTCAAGTCAAAAATGTTTCCACAAGGAAAGAGGTCCAGCAAATGACTGAAGAATTGAGGTCTCCCCCACCCCCACACTGCTTCTATATTTTGTCTCTGTCCTGGTTTGGTTTTTTGGTAGGCTTTTTTTTTTTTTTTGGCAGGAAGCTAGGCAGGCAGTCTATCTAAATTTGCTACCACCATGATGCCACCTTTTTCTTCCTTCTTTAATAACAACTGTTGATATTTACATAGTGTTTCTAAATTTTACAGAGCGCTTTACAAAAATTTTATCATTTGAGCTGTATGACTACCCTATGAGAGAGGTATGACAGGGTTTTATCCCCATTTTACAGATGGGAAAACGGGTTCAGAGAGGCTTAAGTAATTCACCATGGTCATGCAGCTAGTGAGCATCAGGATAGGGTTTAAACCCCAGGTCTCTGTAGACAGTCTTTTTCAGTCATCCACACCCAAAAGCTCTCTACCATGCTCCTACTGTCCCTGTCTTCTGTTCAAAGAGAACCTTTCCAGCTCTGGCATTCTATGTTCTAAGGCCCCTCCCAGTTCTGACATTCAATGTTCAGAGGTCCCTTCCAATTCTGACATTCTGGGCTCTCAGGACCCTCCTAGCTCTTACATCCTGTGTTCTAAGACCCCTCCCAGTTGAGACATTTTGGATTTCAAGGCCTCTTCCTCCCAGCTCTGACATTCTGGGTTATATAGTCCCTCTCAAATTTGACATTCTCTGTACTAAGGAACCTTCCAGATTCAACATTCTGTGTTCTGTCATTTTGGATATGAGGATTCTAAGCCCCACTAAAGACCATCTTAGCAAGCCCCCAGGTCTGGTCTCTTTCATTCTACCCCACTAGGTGGCAATGTGAACCACATTCCTAGACCTCCTCTCCCAGTATTTCAGAAGTACTTCAGAAGGCAGTGCTAAAAAACAACAACAACAACAATGCTGCCTTCCATCCCCAAGAGTAAGAGAAGCCTAGTGATTGGCATGAGCCTAGTGTTAATGAAATCATTTCTCCTGATTCCTTAATTCTTGCCCCAGACTGAGCCCTGACCCTACATGATCATTGACTAGGATAGGTAAGAGACTGTAGATCATTCTGTGCAACCCCATCTTCCTGCTGGGATCACAAATGCATTGACAAGAATGTTTTCATTAAAAAGTATTTAGAATCCCCATCTTACTTGGTGACACTCCAAAGTGTCTCCACCCCAAATCAGCTAAAAGTGTCTTCAAACAGAAGGGAGAGTCAGGTGGGCATGGTCCAGAATTGACACCTGCCTATAGAGAATCTCTCATTTCAACACCCTTAGCCCCAGTTTGGACACCTCAGGGATTGGAGGGGACGGCCCTCTTCATTGTCATCCCCAGGGTCCTGAGTTTTCCTGGCCCCTTTACCAGTTTCTTTCATTCCCCAAACCCATAGACCAGTGAAGGGACCAGCACAGACAGATGGGCATCAAAGACCCACAGTCAAAGAGATATGACCAGCCTTCCCCAGCTCCAACTTACTAATGCAATCCTTTCAAGAAACATCTACTCACCTATTGTGTGTGGGAGGAGACACAAGTTACAACAACAAACATTTATTAAGCACCTACTGTGTATAGTGAGATAAGAGAAAGATTAAAGATTCAGTCCCTGTCCTGAGGGAGTTCACAGTCTAGTGGGTGGGCTAAGATCAGGGCAAACTGAAAACCCTAACACAAATAATGCTATGGTAACAACGTAAGAGGAATACAAAGTACCAAATAAAAGGAGAGAGAGATCACTTTTGGGGAGAGATCAGGGAGGCTTCCTGGAGGAGGAGGCATTGTATTTGGGTCTTGGCGCATATGCAGGCTGCCGGAATATAGATTATGTTTGTATTTCTCCCAGGGCCAAGTCAGCCATTCAGTCAACCAGCATTTTTTTTCAGCGCCATGTGCCTAGCAGTGTGCTGCACACATGGTTGCTAATAAATGAATGCATTTTCATCAACCATTTAAGCTTCTTTTCTCTCCCTCAGTACTACTCTCAATATCCAATCAGTGGCCAAGTCCCATCCATTCTGCCTCCCCAATGTCTCTCACCTGTGTCCCGTTCTCTGGACTCACACAGCTGCAGCTCTAGCCCAGACCCTCATCACCTCTCCCCTGGATCAGAGAAAGAGATTCCTAACAGGTGCCCCCACCTGCCGTCTCTGCCCTCCTCAATACACCCTCCAGACAGCTGCCAAATCAGTGTTCCAAAAGCAAAAGTGCAGACATGTCCTGTCTCCAGGATGAACTACAGTGGCCACTGCTTGGCCTTTCAAACCCTTCACCACCTGCCTCCACCATACCCTCCTAGATGGAGTTCTTCTTATCTCCAATTGATCCTGCCTCTGTCTCGTCTGTATGCAGTTACCTGTTGTGTTCCCCCTGGAGCTCTGGGACAGCAGGGATTTTTGATGCCCTTCTTGAATCCCCAGTGCCGAGGACAGTGCCTAGCACAAAGAAGGGGCTTAATAAATGCCTGTTGACTTTAATTGTTGTCACTATTACTCACCATCACGTAGTCTACAATTCAGCTGAAGTGGATTCTTTGCTTCACACACATTTCATTCTCCCCCCTCTGGGCTGTACATGCAGTTGCCCATGCCTAGAATGTTCTCATTGCTCACTTCTGCCTCCTGCAATCCCTGTTGTTGTTGAGTTGTTTTCAGTCACGTCTGACTCTTCGTGACCCCATTTGGGGTTTTCTTGCCAAAGATGCTGGAAACTAAGGCAAACAGGGTTGAATAACTTGCCTGGGGTCACCCAGCTAGTGAGTGTCTGAGGCCAGATTTGAACATGGGAAGGCTCATCTTCCCAATGGCCCACACACTGCACCATGGTGCCACCTAGCTGCCCTTAGAGTCAGAGGACCTTAGCTCAATTCCCAAATCTGTTCCTTATTCCCTGTGTGACCTTGGGCAAGTCACTTCTCCTCTGAAGAAACCTATTTCTTCATTGGTTAAATGTGCTGATTGAATTAGACAACTCCTAAGGTCCCTTCTAGCTCTAAACCTACAAATTTATGAATTCTACAGATCTGAGAATCCTACTTTCTTCCTTGGTTCTTCTAATTCTCCCTGTCACCCCTTTTCTCTTTAAGAGAAAAGACTCTGTCCATCCTCCAGTCCTCTGAATTACCTCTTGGAAATGGATGCAGGACACACTTAATTAAGTTTAATCTGCACTATTAACATTTTCACTATCATCTACTTAAGTCTAGACAATCAAAAATAATAAATCAAGCCCTGATTTGCTGAAAATTTGACAAGGGACACAAGCCTGTTAGATCCCCAGCAGCCTCCTCCTGGTCCTTTGTCTCCTTCCTCCTCTAAGGAGCCTCCCTTTCCCCTCTTTCCCTTAAATCAGTGGGGTCAAATTCAAATAGAGCTGGGGCCACAGAACTATACATAAGAGCCTCTATGGGTGCGTATTGGCTTTGAAAAACCACATTTTAGCTTTGTGATTTATTGCATTTGTGTTTACTGTTCAATATTTCCCAGTTACATTTTAATCTGGTTCAGGCCTCACTGGGAGCAGGTGGTATGGCTGTCGCCTCTGCCCTAAAGAACTCTCCTTGAACACCCCCGGGGTCTCTCCCCCCCACACCCACATAGCCCTGCACTTCAGGATCTCTCTGTCCCCTTCACCTGTCCTGGCCCTCAGGGCTGTGGTAGCATCTAGCCTGTCTCTCTAGACTTGTCCCCCACTATCCCCATCACACAATAAATCAGTAACAAAAGAAGCAAGTATTTAGCGCTTTAGGGTTTGCGATTTGAATTATTGGATGAGAATATGGGGAAACCTGAGCAGAACCTAGAGGCTTAGCAGAGAGTGAGGCGTCCAGTTTGGCTGGAGCCAGAGTCCTTTACCCTCCCCCACATCACCCAGAAATTGGGTGTTTCTGCCTCCTCCCCTGCCCCCAGTGACTCCCTTATGTGTCATCGCCTTTGTTTCCTGAGCATGTACATGTATTAACTACCCTTCTCCCTTCCTGACTCTCAGAAATCAGCGATGGTGTAGAGAACACAGATGATCTCTCCATGTGTTCCGAAAATGGCTTTTCCAATGATGTCCTCACCCCTGTGGAGCCCAAGACACGCCCTGGCAGAGGAGGACGCTAACCCTGAAAGATCCAGTGTCCCCAGCCCAATCCTACCCTTCCAGTGAAGCGTGGGAAGGGCCACTGGGCCCTGTGGCCTGGCCTGTAAATATGTAGAAAGCCCTCTGAGAGCTGGTGGTGTGTGTAGGATGTTGGGTTGCAATGCAGAGACCAGCAGAGGGTACCCCGTGCAGGCCCCCAGACTGGCCCCAGTGGGGAGGTCAGTGTGACTTGGAGAGACAGCTGTCGAGATGCCTTCCCCAGCCCCTCAGCTCTGACTTCACCCATGTTCTCAGTTACCACCAACCCTGTTAGGGTCCTATTTGGCCAAGCACCTCATTCTTGTGTATGTTCTGGGCGGTCAGAATCAAGAGCCAAGCTGTCCTTGGCCCTGGTCATAGAGGGAGGCTACAGTCCCTATGGGAGAGAACTCTTCCTATTGGGAGGTGCTTGGTTCCAGACCTCCTAGGAGGAGCAGAGACCACAGCAGTCACTGGGCCCAGCTGCTATGAAGATGGGGGTGAGGGGATTCAGAAGACTGAATCCTTGTCAGCTCCTTGTCAGCCCCACGTGGGGGAAGCTAAGAGGAAACCCCAGACAGGAGCTGACTCTTCTTTCCCCAGGCCCCAAGCAGAGATGTTTCCTCAGTCAGCTCTGCCAACACAAGGGAACCACACAGTACGAGAGGGTCCAGTGGTCAAGGCCACCTGGGACTCTTCCAAACCACAGAGGGGACCGTATGTGTCTGAGATGTCTGTCTGTCTATGCGCATGAATGAAATTTTTTTTTTATTTTTAAAATGGCCTACAAGGGTAAGGCCCTCCAATGAGTGCTGATACAGCTCCAATCCCCGTGTAAATATGGAAGCCCAAAGTGGTATCACTCCTTGCAGAATCACTTATTTAACAAGAAAAGAAATGTCCTGGTTCTCGTGTCCTCACTCCATCCCGTGCCTAGCAGGAGAGGGCAGCCAGGGTGATGCAGGGACAGGACAGCATTCCAGACAAGATCAGTTGGAGCTGGGAATGTTTAGTTTAGAAAAGAGAAGGCTTGGGGTGGGGCAAGGGTGGGAGGGAGGAGGGAGGGGGCTGGTGGGGGTGAATAATAGTTAGCATTTATATGGTGCTTTAAGGTTGAAAAGCACTTCACAAATCTCACCACGACCCTGGGAGGTTGGTGCTATTATTGTCCCATTTTGCAGATGAGGAAACTGAGGCAGGCTGCAGTTGTGACTTGCCTGGGGTTGTCACACATCTAGTAAGTGTCTGAGGTTAGATTTGAACACAGGTTTTCCTGCCTCCAGGTCCAGTCTGTTATCCACCAGGCCAGCTAGCTGCCTCAATAATACTTAGCTCACATCTCTTTAGTAATCAGTGAATCAATCAACTTTTATTAACCACCTACTGTGTGCCAGGCACTGGGATACAAAGACAGAAGTGAAACAGTCAACCCCTGCCCTCAAGAAGCTTATGTTCTGAGCAGAGCCAACATTTATAAGTCTATGCAAAATTTATACAGAATGAATAGAGAGTAGTTTGAGCAGTTGGGGAGAGGAGAGTTCAGGAAAGGTTCGAGTAGGACGTGATCCTTGAACCCAGGACTACTGACGCCCAATCTAGTACCTTTTTTGCTAATGCATGAGGAGGGAAGAAAATGACTTGGTGAGTTAGTGGGAGAATTGAAGGCTCTCTGAGCCATTGAAAAGAGATTGGCTTCTTTCCTGACTTAAGAGAATGAAAAGTTTATTTATACCACCTGACCTCCCCATTGACCTTTTTCTTTCTATAGGGGTCCCTCCTGATGGGTGGGAGGAGGAGGAAGGGAGCAGACGTGTTAAGCACCTGCTATGTTCTAGGCATAGTGCTAAGTGCTTTACAAATATTACCTCATTGGTTTGAAAGGGGCAGAGATGAGAGAGGATGTTTTCTTACGCTCCCTAGTTCTGGTCCTGCTAGCTTTCTTCAAGACATGTTCTAGAATTATGGGTTCTTCTCCCTTCAAAGGAAATAGGGCTCTAATTTCTCAACTTCCTTAGGCTGAATCTGGGGAGTCGGGGGTGGGGGGTGGACCAGGAAAAATGCATCTCAGGGCAGAGAACCTGGAGCTCACACTCCATCTGGAGAGGCAAGACATGCACACAGAAAACCTTTTCCAGTTATTGCCCAGTAGATTTTCGGGTTAGACACCCCCTCTCATCTCTGGGACAGTGCCTTTGTCCAAGTTCCTAAACTAGGTGCAGGTCTCTCTCCTGGGGTCTGGTCACACTGGCCAAGTACTAGATCTCAGGACATCCCAAGGAGGAGGACAGAGTATCCAGTATGGAGGTGAACCTCTGGTGTCTCAGTCTGGGACACAGGAGCCGTGCTCTGGTGGGATTCCATGTGAGAAGGAGTTTGTGTGTGTCTAAGACAACAGATGGACCTGGCCTCAGATGAGGGCCCCTGCCAGGGCAGGCTAATAACTTGGCAAGTGCACTGGGCTACACTTCATGGAGTGCAGGCCTGGATAAGCTTTTCCTCTAGGTACACAAACTGAATGGGCCTGCCCACCCAGGAGCTCATACCATGACACCAGAGCTCATTTAATTCCCCAGAATTACAGTGCTGGTGATACAGAAAGATCAGTACCTACCCTCAAGAGGACTGCAGTTTAATGGGGCAAAAAAATGAAATATTTGAGTAGAACATAGGTACAGTGGATAAAGTAAAATTTCAGAGGTGTCATGCCAGAAATCATCTTGTCCTGCTTCATATTACAGAAGAGGAAACAGACCCAAAAGGCAATGGCAGGAGGTTGGCACATAGTAGGTGCTTAATGTAGATCAATTGATTGCCAGAACAAGGATCGGGAACTACTCCCAAGTCGAACCACCCCTCTCCCTACAGCTCAAAGGAGAGGTCCAGGTATGAGAAACTGGAGAAGCAGCAACTCACCACTGTCCCAGTGGACTGATGATGAAGTGGGCTGCTGCCCTCTTGACAGAAAGATGGTGAACCCAGGATGGACAATGAGAGGTTTTTGGACAACGGCCAACACAGGAATTTGTTTTGCTTGACTCTGCTTATTTGTTACAAGGGGGTTAGTTTTGTTTTGGGTGGTGGAGGTGGAAAGGAAAAAAAATAAATTCTTATCAATTGAAAAAAAGTAAATTTGAGAGTAAATGTAAAAGGGCAAACCAACCCATGTACAGTCAGGCATTAATTGGCTTGTGTGTGTGCCAATCC
Organism: Gymnobelideus leadbeateri; assembly: GCA_011680675.1. Lineage (NCBI taxonomy): Eukaryota > Metazoa > Chordata > Mammalia > Diprotodontia > Petauridae > Gymnobelideus > Gymnobelideus leadbeateri. The sequence goes on along the minus strand of WOXC01000005.1, from coordinate 70,742 downwards.
TCTACTATGGGGTGGGGAGAGACAAAAAGAGTAAATCCTAGGCTTCCCCAAGGGGATCCAGCTGGGGCAAGGAGACTTTCATTCAGGAAGTGGCTGGAAAGGTCCTAGAGATCAACTAGTCCAACTCAATTCATTTTGAAAGAAGGAAACAGACTTGGGGAGGGGACGGGAATTGAGGTCACCTTGCCAGCTGCTCAACGGTAGAGAAACCAGAATCAACAAAACCAGGAGTTGAGAAACTTCAGAGCCAACAGTGCCTTTGCTGCCTTCCAGATAAGTCACGTTTCCCAGTCTGTGAAGGGTTGTATGGGCATTTGGAACCAGCATGGGGAGAGAAGCCATATTTGCTATTGAACCTGGTGAAGCAACAAGCAACACCTGAGCTCTGTTCAGCTATCTAAGGGGATAGATTCTATGTGACTCCAGATAACTGGGGAAAGGGGCATGTGGTACTGTGAGAAGTCAACAAGCATTTCTTAATTGCTTACTATGGACCAGGTACTGAGCTAAAATGCTAAGGATACAAATACTAGTAGAGAGAGACAGTTCCTGCCCCAAGAATCTTCTATCCTAGTGGGGGGGACACAAAGGGAAACTCACTGGGGATGGGGGCAGGAATAAGGTAAATTTCAACGTAATCAGGAGTTTCTATGACACAACAGTTATCCCATGAAGTAGTGAGTTCATTATAGATCATTCCAGGTCCATGCAGGGAGGGGATGGATGACCCAGCCAAGGAGACTTCCACACTGGGAGGGAGGTTGGTCTAAATACTCTCTGAGGTCCCCTGGCTCCGTTTATGCAGGTGCTCCCACAAGAGATGGGCAGAGATGGAAGAGAGAAGGATTCTGGACACTTCAATAACTTTTTTTTTTTTTGCTTTTTGGAGGGCAATTGGGGTTAAGTAACTTGTCCAAGGTCACATGGCTAGGTTTTTTGTTTGTGTGTGTTAAGTGTCTGAGGCCAGATCCGAACTCAGGTCCTTCTGACTCCAGGGCTGGCACTGCGCCACCTAGCCGACCCACTTCAATAACTCTTGACCTGCACTGAGGGAAGAGTAGCTAGTCTTCCTCCAAATTTTTAAGTGAGGATTCCCAAAAATATGGGAATTTTAAACTTCCTGGAGCCTTGACTCTAACTCTGGGTCCAGGTCTAGCTTTGGATCTGTCTCCAAGTACCACCTAGTTCCTAGTCTCCATTAAGGAGTGGGGCTCAGCACTGCCAAGTGTATCCCAGGAGCCAACCAAGCGCAACACATATTTTAAAATAAATCCATGTGATTAAAGGGAACTGAAGGAGTAAGTTTAATCCTCTCATTTTGCTGTTGGGGAAACTGAAATTTGGAGAGATTAATATTATCTGAAGTCAAATAAATTTTAAATCTGTAGCAACAAACACCCCAGCATCCCCAGGGTGGCTGCCAGCACAGGTTCTTAGATCTGCTTTTCTAAAAGAAAGCAACTTAAAATGGGTTAACAAGCTTACTTTAATCAATCAAACATATATCGTTTACCTAGTTCAGGGGAAAAGGTCAGCACCCCGAACTTCAAAGTATACAGACAGAACTTACAAGACAGAGAAACAAACAAATCAAGCAGACAGGCTTCCAAACTGTCCAACCATTACATCAATACCAAATCACAGTTACCAGAGAGGGAAGCATCAACACCTGGGTTTTCAAAGTCGAGGGTCTCTCAGAGTCTCATGGTCAAATCACACAACACTTCTCAAAGTGAGCCCCCAAAGCAAAGCCTCACATCAGGGATTATATAGCCTTCTCCTGGATCAGACAATGTAACCACTCTCTTGACCCACTGCCCAATCACATAGCATCAAGGTGTGGGCATTCCTGAAAACCAAGCCTCCTGCCACAGGCTCCATGTGACCACATTCAGTCTAGTAGGAGGCAGAGTATATTTTCAAATCAAGGAAGGTTCTCAGAGTCTCTTAAGCCCATCAAAGGGCCTGGGGGCAGGGAAGATCTTTAAATTTGCATTTCCATTACAAAATCTCAGAGCAGGGATTTAAACCCAGGTCTGTCCCAAGTCCAGGGCATTTGCCAATAGCCCCTCCTCTCTCTGCCTTCTTTCACCTCGCCTGTGCTGTGCTCTTTTACCCAATAACAGTATTACATTAAGAGGATGGATTTAGAATCAAAGGACTTGAGTTCAAATTCTTATTCTTGCCACTGACTAGCTCTGTACCTCATCTAGGAGAGACTTTAGATGTCATCTAATGCCTTATTATTTTTTTAAACCAAGAATGATATTTGCCTTAAGGTCATAAGATTTAAAGCTGGAAGGGACCTCAGAGACCACCTCCTTATTTTACAGGGGAGGAAACTGAAGTTCAGAAAGGTGACTGGACGTATCCAAGGGCATGTCATCTCACTATGGTAGGGCTCTTTCCAGGGCTCTCCATTCTTACCCCTAACTCAAAAGGTCCTCTTATATCCCTCTCCCTCACCCCCTTCCCCAGCCTTCCCTACTCTCCTAGGATCAGTGCAGGGTTCTGGGATTGAGACTGGGGGGGGGGGGCCTCCATCTTTGTTGCTCGAGGCTGTGCCCCAAAGGGAGACTTGGAATTGATCAGCAACCTTCCCCTCCGCCTGCACACGAGGACAGACACAGATAAAAGCACTATTCCACAAATGTGTACAAACATGAAATTAGATACAGCCATGGCTTTAGGATCATAATTTCCAGTTGGACCTCAGAGGACCTGATCCAACTTCCTTATTTTACAGAGGAGGAAACAAAGACTAAATAAGTTTCCCCCAGAGTCACATAGTAAGTTTTGGAGGCTACATTTGAATTCAGGTCTTCCTTACTTTTAAGTACTGGATCCCCAAGCCACCCAGCCTGTCAGTCATCTCCATAGTGATGATTCTTAGATCTGTTTATCCAGTCCTCACCCCCAGACTTGCATCTCCAACTGCCTATTTAAAATCTTGAACTAGATGCCCCATAAACGACTTAAACTTAACATGTCTGAAACAATTCATTGTCTTTTCCCCCCGAAACCCCTCCCTTTCCCTAACTTCCCTATTACGGTCAAAGGCACTACTATACTCTCAGTCACCCAGACTGGGAATCCTAGGTATCCTTAACTCATCTCTCCTTCACCCCATATCCAATCTGGGGCCAAGTCCCATTGATTTTACATTCATAAAACCTCTTGTCTACTCTCTTCTGACACTGCCACAACCCTAGGGCAGACTCCCCGTCATCTTACACCTGAACTATTGCAGTGACTTTTGGCTTGGTGTTCCTGCCTTAGACAATCAGCTGTCAAATCTTCCTAAAGCTCAGGTCTGACCATCTCACACGCACACACACACACACACACACACACACACACACACACACACACCCCATTCAATAAAATCCAGTGTCTGCTTATCACCTCCAGCATCGGATATATAATCTGCTACTTGGCATTTGAAGCCCTTCTTAGCCTGACCACCTACTTTTCCAGTTTTCTGATGCATCACACCCCACTTCGTACTCTGCTATTCAATGACAGTACCCTCCTTGCTTTTCCTGGAACCACACGCCCCATCTCTACTCCGTGCATTTTCACTGATTGTTCTCAAAGTCTAGAACACTCTCCATACTCATCTCCTTCTCCTGTATTCCTTCAAGTCCCAGCTAAAATCCTAAAGTCCCATCTTCTGCAAAAGCCTTTACCCATCTTCCTCAGGGACTAGCCCCAGTTTATCTTGTAAATATCTTGTTTGGATGTAATTGTTTGTCTCTCTTTACACTGGGATCCTTGAGAAAAGTCTTTTGTCTTGGTTCATCCCCCCCCAGTGTCTAGAACTCAGTAGGTGCTTAATAAATGCATATTCAGTGGCACTCATACAAACGCAGATCTCCACCGTCCAGTGACAAACGCAACCATGACCCATAGCGATACACGATCTCAGTCACCCAGAATTGCACACTCATAAACACAGAATCACACAAGTGAGGGATGCAATCACACATAAAATCACAGTAACAAACACAGCCACGTGCCCGCCAATTCATCAGAAAGGAACAAAAGCCCTTTCCCCGCCCCGCCCCTCCCCTGCCTGGGTCTCTCTCCGTTTTCCCCTCCCCCTGGAGTCTAGGAGGCTTTGTCCTCCCCTCACTCTCAGCCGGAGCCTGAGAGGGCTGCAGCGCGGGGCAGACTGAGCCGGGGTTGGCCAGAGGTGTGGGACCAAGCGGGTGACGCTCCTGTGAGCCGAGACAGGTGAACTCCAGGTAGGTCCGGCGCATCGCAGCTGCGCCGGGGCAGAGGCTGACGGGTGGGCGAAGTGACTCTTGCTGTGTCCGCCTGCGTGTGTGTATGTGTGTGTGTGTGTGTGTGTGTGTGTGTGTGTGTGTGTGTGTGTGTGTGTGTGTGTGTGTGTGTGTGTCTTTGCGTCTGTGTGTTCTCCTGTGTGCCTGTATTTCTGTCCCGTCAGGACCCAGAGTTCTGAATTTAGCCTTAGAGAAGACACAGGTTCTAACCCCAGGAATGACACTTTTGAAGATGTCAGCCTCTGGGTGTCAATTTCTTGATCTGTAAAAAACGAGAGGATCGGCTTAGATATCTCTTAGGTCCCTTCCAGCTGTGATCTGTGATCCCTGGCCCAGGCACCTAGCATAGTAAGTGCTTTATAAATGTTTAACTGTGTCTGTCCCAGAATCATTAAATTCCCTTTTTTTCCCGTTCGTGTAAGTTCACTGGGGGGCAGTGACAAGCTGGAGGCAGCCAGAGGAAGGCAAACTAAGATGAGAACTAAGAACACTAACAAACTAAGAACACAGGACGGTCAGAGGAGTATCAATTGATTGAACAAGCATATTTAAAGCCCAGGGAAGAGAAGGCTTGGGAGATGGGATCACTGTCTTCAAGAATGTGCAGGACAGAGTGAGCAGATTTTTTCTACTTTTCCTTTGAGGGCAGAACTCGGGAGTGTTAGGGGTGAAGTTCCAATCAGAGCTGACCCACAATTGACTACCAGATCATAACTTTAGAGTTGGGAAGCATCTTAGAGGCTTTTGATTACAAATAAGAAACTAAGGTAAAGTGACTTGACCATGGTCACACAGTTAGTGTCTAAGGCAGGTCTCTGACTCCAATACCCAGTGCCCTATCCACTATGCCATGCCACCTTTCCAGTCAGCTTCAGAAGGTTGTAAACTTCTGATCATGGGAGATGCCCAAGGAGTTTAAGATTCCTGAACTGGGAGATCAGACTAGATTACCTTGGAGCCTCCTCCTGGCAATCTTCTTCAATGGAGGCCAGCCCCTTTGTGCCCCCAGCCACAAGGCTGGGAGACTAGGCTGATCTTGGATGGGAGGCTGGTTTGGGTGATCCAGGGAGAGAGAAGGGAAGCTGAGATGTGTCAGGGAAGCCTTCTTCCTCCTCTTATAACCAGGAACACTGACATCTATGGCAAATTCAGGTGAGTTGTTGGGGAGGAGAAGGAGGCAGTATCTAAAGTATAGACAGTGACAATATGGCATAGTAGGTAAAATGTCCAATTCAGAAGACCTGGGTTTGAATCTCCCCTTTGACATTTACTGTCTGTGACCTGGACAAGTTATTTAATCTCTGACCTTCAGTTTTCTCCTCTGTAAAATGAAGGGGTTGGATCAGATGACCTCCGAGGTCCCTCTCAGTTCTACATTTTGGATCCTATGCTGCTATCCCCGTGCTGAGAAGATAGGAGACAGAGGGCATTAAGACAGGAGGATGGAGAGGTGGGGTATATATAAAGGGAGCTGAAGCAAAAGAGGAGACTGAGACCCAACTGGTGAACTTACTAGCAAGGACAGAGTACATGAGAGGTCCATAAGGAACAGTCCCAAGGACCTGGACTGGGCCCCAGACTGAGTGAATCTGGAAGGGGAGGTGGGTGATTGTTGAGTGATGGTGGTAAGGTGGGGCAATATGAAAGTGGCACTGGGGGGTAAAGCATATGCCAGCTCCTCCTCCTCCTGGCCCTATCTGTCATGAGACGTAAGAAAAGGAGCCAAAAGCTTTCAAGATGCCAGATTTAGGAAGAAGATTTCAGTGAGCACTAGAAACTTGAAAGAATGTACAAAGGAAAGGGGCCTAGGATGAAACAATAGATGACAGAGCCACTGAGAAGAGGGAGGGCAGAGGAGGATGGGTGTTCGAGAGGGCCAGGGCTGAGTGTACGATCTGGGGAGGAGGTGGGAGTGATTGCTGGTGGTGACTGATCCCACCCAGTGATCCCAGACACCTTGAGGGACTGACCAGCCCTTGGACCAGGAAGAACCCACCCTCGTGGGCAGCCAGGTGCCAGGAGATGGGTGTGGCAGCCACCCTAAACTGGTTTTAGCTCTGATTCTTGCCCCAGCATTTCACATATAAAGAAACAGAGGCCCAAAGAGCATGCCTACCCCACAGACTAACTCTTCTTTCTTTTTCCTCCTTACACATTCTGTTCCTCCATTCCAGCTGAGGCTACAGAGAGAGAAGCAATCCAAGACTTAGATATTTTACTACCCACAGGATCATTTAGGTCTGGGAGACTCCAGATGCCCTCATTTGACAGGTGAGGAAACGAAGCCCTTCACAGGGGAGATGATTTTCCCAAAGTCACATGCTAGTAAATGCCAGAGCTCAGACCAGAACTCCTCACTCCCTGTTCATTTCTCTTTCCACTATATCAGGTCATTTAACAATAAAAATAACTCTCATTTACACATGTGGAAAAACAAATAGACCACTTTCCTCACTGAGGTCCTGTGAAGCAGAGTGCAAGGGTGACCATGCAAGAGCTTCGTTGTTCTTGAGCCATTTCAATCATATCTGACTCTATGTGACCCCATTTGGGGTTTTCCTGGCAAAGATACTGGAGTGGTCTGCCATTTTTTCCTTCTCCAGCTCATTCTTACAGATAAGGAAACTGAGGCAAACAGGGTAAAATGACTTGTCCAGTGTCACTCAGCTAGTAAGTGTCTGAGGCCAGATTTGAACTCCAGAAGATGAAACTTCCTGACCCCAGCTTGAACTCTACCCACTGTGCCACCTAACTGTCCCATGAAAGATCAAAAAAGGGTCAAACCCTCTGAACAATGAAGGGGTTCGTAGGACGGTGAGAGGACTAGAAACTATTCCACAGGAGGAAAAGTTGAGGGAATTGAGAATTTTTAGGCCAGAGTCAACACTAACAACTGGAGGGGCTCTCAGTCAATAAATGTTTATTAAATGCCTACTATGTGCTAGGCACTATGCTAAATGCTGGTTCAGAAAAGGCCTCTTGCAGAAAGAGGGTGGCACCTGGGTTGTTTTGAGAGAAGATAAGAATCTTTTTAGTGGAGGGGAAGAGGGAAGGCAAGCATTCCAAACATGGCAGCAGCCTGTGAAAAGGGCCAGAGGTAGGAGCTGGATGTGCAAGGCATGGACTAGTAAACCCAGCTGGAGTGGAATGGAGAAGGTGTGAAGGGGAGGTATGTGGAATAAGACTGGACAGGGAGGTGGGAACCAGGCTGTGGAGGGCCCTAAGGGCCAAGCTGAGGATTTTGTATTTATTCTAGGGTCACTGAAGATTTGAGTCGGGGGAATGCTGTGATCAGATCCGTGTTTTTGGAGTATAAATTTGGAAGTTCTGTGGGGGATAGATCTAGAAAGGGGAGAGACTGGAAGCTGAGAACCCAATTACAAGGTTATTGCAATAATGCAAGTGAGAGGCAATGAGATGATGAGGGTAAAAGCTACATCAGTGGAGAACAGGGAATAGAATGGGAGTCTGTTTGGTTCTCCAACATTTAGAACCTTGCCAGGCACAGAATAGATGTTTAATTAATGTTTGTTGCCTTGGATTGAATTGAGGTGTGTGTGATCACTCTCTGCAAGTAAGTATTCGAGTAGTCAAGGCAGGGGGCCTCAAACTGGACCCTGAAAGATGGGGTCACAACCCACTCATAGCCTTTGCCCTCCCTCCTTCAAGCCTTTGAAATGCTGAAGGGAAAAGTCATTTCTCATTTGTTTATTTTTAATAAAACAGGATGCCTGAGAGCCCTATCAATAAAGAAGCAGCGTCTCGCTCAGACCAGCCATCCCATACCGTGCCCTGTGTTAGCTCTGACCATGGCCAGCATGTCCTGCAGACACTCAATGTGTCCCGGCTCCGAGGTACCCTCACGGACGTGGTCCTGCGGGCTGGTGACTGTGACTTTCCTTGTCATCGTGCAGCCTTATCAGCTGGCAGCACCTACTTCCAGGCCCTATTTGCTGGTGGTGGCCCCCAGGAAGATGTGATACCCCTTCCTCAAGTCTCCCCAGGAGTCCTGGGCCTGCTCCTGGACCACCTCTATGGGGCTGGCACAAGCCTGTTGGAGGAGGATGCAGCTGCTCTCCTGGCCCTGTCTGACCTGCTGGGGGTGATTCCACTTCGGGAGGCCTGTGCCAACTTCCTGGAGGGCCGGCTTGGACCAGAGAACTGCCTGGCTTTTCTCAGGCTGGCCCAGACCTTCTCCCTGCCCTCACTGGCAGAGGAGAGCTGGCGGGTGCTATGCCAGGCATTTTCAGAAGTCTCTTTCCAGCCTGAGTTCCTGAAGCTGGAGCTGGCCCAGGTGGCTGAGCTCCTGGCTGACGAGAAGCTTTCGGTCGCTAGAGAGGAGGCTGTGTTTGAGGCTGCCATGCGCTGGGTGCGCCACGACCCTCCTGCCAGACTCAGACAGCTGCCATGCCTGTTAGAGCAGGTTCGGCTTCCCCTACTGGCCCCAGCCTACTTCCTGGAGAAGGTAGAAGCTGATGAGATGGTTCGGGCCAGCCGTGAGTGCCACCCACTTCTGCTGGAGGCTCGCCAGTGCTTCATCCTCGGGAGGGAAGGCAGCTCATGGAAGGCAACCCCCAGGAGGTAGGGGGGGGGTCCTTTAGTGCCCCCAGAACCAAAGGGCAATGCTTTGGTATCTGGGGAGTGCATGGCTCCTGCCCTGGGGAACCCTGGGATTGAGTAAAATCAACAGATGTATCATTCAGTGAAAGTGATGACAAATGAAAATTAGGAGGGTTGCTGATTGGTCAGTGGAATCAGATGGCATAATGGTCGATAGACTCAAAGAGAGGTCATCAGAATTAGTGGTTAGGGGTCTGTGGAGATGAGGAAGGGGGAAAGCCAGGATGGGCGGGGGGGGCGGGCGGGGAAGCTATAGAGTAGAGCTCAGCACGATTTTTTAAATAGTATTTTAATTTTTTTTCAATTACATGTAACGAAAACTTTTAACATTCATTTTTTATGAAATTTTGGAGCTCAGCATGATTAATGGTCAGTGGCCTGAAAGGTCAGTCCCTGAGACATTGGAAGGTTAGTAGTTTGGATAGTCAGTGAGACCAGTGGTCAGTGGGATGAGGGTCAGTGACTTACGGATCAGACAGGTTAGTCATCATTAAACTGAGGAGGCCATTAGGATGGTCAATGGAATTAGTATTCAGGAATAGCCTAAAAAAATCAATGACTTTGGGTCAGTAGCCTGAGGGGACAATCCCCAGGTGGGTAAATGGGATTAGTGATCACTTCTGAAGGGAAAGTAATCAGTGCTCTTGAGGGATCACAGGCAGGTCAATTGCCAAGGGGTGAGATTAATGGTGGAGAGAAAGTGGGTCTGCAGCCTGAGATTAGTGGAATTCCTGGTCTCTTCCTGGGCAGTCCAGAGAAGGGCAACTGGCTTCCCCCATCCCCCCATCCCTTCCTCCTGGTACTAGGTTTATGGATCTGGCCGAAGTGATCGTGGTGGTCGGTGGCTGTGACAGGACAGGGCTCCTGACACTCCCCTTCGCCGGTGCCTATCATCCATGGAGCCGCCAGTGGAAGACACTACCTAGCGTACCTGGCTGCACCAAATCTGAGTTTGCAATGTGTACCATGAAGAACGATATCTACCTCTCAGGTGAGGACAGGGTGCCAGCTCAGGGCCCAACACAACCCTGCTTGGCTTGGCTGAGAGCTTTTGGGGGCAGAGCCTTCTTCCAGCCCTCCTTCCCACCCATGAGAGAGCCTGAAGTAACTGGGTTCAGTTTCATTCTCTCCTCCTGTTCTACTGTTACCCCCACGTCCCCATCCAGAATGTATAATTTAGAGTTCAAAACACACCTGGAGATAATGTAGGCTAATTTCTCAATTTACAGATGAGGAGACTGAGGTCCAGAGAAGGAATGAGATTTGTCTGTTATAGAGGAAGGTGGTGGGCTGACCCAAGAAGGGAATTAACATCACTTACTGGCGTGATCTACAAGGACTATGTGACCTTGGGCAAGTCCCTTCTGTTCCTAGGCCCTAAATTACCTTTTCTCCAAAATGATGATATTGAATTAGATGATCTCATCTCACCACTTCCTTCTCTATTACTCTAAGACTGGAGGTCCATCCAAGCTCTGACATTCTTTTCTTGAAGGGGGAAGGCAAGGCAATTGGAGCTAAGTGACTTGCCCAAGGTCACACACCTAGTAAGTGTGTCAAGTGTCTGAGGCCAAATTTGAACTTGGATCCTCCTGACTCCAAGGCTGGTGCTCTATTCACTGTGCCACCTAGCCACCCCAGGACATACTCTTTTCTAAGAGCTCTTCCATTGCCAACTTTATCTGTTTTCTGTTCTAGGGTCCCTTTCAGGTCAGACATTCTCTGTTCCATATTCAAGGTCTTTTCTGTCTCTGACATTCTATGGTTTGCTCTCCTCAGGTGGCCACATCCACAGCCGAGACCTCTGGATGTTCCGATCTCAGCTGCAGACGTGGCTTAGGGCAGCCTCTCTGAATGAGGGCCGATGGAGGCACAAGATGGCTGTCCTGCAAGGGCGGGTAGGTGGGCCCCACCATCTGGGTTGCCAACCCTCTGGGGTCTCTCAGGTTCCTGGAACTACCCTATAAAGAGCTCCATCCCAAGGCTGGACTCATTCAGAAGGCTCCAAGTCCAAAGAGCCCCACAGGTCTAAGAGGTGTACGAGGCTGGTAATAACAAGGCAGGAAGCACAACTGGGGCATCCCTAAGGCCAGGGGAGGGGGCTGGCCAATCAAATGAGACAGTGTTTGTAAAAGCACTTAGCACAGTGCCTGAACATAGTAAAATATGGTACACGTTGCAAAGAACATTCCCCTGTTCTTCCCCACCAAGGCCCACAGTGAACCTCCCTGGTGGTAAAATGGGAATATAACAGCCCCTACCTCTGAGGATCAAATGAGATATATGTAAAGCACTTTGTAGGCCTTAAAGTGCCATGTTAAGGCTAGCTAGAGATCCAGGAAAAGACCGACCTAGCCAGAGCTAGCTATTATCTATAGCTATCTATCTATCTATATCTATATATACATACATATACACACACACACACACACACACACACACACATATATATATATATATATATATAGCTATATCTATAGCTATATAAATACCCTAATTAATACACCCAAGAAATGCATGTTTGTGTTCTCCATCCAAAAGAGTCACCTAAAGAGCATGTGCCCCAGGGACATATAGTTTAACCAGGGGAGACAATATGTATATATATATAAGCCACATACAAGACACAAAGCTCACCTTGGATGGGAAGCCCCAGATCTTCAGAATTTGTGCAGAGAATCTTTTTATTCCTCACTATTTCCCAAACCTCCCCTGATTCCTGAGATCCTATTCCAGACCCCTGAACTTGCTTGGTTCCTGCATTATACCTGATCCCTAATTCTCTTCCTCATTCAGTTGCTGCCTCCAAAGCTGGATGCCCTAGCCTGCCAGCTACTCCTGCTCCCCCTTCTGCCCCCATCTCCACACAGTGGAGATCGTCCATTTCTAAGGTGATTTATACAGGAAAGATAATGTGCAGACTTGTAAATTATGAGGTCATTAGAAATAAAGGGCCAGAATCTACCCATTCCAGCCTAAATGGACTGAAACCTCCCTCTCTGGAGTTAACAATTCTCTAGGCGTACATCTCGCCCCCTTCTGGACCCACATGAAGTTGGCATCTTCAATAGAACCATAACCAGGGTAGGGTGTTTGGGACTTTGTCCCAGGGCGCTGATATCACTTGCAGTCCTTTAGCAGTCAGAGCAGGGGTGGGGAACCTCCAGCCTTCAGCCAACATGTGGCCTTCTAGATCCTTAAGTGCAGCCCTTTGACTAAATCCAAATTTGTTTGCTCTGTAAAATTTGGATTCAGTCAAAAGGCCGCACTTAAAGATCTAGGAGGTCACATGTGACCTGAAGTCCGAAAGTTCCTCACCCCTGAGTTAGAGACATCTGTTATTGATATAGTTGGAGAGAATTAGTTAAATTAGGAAACTCTCTGGGGAATTCCCTGGCAAACTCCCACCAGATAAGCCCCTCCTCACCTGTCCTTTGATGGTTTCTTCAGCAGCCTCTGTGTCTTAGGGCCTCCATGGCTCCCCTCAACAATACCCCAAAACAACTGAATTAAGGTCATGTTATACTACTTACCCCCAGGATGGACATTTCTAGTTGTAGCTCTAGACTTTATAGCTAGAACAGAATCACACCTGTCTGTAATTGGTGCTAGATCAAATTCATGGATCCAATCCATTGTTCCCTCTTCCTTTTTTTTTTAATCCCATTAGGAATCCTCCTGCTCCATTCCTACCTAAATCGTACCTATTTGCCTCCCTCAGCCACCCACCCTCAAAAAAAGAAACCCACAAGGGAAAGAAAAGGAAACACAAACAAGGTTCCCATTATTCCAGGGATAGAATGTTACCGTTGTGAAAGTATACTGCACACTCACAGACCTTTAGGAACACAAGAGACCACAGAATCTAACTTCCTCTATTTTACAGAGGAGGAAACTGAGTTCCCAGGAAGGGAAGGGACTAGTCCAAAGTCACAGTATATGAGGGATCTGAACCCAGGTCTTTGGACTTTAAAGTCCAGCATTCCTTCCATTAAACCACACTGATCTCATAAAGATTGAGGAAGGACTTCCCAAAGGAGGTGGGATTTGACCTGGACCCTAAAGGGAGGATAACATTAAGTGGGTGGAGAGGGAGGAGAAGGGAAGGGAAGGAAGGAGGGGAGACATGGAAAAGATGCAGGAAAGGACGAGTAGGCTAGAGCAGAGGCTTCATATAACAGGGAAGTGTTAGTAGATTAGGCTACAGAAGTAGGTAGAGACCAGGTAAGTGGGAAAGCCTCAAATCAGAGCTGAGGAATTCAGACATGATGCTGTGGGCAGTGGGGAGCTATTGCAGGACATTGCCACTGACCGCTTGGTCCTCTGGGCCTCCTCCTCCGTCTCCTAGCTCTATGCTGTGGGAGGCTTTGATGGTGCCCACCGCCTGGGGAGCGTGGAATGCTACGACCCCTTCTCCAACACCTGGGTCCCCGTGGCCCCACTCCTGGAGGCTGTGAGCTCAGCAGCCGTGGTGACCTGCTGTAATAAGCTCTACGTGATTGGGGGTGCTGTGGACGACAGTGCCAACACAAACAAGGTGAGCCAAGGAATGGATCTGGCGAGGGGGAGGTGGGAGGAAGAAAGGATTAGGGTGGAGGGAGGGAGGATGACAGCTTGCCTTTGAAGCCTCTAGCCACTGCTGTCTACTAGACGGTGATGCTTCCCGGGTCCAGGCAGGTAGCCTCTTCCTTCCTGACCAATTGCACTTAGTCTAGTCTGACAGCCCTTGGTTCAATTCAACTAAACAGATCCACAGCTAACATTTTAAAAGCACTTATCTATCATATGCTTTGTGTGCTGAGAGAGACAGACTTGAACAAGACCCACTTCTTGCCCTCGGGAAGTTCCATGTCTAATAGGAAGGTCATGTACATAATACTGAGAGTTATAATTGAAAAACAGAAGGTGATAAAAACATAAGGGAGGGGGGCAGCTAGGTGCCACAGTAGATATATACTCCAGTGCCAGCCCTGGAGTAAAGAAGACCCAAGTTCAAATCTGGCCTCAGACACTTACTAGCTGTGTGATCCTGGGCAAAAGACCTAACCCAATGGCTTCCCCCCACAAAAAACAAGAAACATAAGAGAGGAACAAGTAAAGTGTCATGATATGGAAAGGAAAGATTGTTTCTGCTTTCTGAAGGAGGTAGCACCTGAGCTGGGCTCTGAAAGATAATGAAGGTTTTAATCCAATCCAAGAAGCCTTTATTGATTACCTACTATGTGCAAAACGGTATATATACAAAGACAAAAACAGTCCCTGCCCTCTAGAATCTTAGTATATGTATAGCCTATATCAGATTGCACATTGTCTTGGAGAGGGGGAGAAAATTTCAAACTCAAAATCTTATGGAAGTGACTGTTGAAAACTAAAAATAAATAAATGGATGATTTTTTTAAAAGCATCTTACATTCAACCTGAGGTGGCAGCAGAGGGAAGGGGACCTGGTGGAGATGGAGAGGGGATCTGGTTTAGCTGGGGATAGCTTGAGCAGAGGCACCTAGACAAGAAAGCACAGAGAAGAAAAAAACAACAGTGTGATTATAGGATTAGATCTAGAGCTGGAGGGGGCATCAGAGGCCATCTAGTCAAATACCCTCACTTTACAGATGAGGAAAGTGAGGACATGAGAGGTTAAGTGGGTCTCTTTTTGCCCCAAGTCATACAGGCCATAAGTGTCAGAGGCAGGATTTGAATTCAGGTCCTTTGACTCCAAAGCCAGGACTCTTGTCACTTTCCCTTAATTTGGCTTTCATTTGAGTAGAGCAGAGAATACAGGAAAGTAAGCAGAGGATTAAGAGGGAAATTGAGACTAGGAGGCAGATGATTTTGAATGCCAGCCCAAGGAGTTCGGACTCAGTCCTGTAAGCAGTGAGGACCCACTGGAGTCTTCTGAGCAGAAGAGAAGGACAGTCAGACCTCAGGATCAGGAAGATACCTCTGGTGGCTACAGGAGGGATGAGGTGAAGAGGAAAGGGACAAGAGGCAGAGATACTAATTAGGAAGCTACTCCTTCCTGCACTACTGAAGTGCAGAATGAGGATGTGAGTGCAGGAACGGAGAGAGTTGAGAGAGGTGGAGAGGGGACCCCTAAGCTTGGGTGGAGCCCAAATCAGGCTCTGATAATCTAATGGAGGGCTTCTACTAGTCTCTGACTATCCAGGGGATCTGAACTTTTTTGTATCACGGACCCCTTTGGTAGTCTAGCAAAACCTATGGGGCCCTTTCCAGAATTTTGTTTTTAAATGCATAAAATGAAATATGTAGAATTACAAAGGAAATCAGTTCCATCAAAACAGTTTTTTGTTCAGTCATATTTGACTCTTCATGACCCCATTTTGGATTTTCTTGGCAGAGATACTGGAATGGTTTGCCATTTCTTTCTCCAGCTTATTTTACAGATAAGTAACTGAGGCAAACAGGGTAAAGTGACTTGCCCAGGGTCACACAACTAGTAAGTATCTGAGACCGGATCTGAACTCAAGAAGATGAGTCTTCCTGACTCCAGGCCCAGAACACTGTGCCACCTGGCTTCCTTAAAATAGACTCATCAACATATTTAAAAGACAAGTTCACTGGACTCAGGTTGAGATCTCATGTATGTCTAAATAACTTCCAAACTGTCTATGTAGGATATAATATTACACTGTAGCTTACATTTATTATTACTATTAACAACAATAATAATGATGCTAAATAATAGCTCAAATTGATATAGAGCTTTAAGGCATGCAGAGCATTCTTCATTCATCTATAGACAAAGGTGGTATGTGGCTGGGAGGGCTGAAGGCCCAGTCCTCTCATCTCCATCTTCCAGCACCAGGAGAATCCATCTCCCTCCCTGACCCTGCTGGCCTCCTCCCTCAGGTGCAATGCTTTGATCCTGGGGAAGACAAGTGGAGCCTTCTTTCTCCAGCCCCCTTCACCCAGAGGTGCATAGAAGCTGTGTCCCTGGATGACACCATCTACGTGGTGGGGGGTCTCCTGAGCAAGATCTTCAGCTATGATCCACGAAGAGATCTCTGGGCAGAGGCAGCTTCACTTCCTGGGCCCCTGGTAAGGAGGGGGCTCGTGTTCCATCTGGGCTCCTTTTGGGGATGACAGGAGAGCAGGGGAAGCCCCAAAGATACAAAGTAATCCCCAATACTGCAGGGCCCCAAGATGCCTCCTAGTTCAGACATTCTGTGTTCCAAGGCAGGACCCCTAAACTAGACCCCACAGACCATGGACAGATAGATGTCAGGGGGTCAATAACTTTGAATGGGGAAAAAAGTTACATCTTTATTTCAGTGAAAATTGTTTTCTTTGTAATGCTAGGCATTTTCCTTTATGCATTTAAAAACAGTTGTTCTTAAAAGGGGTTCATAGGCTTCACTGAACTGCCAAAAGGGTCCATGACAAATATTAACAAACTCTGTTCTTACATCCCTCCTAGCTCTGACATTAGACATTCTAAGGTCCTTCCCAGTCTGACATTCTGTGTTTTAAGGGCCCTCGAAGCTCTGACATTCTGTGTTCTAAGGCATTTCCAATTCTGACATTCGATGTTTTAATGTGTCTTCTAGGGCTGACATTCCATAGAACTCTAAACCTCTTTCCTTTTTAGTGTTTATACTTTTCAAAGCATTTTCTCATCTACAGTATCATTTGACTTTCCCTAAAACCTTGTGAGGGAGTCTAGTCAATGGTCACTATCCCCATTTAGCCGAGGGAGAAAACTGATGGCCAATTTTCAAAAGTCAAAGAGGGTAGCTGACTTTCCCAATACAGTGTAAGGCAGTTAGGTGGCTCAGTGGGTAGAGTACTGGGCCTGGAGTCAGAAAGACCTTAGTTTAAATCTGGCCTCAAACACTTACTAGCTGTGTGACCCTGGGCAAGTCACTTAACCTTTGTTTGCCTTAATCCACTGGAGAAGGAAATGGCAAACCACTTCAGTATCTTTGCCAAGAAAACCCCGTGGACAGTATAAGTCCATGGACTCATGATGGCTGGATGTGACTAAACAAGAGTACATTGGAAAATCTGACTTTGATTGCTTGACTTGCTGCAATTAAATTTCTTGACTTTGATTCTGAGTTGGCTGCCTGGCTCCTCCCAAAGTCAAGGCAGAGGACAGATGACATCAATAGTTTGGCAAGGGAGACAAGGGGTAGGATGAAAGGCTTCCAGGAGGGTACTCTCAGTTTTTGCAATATTATACTAAATATATTATACATAGAATCACAGAAAAATTTAAAACTGGGAGATGGGGAGGGGGATCTTATAGAGGAGCAATCCAGCCCTGTCATTTTACAGAGGAAACTGAGACCCCGGGGTGGGGGGAGAAGCCATTTGCTGAGTAACAGCTACATGGGAGAGCTGGAACTGTCCATACATGAGTGCTCACACAATTCTGAGATTTTATGATTCCATAATACTAATATGATGCCAATGTTCCATAAAGATAACTCCTGATTCTCCCATTCCAAAAATCTACCCTTCTAGAGCTGACCTGGTAAGGGAGGGGAAAGGGAGGTGCCAAGCCTGAGGACATGTCTGTCTCTTGGTCTTCCAGGAGAGCTGTGGAGTGACGGTTTGTGGCAGGAGAATCTATGTCCTTGGTGGTCGGGACTCAAGAGGAGAAGGCACAGATAAGACCTTCACCTTTGACCCCCTGAGTGGGTGTCTGGAAAACCAACAGCCCCTGCAGCGATGCACCAGCGCCCATGGCTGTGTCACCATTCTTCAGCACCTGGGCCAGGGACAGACCTACCCGAAAGGGCAGGGTAGGCCTAGCTGAGCCCAGAGCTTCGAATAGACACCTGGCTGCACAGTAACCAATACTAAGTCCACCCAGGTCTCCTGCCTCTACTTCTGTGAGGTCTCTGTATACAAAAATCCAGTTAACTTATTTTCCCCTTTTCTTACAGAAATAAGACCTAATTTTGGTTGCACTCATTCAAGCTGGCAAATGTGTCATTTCTGACTGCAAACAGACCCTGTAGGGTTTCACTCCTTACCTCCAAATTTCCTTACCTTTACATAGTGCTTTAAAGTTTATTCTAAGGCACTATAAATGTTTGAGCTGTCATTATAACGAAATATTTCACAGTTTTGGAAAGGTTCTCCCAGCTGTTTCTTAGATATCTTTTCTGAACTTCTTTGCTCTGATCTCACTCCCTGGTATATTTTAATTGTCAGAGTTCAGAGCTGGAAGGGACCTTAGAGTTCATCTTGTCCGTTTTTTTCATTTTATAAATGAGGAAACTGAGGCCCAGAGAAAATAAGTCAGTTGCCAAGCAAAATGGTAGAATTAACTAAAAGCTGGGTGTTCTGAGTCATCAAAATCAGAACTGGACCACAATTCAGGAAACATACATAAAGAATGTGTTCAAGAGACTAAGGGAGATTAAAAAAAAAAAGAAACCAAGTAGTTTGTTTTTGTTTTTGTTTTTTTTTTAAATTAAAGCTTGAATATCATCTCTGAATTTGTTGCTTTGCAAAGAGCCCTGGGCTGGAAACCTTGAGACTTCTCTTGGAATTACTGCATGACCTACACACCCTGGACCCGGGTTTCCCCCTCTTTAAAAGGATGGGGTTGGACTAAATGATTTTTAAGTCCCCTCAGACATTCCATGTTCTAGGACCCCTCTCAGCTCTGATATTCCATGTTCTAATACCCCTTCCAACTCTGACATTCTCTGTTCTAAAGTCCCTTGAATTCTAATAGTCTACATATTAAGAATATTTCTAACTCTCAGTGTTCTATGATGTGGGAGGAGCCCAATGGATTTTATAATCCCCTAGTCATTCACATCCCAGGAGCTGACAGAGAGAGGCTGGTCTTGGCTGTCTTTTCTCTAAAATTCTACCCCCACTCCTCATTTGCATAGAGATTACTTTTTAAAGGTAAAATGTCCACATGTTTTTTCATTGAGCTCTGATGAGAAGCATGGTGTCCCCATCAGGCTCCCCCTGCACCTTCCTTTGCCCACAGTCCCCCTGGAGGCACTGGTGCTGAGGCTTCCCCAGCTGGGGCCAGTCTCATCAAAAATGCTGTTTTCCAGCTGAGCCTGGAGTCTAGACTGATTAACCAGGATTAAAGGCACTGGGACCATCTGGAAGCCACTGATAATGACAGAAGAGGCTGCCCACTCCCCTGTCCCCCATCCGATCACAGCAATCCCTAGGATCATGCTGGTGAAGGAGAGTCAGCCAAGAAGCATCAGGGATACAGGGTATCAGGAATGAGACACAGCAACATGAACACTCCACCCCCCTACTCCAATCCATCCCTTCAACCAGACTGCAATAGCCCAGCCAAATCAAAATGAATCTCTCCCTAAAAACAACGAGCATCTTAATAATGTTTGATGAGTTGGCATTTAGTTGGCAATGTCCTCTGGGTACGGAGCTGTGTATTGCAGAGGGATGATAGAAAGGGGATAACCACTGGCCTCAGGAAAGCCCCTGATTTGGATGTGGAGGGGAGAGGGAAGACAGACAAGCACATCTTCTGCCAGTGTTAAATGCCCAGACTGATATATCATGGGCAAGCACCTTGTAATCTTTTCTCCCTGATCAAAATATCATTCTGACAGGTGAGTGAGAAAGATGAATCAAATAGTTTGGAAGTAAATGAGTGAGAGGAGGGAGGTAGCAATGAGCCCTAACCTGAGATCTAGTAGATGAGACCAGGACATTCAATCTAACTCTGCCACTGAAGGACTTTGGGAAAGTGGATGGAGACAGGTTTCATCTCTATGAGCCTTACTTTCTTCCTCTGACCTATGAAAACATTGGACTAGATCAGGGATTCTTAACCAGGGATATACGAAGTAGATCTCTTACTATTTTGATAACTGGACTTCATGATAATGGGGGGTTCCTTTGTCATCCCACAGATTTCATTTTATTATGCATTTAAAAACATGATTCTGAGAAGTGGTCCCTAAGCTTCAGCAGACTACTGCCAAAGTGATCCAGGACACATACACATACACACAAAATCAAAGACCCTCTGGACTACATGACCCCTAATGTCCCTTTTAGTTCTCAGTACCTATGATTCAAAGTAGATATCTGTGGCCAGAGCAGAGGGTAGCAACTGTGGCCATTTGCTGCAGGGACCCTAACAAGCACATGTCTATCTACCTAATTCTCTGTCAGGAAGGCTCAAGCCAGGCTCTGGGGACACTTCTCAGAAAAGGATCCTAGGAGACAGTGGAAGAGAAAGTGCCATCCAAGTACTGGGGTTACAACTGAAAAGCCAAATCAGTGTTCTGGGAATTAGGACATTGGAAATAGAGGAGCCCAAAGATCCCCTAACTCACAGGGTCACAGACCACTGTATCTAGCCCCCTTGTTTTCAGATGAGGAAACTAAGGCATAGAGAGGAAGAATCACAGAGATAGTAAGTGTCAAGGTTTTCCTGACTGCAAACCCAGTGTTCTATCCACTATACCACAATGACTCTCTAAATTCAAATTTCTCAACTTACACAATAAGAATTTGAAGCCGAGAGAAACATTAGCATACACTGGGAAAGAATGGTATGTAAGGTATGAAGCCAAAGGAGCTAAGTTCAAGTTCTGTCTCCATTCATTTCTATCAGTATGACCTTAGGTAAGTCATTGAATATCTCTAGTCTCAGTTTCCTCATCTACAAAATGAGGGGCCTGGACTAGAACTGGGGCCCTTAATCTTTTCTGTGCCTTTCAGCAGTCTAGAGAAACCTATGGTCCTCAAGATCATGTTTTTATATGCATAAATAAGAAACCAATTATATTGAAATACAATTATCAGTGAAATACAATAAATCAGTGGCAGAGCTGGGTCAAGGGCCCAAGTCTTTTGACTTCCAGTCTTTCCCCACCTACGTCTCAAGAAAACATAGGGAGCTATCATCCTCCAAGGCTGGGTTTGGAAGCTTTCTCTGAATGCTGATGGGTATGTTTGACAGTTATAATCTCCCCCTGTCAACCAGCCCTCTGTTCCCTCTGCCTAGAAAAGGAAAAAAAACCCTCCACACTCAATTCCAAATCGGGAGGGGGAAGCCCCGCCCAGGCAGAAGCAATTTGGAACTAAAGGAGAATGATTCCAGATAGGCAATTTACACAGCAGGTGAGCCCCACACTTAACAAAGCTTTCCCTCACACAAAGACCTCGAGGAGGTCTGAGGGCTCGTCTGGATGCAGGGCAGAGGGCCGAAGAGAGAACGAGATGAATGCATTACAACCTCCCCCTCTTCCTCTGGCAGAGACAAAGACGTCTGCTTGATTCACAGCTCTTTCAGCTAAGCTTGGCTTCAAATTGAGGAGCTAATTTCCAGGGGCACAGTTGGAGGAGCGAGGGGGACCCAATTTCACTCAATTATCCTAAACCCACTCCACCTCCACTGACATACCTTTTCTACAGGGCACACTGACCTGTGATCATCCAGTAAACAGCCCTCAGCATTAACAAATTGAAATAAAGTTTTTACTGTCTAGGACTGGCAAGGAGATGTCAGTTTCCTCTTCAATAAAATGGGAACAGTAAACTATACCCTGCTTATAAGATGGGGCTATCTTAAGTAACACTGAGATAATGGATGGGAAAACATTCTTCCTCCACATCCGGCACCTACTCCTGTCCTCAGAGATTGGTGCTGAATAGGTTGATTGCATCTACTCAGCATTGTAATAGGCACTATGGGGAGAGAGACGGGAGAGGGATTGGGGAGGAGTAGGAATTTTCCTCTCTCAAATTTCTGAATGCTCCCACATACCTCTCCCTCCCTCTTCTTCTTCCTCTTCCTCTCTCTCTCCCTCTCATTCTCTCTTTCTCCCCTTTCATTCTCAAATTCCCATATGCCTTTTCTGCCCCACCAATCCTTTAAAAATAAATAAATAAAAACCACCCCCTGACTTTGCTACCCCATTCAGCTACAATTCTAGCTTTCTCTTGTTACAGCAAAATTTCTGGAAAGTGTCACTTACCAACTGTGACCCTGGGAAAATCACATAACTCCAAAGTACCCCAGGCAACTAAAAGAAGGTGACAACTGGCACTGATGAAATCACTGCTTTAATTTAAAAAAAAAGTTGTCTCCACTCTACATGATCCACTCTCTTCCACCAGTTTATCAAAAACTGGTCACTAATGACATTAACCGGTAAGTCCAATGGCATTTTCCTGGCTCTCCCTTTCCTCAACCTCTCTGCAACACTAAACACTGTGGACCACCTGCTTCCATTTCAGACATTTATCAAACACATACTATGGCATATGAAAATGAAAAGTAGTTTCTTCCCACAAAACTTACAGTCTGGTTGGAGCAGGAATATATAACTATACAAAAGAAGAATTGGGTTACACGAACAGATGTCCAAGAGGTCTAAGAATCAAGGGGAAGAAAGGTAACTCCTGGGTTTGGGGTGAAAAGAAAGATGCCTCCAAGGCAGGACCTGAGCCTAGTGAGAGGTTTGTATTGAAGTGCAGCCTAAGATAGGAGGAGCTTATCATCAGAAGGCTGCTCCTTAGGGTAAAGGCTTCACAACCTTTTTTGTGTCATGGACCCCATTATCAGTCTGGTAAAACCTATGAGCTCCTCAGAATAAGGTTTTTAAATGCATGTAACAAAATCTTTAAGATTCTATTGATCCAGAGTCCATTAGTTTTCATAGGCAACCAATTATGTTGAAATTTAGTTAATTTTTTTTAAATGAATGGACCTCAGGGTAAAAACCTTTTCCAAGTAAGTTTCAGAAAACTTCAAAAGTTGGGATGGGGGGAAAGGCATGGATCAAGCTAATAAACATTTATTAAGCACCTACTGTGGGCAGAGCAGTGTGATGAGGAGGAATGTGGTCTCTGTCCTTGTAGAAACAAATATAGAAGAAGAAAGAAGAGCACCAAGGACAGAACCCTAGAGGATAAGGAAACAGTGAAGGAGATAGGGATCAAATACGTAAAGAGTAAGGTAAAAAGAACCAGGAACATTTGAGAAGTCAGGGGAGAAAAGCATATCTAGGAGGCATTCTTCAGTAGTTCCCCTCTGTACTTTGTCTTCTAGGTCACTGGCTCTCAAAATGTAATTCAGGGACTCCTTGGGAATTCTTAAAACCTTTCAGGGGGTCTGTGAAGTCAAAGTAGTAAACTATTTTCAAAATAATACCAAGACATTTACATTCCTAATACAGTAAATATTGATAGCTATAGTCCACATAAGCTCTCTAGAGGGATCCTCAATAAGTTTTAAAAATATATAGGGGGGAAATCCTGAAAAGAAGGCAAGGGAATATGAACCGGTCTAAAGCCCAAAAAGTAATAGTGGGAGAGGTCAAGAAGGATTTTAAAAGCCAAATTAGAGAGTAGAAGATAAACTAATTATTTTAAAAATACAGTTGGAAAAATGGAAAAAAAAATCACTGAAGAAAACAGTTCCTTAAAAAGTACAATTAGCAGGGGCGGCTAGGGGGCCAAGTGAATAGAGCACCAGCCCTGGAGGCAGGAGGACCTGAGTTCAAATCTGGCCTCAGACACTTCACACAAAAACTAGCCTTGTGACCTTGAGCAAGTCACTTAATCCCAATTGCCCTCCAAAAAGCACACACACAAAAAAGTACAATTAGCCAAATGGGAAAGGAGATATAAAACCTAACTGGAGAAAATAATTCCTTAAAAATAAAAATTTGCCAAATGGAAAAGGAGATACAAAAAGTAACTGACGAAAACAATTCTTTAAAAATTAGAATTAGACAAGTTGAAGCTAATGGCTCTATGAGGCATCAAGAATCAGTCAAACAAAATCTAAAGAATAAAAAAATAGAAGAAAATGTAAAATAACTCATTGAAAAAACAACTGACCTAGAAAATAGATCCAGAACAGAGAATCTAAGAATTATTAGTCTATAGGAAAGCCATGATGGAAAAAAAGAGGTGGGACAGTATCTTCCAAGAAATCATCAAGAAAAACTATGCTGAGGTCTAGAACCAGAGGGTAAAATAGCCATTGAAAGAATCTACCAGACGACCTCCTGAAAGAGATCCCAAATTGAAAACTCCAAGGAATATTGTAACCAAATTCCAGAATTTTCAGGTCAAGGAGAAAATACTGCAAGCAGCCAGAAAGAAAAAATTTAAATATCGTGGATCAGTCAGGATCACGAAGGACGTTGCAGCTTCTACATTAGAAGATCAGAGGGATTGGAATATGACTTATCATAAGGCAAAGGAGCTTAGACTACAACCAAGGATTAAATACCCAAAAACTGAGCATAGTATTTCAGGCAAGGAGATGGTCATTCAGTGAAATAAGGGACTTCCAGACCTTCTTGATGAAAAGGTCAGAGCTCAATGAAACATTTGATCTTCAAATACAAGACTCAAGAGAGACATAAAAAGATAAACAGGGAAAACACACACTTGTTATTCAATAAGAACAAACTGTTTACATCACTATATGGGAGGGTGATACCTGCTAATCTTGAGAATTGTATAATTACCATGATATTTAAATGGGATATGCATAGATAGAGGGTGTGGGTATAAATTAATTGATGTGATGATAAAAAACTAATTAAGGGGTGCAAAGGGATTGTAATGAGAGAAGAGGAAAGGAGGAGGCAGAAAAGGGTAAATTACACCACATGAAAAGGCACAGAAACATATTAAAAGTAGTGGGAAAGAAAGGAGGGAGATGAGCTTTACTCTCATTGGTTTGGTTCAAGTAGGGAATAGCATGCTCAGTTATGTATAGGATTCTAACATGAAGAGACACAAAAACTTATAGTAGAGGGAAAGAATGAAGGGAGAAGAGCATTGTTTGAAATTTATTCTCATCAGATTTGGTTTAAGGAAGGAATAACATACTTTCTTAAGTATAAAAATCTAACGTGCCCTACAGGTTGTAGGAGGGAAAGAAAAGAGGGTGGGGTGGTTAGAAAAGAAGGAAGAGGTAGTAAGGGGAAATGGTAGGAAAAGGGAGGGGAGCTAACAGGGAAGGAATATTGAGGGAGGCCATGATCAAAAGCAAACCTCTTGAGGAGGGGAAGGGAGAAGGGAGAAATAAAAGCATAAATGGGAGGGAACAGGATGGAGAGAAAGACACAGATAGTAAACATAACTGTGAATGTGAGTGGGATGAACTTTTCCATAAAACGGAGGCAGACAGCAGAATGGATTAAAAACCTTAATCCTATAATGTTGTTTACAAGAAACACATTTGAAACAGGGGGATACACACAGGGTAAAGGTAAAAGGCTGGAGTAGAATATATTATGCTCAAGCTAAAGTAAAAAAAAAAGCAGGTGTAGCAATCCTAATCTCCCAAAGCAAATATAGATCTAATTAAAAGAGATCAGGAAGAAAACTATATCCTGCTAAAAGACACCATTGACAGTGAAGAAATATCATTACTAAACATATATGCACCAAGTGGTATAGCATCCAAATTCTTAGAGAAGTTAAGTGAGTTAGAGGGAGAAATAGATAGCAAAACTGTACTAGTTGGGGACCTCAACCTCCCCCTCTCTGAACTTGATAATTCTAACCTCAAAATAAACAAGAAAGAAGTTAAGGAGGTGAATAGAATTTTAGAGAAGGTAGATATGATAGACCTCAGGAGAAAACTGAATGGGGAAAAAAGGAATATACATTCTTCTCAGCAGTACATGGCACATACACAAAAATTGACCATATACTAGGGCATAAAAACCTTGCAAACCAGTGCAGAAAGGCAGAAATGTTAAATTCATCCTTTTTAGATCAAGATGCAATAAAAATTATGTGTAATAAAGGGCCATGGAAAGACTGACTGAAAACTAATTGGAAACTAAATCATCTAATCCTAAAGAATGAGTGGGTCAAACAACAAATCATAGAAACAATCAATAGCTTCATTCAAGAGAATGATAATAATGAGACAATATAACAAAACTTATGGGATGCAGTAAAAGTGGTTCTTAGGGGAAGTTTTATATCTCTGAATGCTTTCATGAATAAAATAGAGAAAAAGGAGACCAATGAATTGGGTATACAACTGAAAAAAAGCTAGGAAAAAAACAAACTGAAAATCCCCAATTAAATACCAAATTAGAAATACTGAAAACCAAAAGAGAGATTAATAAAATTGAAATTAAGAAAACTATTGAACTAAAAAATAAAACTAGGAGCTGGTTTTATTTTAAAATTAATGAAATTTATAAACCTTTAGTCAATTTGATTTAAAAAAACCCAAATTACCAGTATTAAAAATTAAAAGGCATATTTACCTCCAATGAAGAGGAAATTAAAACAATTAGGAATAATTTTGCCCAACTGTATGCCCATAAATTTGACAATCTTAGTGAAATGGATGAATATTTACAAAAATATAAATTGCCCAGATTAACCAAAGTGGAAGTAAAATATTAAATAATCCCATCTCAGAAGAAGAAATTGAACAAGCCATCAATGAACTCCCTAAGAAAAAATCTCCAGGGCCAGATGGATTTGGAAGCAAATTCTATCAAACACTTAAAGAATAATTAAATCTAATACTTTATATAGACTATTTGGGAAAATTGGTGAAGTCCTACCAAATTCTTTTTATGATACAAATATGGTACTGATACCTAAATTGGGAAGAGCCAAAACACAGGAAGAAAATTATAGAACAATTTTCCTAATAAATATAGATGCAAAAATTTTAAATAAAATAGTAGCAAAAAGATTACAGCAATGTATCACAAGAATAATCCACTTTGACCAGGTAGGATTTGTTCCAGGAATGCAAGGCTGGTTCAATATTAGGAAAACTATCAGTATAAATTACCGTATCAACAACAAAACTAGCAGAAGCTATATGATTATCTCAATAGATGCAGAAAAAGCTTTTGACAAAATACAATACCCATTCTTATTAAAAAGACTAGAAAGCACAGGAATAAATGAAGTATTCCTTAAAATGAAAAGTACCATCTACCTAAAATCATTAGCAGTGTTATATGTAATGGGGATAAGCTAGAAGCACTTCCAATAAGATCAAGAGTGAAACAAGGATGCCCACTATCACCCGTTATTCAATTTGGTACTAGAAATGTTAGCTGTAGCAATAAGAAAGACAAATTAAAGGAATTAGAATAGGTAAAGAAGAGACTTATCGCTCTTTGCAGATGATATGATGATATACTTAGAGAATCAAGTAAAAAACTACTTGAAATAATAAATAACTTTAGCAAAATTGCAGGATATATATAAACCCACATAAATCTTCAGCATTCCTATATATTTCTAACAAAACCCAACAGTAAGAAATAGAGAAATTTCACTTAAAGTTACTATAGACATTATAAAATATTTGGGAGTCTACCTGCCAAAACAAACCCAGGAACTATATGAACAGAATTACAAAATTACAAAACACTTTTCACACAAATAAAGTCAGATCTAAATAATTGGAGAAACATCAGTTACTTGTGGTTAGGTGAAACTAATATAATAAAAATGACAATTTTACCTAAATTAATTTACCTATTTAGTACAATACCAATCAAACTACCAAAAATTATTTTATAGAGCTAGAAAAAATAGTAACAAAATTCATCTGGAAGAACAAAAGGTCCAGAATATAAAGGGGATTAATTAAAAGAAATACTATGGCCTAGGCATACCAGATTTTAAACTGTATTATAGAGCAGCAGTCATCAAAACTACCTGGTACTGGCTGAGAAATAGAGTGGTGGATCAGTGGAATAGATTAGTACACAAGACATAGTATTCAATGACTACAGTAATCTACTGTTTGATAAACCCAAAGACTCCAGTTTCTGGGATAAGAAGTCACTATTTGACAAAAACTGCTGGGAAAACTGGAAAATAATATGGCAGAAACTGGGTATAGACCAATATATTATATCATATACCAAAATAAAGTCAAAATGGGTTCACAATTTAGATATAAAGGCTGATACTGTAAGCAATCTGAGACAGCAAGGAATAGTTTACTTGTCAGATTTGTGGAGAAGAGAAGAATTTATGACCAAACAAAAGATAGCATCATATATAAGAGGAGTAGGCAGACTTCATAATAACCTGGACAGACTTCTATAAACTGATGCTGAGTGAGGGGAGCAGAGCCAGGAGAACATTGTACACAATTAGACACACTGTATCTGTGATGACTGACTTTAATAGACTGGGCTCTTCTCAGCAATGCAAGGTTATAAGACAGCTCCAAAATATTAATGATGGAAAAGGCCATCCATATTCAGAGAAAGAATTATGTAGTCTGAATGCAGACTGAAGCAAACTACTTGCTCTTTTTTGTTTCGTTTTGCTTCTTCTTTCTTGTTCATTTCATTGGTCATAATTCTTCTTTTACAACCTGACTGATGTTTAATGTGAAGGTATATGTAGATTGCATATTGCCATGGTGGGGGGGGGAAGAGTAGGAAAGGGAGGGAGAGAAAATTTGGAACTCAAAAGCTTGTGGAATTGAATGTTGTAAACTAAAAGTAAATCATATTTTTAAAAAAAGAATATATAGGGGGGCAGGTAGATGGTGCAGTTAGGTGGACAGAGTACAGGTCCTGGAGTCAAAGGACTTGAATTCAAATTTGACCTCAGACACTTACTGTGACCCTGGACAAGTCACTTAACCCTGTTTGCCTCAATTTCTCATCTGTAAAATGAGCTAGAGAAGGAAATAGTAAACCGTTCCAGTATCTTTGACAAAAAAATCCCAAATGGGGTCACTGAACAAGGACCAGCAGCTGTTCCTCAGTTTCCTCCTGTACTCTGCACTCTTCTTCCTCCCAACCCCTCACTTCTGATGGCAGGAAAAGATCCTTACTTATTGAAATCCTTCCCCTTCTTGCTCAAGGCCAAGCTCAGGTGCTGCCTAGGAGGCAGTGGGCCAGGAGTCCACAGTGTCCAATGTTGCAGAGGTTGGGTGGGGGGGTCATCAGGGAAATGAAATTGGATTTATTGATTAATAAGTGATTAGTGACCAGTTTGGGGTAGAGCAGTTTTTGAGACCTTTTCAACACAGTGGGATCTGCTGGAACTTAGGATCTGTTGCTATAATCTTAGAACATACAGTACAAAGTATCTGCACTGAGGAAAAATCCAAAGGGTCCTTAAATAATAGCACACTTTACCTCAGCAACGGCTAGTCTTTCCCCAGCTGACCCAATAGCTTATGACAAACAGTGATAAGCAACTGACATGACTGGAATGTTAGAAGGAACCATAAACATAAGCTATTATCCTTATCTCCACACTAGGCTGTAAGGATGAGGTTGGCCTCAGTGGCCCATCCAGCTCTAAACCAGTTGCAGTTGTTATTGTTTATTACCACTATGACTACTACTACTACTACTACTACCACCACCACCACCAACACCACCACTACTACTATTAATCGCAATGATTGACCTGCTGTGACTCCCTAGCTTCAATTCTCAACCTAAATTTGGTGTTGGCTGGCAGAGACCCATTGACAGTACGCTCACTTCCAGTGTTGAAACAGGAGGGCTCTTGGGGAAGCAGGGATGTGTTCCCCCTTCCCAGTACCAAGGGAGGTAGGCAATTAGTCCCATTTTGATCCCAGAACTGAAGCCTTTGAGATTCTGATTATCTCTCACTTTGGATTGCAGCGTGACCAAGATTAGGTGAGGTTTAAGAAATGTAGACTCCTAGGTCTGGACCAGGAAGGGACCCCAGAGATCACCTCAGTCCAAATCCCTCATTTTACAGATGAGAAAATTAAGGCCCAGAGAAGTTAATGTAAAAAAAGTATCAGAGGCAGGATTTAAACCCAGAGCCATTGCTATTTCCATTGTATGGGATGTGATTTGAACCCAGGCCTTCTATCTACAGAACCAATGTTCTCTCCAATGAACCAAATTATGGATTTACTTCAACTTCTTTAATAGGTGGGAACACCAAGGGTCAGAAAGCCACAGTGACTTGGCCAAACACAGTAAATGTGCCTTTGTAATGTGCACAATAAATGACAGCGCTGGGGCTTAATCCTAGGTCAAATATTTTGTAGAGGATGACCAGAGTGATTTTGTAGAGACTAGGTCTCAGAATAACAGGTTGAAAGATCTAGGGATTTTAGGCTTAGGAGAGACATAATTGTCTTCAAGGATGATCACATGGGAAAACAAGCAAAAACCTGAAATATTAAACTTGTTCAGCTTGGCTGCAAATGCCAAAGCTTGGTGTAGAGAGAATGAAGTGGCAAAAGGGCAGAGCTCAGTTTGATTGAAGGAAAGAACATTCAAAAAGTGGATGAGACTGTCTTTGGAGGAGATGAGATCCTCTTTACCAGAAAGCTTCAAAAAGATGCTGTTCTTTCTGTCCCCCCGCCCCAATCCCTCCCCATGACCCCTACCAAGTGTTAAATATCAGTTAATACTGATTTTTTTTCAAATGCTTTATTAACTTCTGATTTACATCATTCGTTTCCATCAGATTTTGAGTTACAGTTTTATCCCCATTTTTTCCCTACCCCCACCCCAGAATAGCAGTACCACAGGATATTCCCTCACCCCATCTGCTCTCTCCCATATCTTCTCACATACCCCTTCGACTTTTTCAGTAGGGCAAGGTGAATCTCTGTGCCCCAATGACTGTATATCTTATTTCCCAATTATATGTAAAATAGTATTAATAATAGTATTTATATATTTTTAAACATTTGATTTTAAAACTTTGAATTCCAGATTCATTCCCTTCCTCCTTTGTCAGCTACCCTTACTGGGAAGATAAGCAATTCAGTATATGTTGTACATGTGTAGCTATGCAAAACATTACCATAGTAGATATATTGTAAAAGATTGACTATATTTCCCTCGCTCCTATTCCACCTCCCACTTGGTCTATTCTCTACTTTGATCCTGTCCCTTTTCAAGAGTGTGTGCTTCCAACTTCCCTCCCCCCCTTCCCTCCTTTCCATCATCCCCCCTCTCATCTCTTCCCCCCTACACTCCTGTAGGGTGAGATATCCTATTTAGTATGTATGTCATTCTCTCCCTGATCCAAATTCAATGAGACTAAGGTTTTGCCTTTTTGCCTTCCTGCTCTTCCCCTCTGTTGTAACCATTTTCACTTGCCTCTTCTATATGAGATAGTTTACTCCATCCTGTCTCTCCCCATCTACTCTTGTTATATTCCTCTCTCACCTCTTAATTTCACCTTTTAAGTATCATCCCTTCCTATTAAATTCAACCTGTGTCCTCTCTATGTATACCTGTAAACATATATACACACATTCACATATGTATTCATATGCCCATATACCCTTCTTCAACTATTTTCGTACTGAGAAAAGTTTCATCAGTTACAGTTATCGTTTTTCCATGTAGGAATGTAAATAGTTCAACTTTGATAAGTTCCTTATGATTTCTTTTCCCTGTTTACCTTCTCAAGCATCTCTTGCTTCTTGTGTCTGGATGTCAAATTTTCTATTCAACTCTGGTTTTTTTTTTTCATCAAAAATGCTTAAAAGTCCTCTATTCCACTGAATGACCATATTTTCCCTGAAACATGATACTCAGTTTTGCTGGGTAGGTGATTCTTGGTTTTAATCCCAGCTCCTTTGCCCTCTAGAATATCATATTCCAAGCCCTTCAATCCCTCAGTGTAGAAGCTGCCAGATCCTGCACTATCCTGACTGTGTTTCCACAATATTGAAATTGTTTCTTCCTGGCTGCTTGTAATATTTTCTCCTTGATCTGGGAATTTTGGGACCTGGCTATAATCTTTCTAGGAATTTTCTTTTGGGGATCTTTTTCAGGAGGTGATTGATGGATTCTTTCAATCTCTATTTTGTCCTCTGGATCTAAAACATCAGGGTAATTTTCCTTGAGAATTTCTTTAAGGATAATTTCTAGGTTCTTTCTTTGTTCATGGTTTTCAGGTAGTCCAATAATTTTTAAATGATCTCTCCTGGATCTGTTTTCCAGGTCAGTGGTTTTTCCCATGAGATATTTCACATTGCCTTCTATTCTTTCATTTGTTTGGATCTGCTTAACAGTATCTTGATTTCTCATAAAGTCACTAGCTTCCATTTGCTCCAGTCTAATTCTGAAGGAATGATTCTCCTCAGTGAACTTTTTTTTAAAACAAATGCTTTATTAACTTCTGTTTTACATCATTCATTTCTGCCAGATTTTGAGTTACAATCATTTTCCCCCCATTATTCCCCTACCCAACCTCCCAGAATAGCAGTCCCACAAGATATCGCTTCCTCCAATCTGCTCTCTCCCATACCTTCTCCCATACCCCCATCGACTTTTCCATTAGAGGAAGGTGAATCTTTGTGTCCCAATGCCTGCACATCTTATCTCCCTAATACAAGCAAAAGAGTATTGATAATAGTATTTATATATATTTGAAACATTTAATGTTAAGACCTCGAATTTCAGATCCATTTTCTTCCTCCCTTGTCGCTCATTCCTTCTTGGGAGATAAGTAATTCAGTATATGTTGCACATGTCTAGCTATGCAAAACATTATCATAGTAGATATATTGTACAAGGCTGCTTATAATTCCCTCCCACTCATCCCACCCCCCACCTGGTCCATTCCCTACATGATCCTGTCCCTCTTCTATAGTGGGTACTTCCAACCTCCCCTCCCCCCAAGGATGCCCTCCCATCCATCATCCCTCCTCTCATCCCCCTTCCCCCTATCCTGCTGCAGGTTGAGATATCCCATTTAGTATGTATGTCATTTTCTCCCTGAACCAAATTCAATGTGAATGTGGTTTTGCCTTTTTAGCCTTCCTATTCTCCCCCTCCTTTGCAACCACTTCCCCTTCCTTCTTCTACATGGGATAGTTTACCCTACCCTGTCTCTCCCCATCTCCTCTTGCCACTTTCCTCTCTCACCTCATAATTTCATCCCTTGAGTATTCTCCCTTCCCAACAAATTCAACCTATGCCCTCTATCCATATATAACTGTAACCATATACACACACTTTCACATATGTATTCATATGACCACACACCCTTCTTCCATTATTTTCATAGTGAGAAAGATATCATCAGTCGCAGTTATTGCTTTTCCATATAGGAATGTAAATAGTTCAACTTTGATAAGTTCCTTTTGATTTCTTTTCCCTGATTACCTTCTCAGGCATCTCTTCCTTCTTGTGTCTGGATGTCAAATTTTCTATTCAATTCTGGTTTTTTCCTCAAGAATGCTTGAAAGTCCTCTATTCCACTGAATGACCATATTTTCCCCTGAAACAAAATACTCAGTTTTGCTGGGTAGGTGACCCTTGGGTTCATTCCCAGTTCTTTTGCCCTCTGGAATATCATATTCCATGCCCTTCGATCCCTCAGTGTAGAAGCTGCCAGGTCCTGGGCTATTCTGATTGTGTTTCCACAATATTGAAATTGTTTCTTCCTGGCTGCTTGTAGTATTTTCTCCTTGATCTGGGGATTCTGGAACCTGGCTATAATATTCCTGGGAGTTTTCTTTTTGGGATCTTTTTCAGGAGGTGATCGGTGGATTCTTTCAACCTCTATTTTGCCCTCTGGATCTAAAACATCAGGGCAGTTTTCCTTGAGAATTTCTTGAAGGGTGATTTCTAGGTTCTTTCTTTGATCATGGCTTTCAGGTAGTCCAATAATTTTTAAATTGTCTCTCCTGGATCTATTTTCCAGGTCAGCGGTTTTTCCCATGAGATATTTCACATTGCCTTCTAATCTTTCATTTGTTTGGATCTGCTTAACAGCATCTTGATTTCTCATAAAGTCATTAGCTTCCATTTGCTCCAGTCTAACTCTGAAGGAATGAATCTCCTCAGTGAACTTTTGAGATTCTTTTTCCATCTGGCAAATTCGACTTTTTAAGGCATTCTTCTCCTCATTGCCCTTTTGGGCCTCCTTTGCCATTTGAGTTAGTCTATTTTTTAAGGTGTTGTTTTCCTCAGTCAGGCTGTTGACCCTCATTTCATACTTTTCCTGCATCCTTCTCATTTCTCTTTCCAATTTTTCCTCCACTTCTCTTATTTGATTTTTAAAGTCCTTCTTAAGGTCCTCTATGGCCTGCAACCCGCTCATGTTTTCCCCTGGGGCTTTTGGAGCAGGACTTCTGACCTCACAGTCCTTTTCCCGCTCTATGCCCCCAAAATAGGAGTCTAGGGTTGCATTTTTCTGTTTCCTTTGCCTTGGCATGTTGCCACTTAATTGCTTGACTTTTGGGCTTGTTGCCACACTATGGCTTTAAGGCCAGATAGAGGAATTTTCGTCCCGAACGTGTGGGGGGCAACTTCCGTTTCTGGCAAGCTGTAAACCCACCCACGACTTCCACCCTAGATCACAATCCAGATCCAGGGAGGTTAAAGCAAGAGTGATTACCCCCCAAGACTGATCGCTGGATCTCCCTACAAATTTGCAGGCTGGGAGCTGGAGCTGCCTCTGGAAACTACAGAATGGAGTTTGTCCTCAGTGGCTTCTAGCCCCCAGGGGAGGGAGCCGATGCATTCCCTAAATATGGGTCCCAAAGTCCATAGGACACTAACCTCTTACTTTGTCCTAGGCAAGTCTATGTTGATAATTCTGGAGTCACCATGGCTGCTGGTGTTCTGGGGTTCCTCCAGCCGGCTGCTGGCCCTGCCACCCTGGGGCTAAAACCTCAGCTCACGCGGACCTGGGCTCGGCTTGGCTCCTGCGCTCTGCGCGCTGCCGGCTCCCAGACCGCTGCGCTGGTCCTTCCTGCAGGGCTGCTGGGCTGTCCTCAGCGGGAGGTTAGCTTCTCTGTGTCGTTCTCTGTGGGTGCTGGGGCTCCAGAAGTTGTTCAGAGTCCCCTTTTACATAGTTTGGGAGGAATCTGGGGGCAGAGTGGCTTGGAGGAGCTGTTTCTACTCCGCCATCTTGGCTTCACCTCTCCTCAGTGAGCTTTTGAGATTTTTTTTCCATCTGGCAAATTCAGCTTTTTAAGGCATTCTTCTCCTCATTGCCTTTTTGAGCCTCTTTTGCCATTTGAGTTAGTCTATTTTTTAAGGTGTTATTTTCCTCAGTCAGGCTGTTGACTCTCATTTCATACTTTTCTTGCATCTTTCTCATTTCTCTTCCCAATTTTTCTTCCACTTCTCTTATCTGCCTCTTAAGGTCCTCTATGGCCTGTAACCAGCTCATATTTTCATTTGGGGCTTTTGGTGTAGGAGTGTTGACCTCCCAGTCCTCCTCCTGTTCCATGCTTCAATCTTCTTTGCCCCCAAAATAGGAGTCTAATGTTGAATTTTTCTGTTTGTTTCCTTTGCCTAAGCATTTTGCCACTCAGTTACTTGACTTCTGGGCTTGTTGCCACAGTAGGACTCTGCCACCAGCCAGGGGAGCTTCTGTCCCAAACGCTGGGGTTTTCTCAGCTGTGGGAGGTATTAGTTGGGTGCCCTCTCTGAAGCCTCCACACACTCTGGCAAGCTGGTCACACACCCCAAGACCTCTACCCCAGACTGCAATCCAGATCCAAGAAAGTTAAAGCAAGAGTGCTTACCCCCCAGACCGATCACCAGATCCCCCTACAGTTAGCAGGCCAGGAGCTGAAGCTGCAACATGGCTGGGCTGTGCCCCATAGCTACGGCTTCTCAACCCCAGTGAAAGAGGCCAAGGCGCTCTACCAACCAATCACAAAGTCCACACCACACTGACCTCTCACTTTTTCCATGGCATCTATGTGTTGGTAATTCTGGAAACGCCACAGCTGCTGGTGTTCTAGAGTCCCTCCAGCTGGCTGCTAGTCCAGCTGCCCTGAGGCTAAAACCTCCACGTGGGCCTGGATTCGGCTCCCAGAGTGCTGTGCTGGCCCCTCCCTGCTGGGCTGTCCTCAGCAGGAGGTTAGCTTCTCTGTGTCACTTTGTGGGTTCTGGAGCGCCAGATTTTGTTCAGTGTCCCCTTTTACATAAATCTGGAAGTGGTGGGAGCAGGAGCTGTGTGGAAATGCAGTTACTACTCCACCATCTTGACTCCCAATACTGATATTTTTTAAACATCAATATGATTTCCCAGTGATCTCTTAATTCCCACAAAGAGAACCTTGCCTTGCAACACATATAGTCAAATCTGATGAATTAATACATTGGCCATATCTGAAAATGCCTGCATCTTTATGCATCTCTAGTACAAGTACATCTCCTGACAGGCAGGAGCCATGTCCCATCATCAATCATCTGAGGTCATGAAGGGTCATTGTATTGCCCTGAGTTCTGAAGTCTCAATGTTGTCTTCCCTTACATCGCTGTAGTCTTTATCTCCTGGTTCTGCCTGCTTCAATCTCTGTTGGTTTACACAAGCTGAATGATCACTTGTCGGGAACATCATATGAAGAACTGTCTTTCAAACATGGATTAGACTAGAAGATCTGAAGCATGCCTTTCAAATATAACTTAATTGGTTTTTTAAAAAGAACTGGTTAAGTATTTTTATCTCACTGTGCTCCAATCCTCCCCAAAATTTTATTCAAACAAATGCCTCTTTAAAAAAACAAAATGTAGGGGCGGCTAGGTGGCGCAGTGAATAGAGCGCCAGCCCTGGAATCAGAAGGATCTGAGTTCGGAGCCGGCCTCCGACACTTAATCCATACAAACAAAAACCTAGCCGTGTAACCTTGGGCAAGTTACTTAACCCCAATTGCCCTAAAGGGGCGGCTAGGTGGCGCAGTGAGTAAGAGCGCCGGCCTCGGAGTTTGGATGACCCGGGATCAGATCCGGCCTCAGAAAATGAGCACCCACGCATAAATAATGACTAGCTGTGTAACCTTGAGCAAGTTACTTAACCCCAATTGCTTTAAAAAAAAAATGTAACCTCTGACCCATACCCTAAAGTAGCAACATAGCTGCTGGCTGTTGGTACTATTTAAAAGCTAGCACTCCCCAATACCACCCTGGGAAGAAAGTCACATTTCTAGCCAACCACCAAAGCTGAGACCCCAAAGTCAGACAGGATGGTGAGAGTTTAAGAATTTATTGTATTATTGCTCAGTACTGTCTGACTCTTTGTGACTCCATTTGGGGTTTTCTTGGGAAAGATACTAGAGTGGTTTGCCATTTCCTTCTCCAGTTCATTTTTATAGATGAGGAAACTGGGGAAAACAGGGTTAAGTGACTTGCCCAGGGTCACAGACACTAGCAAGTGTCTGTGGCCAGATTTGAACTCAGGAAGACATCTTCCTGACTCCAGGCCATGCCACCTAGCTGCCCCTGAGAATTTATTGTGAAGTTCTAATTATTAGGAAGGGGAGCCATGCTGTACAATCGAAGTAACTAGGTATTTGTTTAGTAACTGGGCAAGGTAATATAAGGAAAAAGAACGTACTGGAGTAAAGCACTGAATCTGTAATTTCAGTTCAGCAAATCTCTGCCATTTATGATCCAGTTAAGTCAGTTTTCCTCTCTGGCACTCAATTTCATCATCTGTAGAAAAGGGCTTGTCTTTTGTAGCAGTTCTTAGCCTTTTTTGCATTATGGATTCTCAAAGTCTGGGAAAGCCTAGGGACCCTTTCTTAAAATAATGTTTTTGAATACACAAAACACAAAAGATTCCAAAAGAAAGCAATTAAATTGGGGGTAGAATTATCAAAACATTTATTTTTTTTTCACAGATCCCAGGTTAAGGATCCTTTTCTTAATAGAGTACAGGACCTGAAATCATTAAGAACTAGATTCAAATCTTAGCTTTGACAATTAATTAGCTGTGTAACTGTAGCCAAGTCACTCCCCCTCTCTGAAACACAGCTTACTTCTGAGAAAGGGATAATGGTTGCAGAAAAGGTGCCAGCCTGTATTGGTAGAAGGAGTTTCCACACCTGGAATTTCCTTATACCAATGAAATCACAGATCTTATGCATACCTACCTCAAATGAACAGCATACTTCAAATCAATATATGAATGGCAATTACAACTATTCTAAATCACCAGAGCTGGTAGGGATTGTAGATTGTAGACCATCTCATTTTGAGGAAACTCTTGAGAAGCTACTGCTCCCTAGTGGCTAATTCAGAGTATACCATAACCTGCTCAATAGTACTTTCTTTTCTGGGGCTCTTTCAAAGGTCTCTACTCTACCTACTGAGAAAGTACTAGCATTAGAGAATTTCAGTTAGGCCTCAATATATACAATAAAATTCAAAGCCACAGAATACTAGGAGTGGAAAGGACCTTAGAGATCCTCTGCCTACCTACCCCCATCTCCAATCAAAAGGCTGATAATTCAATCAACATGGAAGCTGGGGACCTGGGACAGAGCTGTCTCTACTAATCAGGGAAATCAGTCATCACATAAAGTTAGGGCATCAGGCCTTTAGCCATCTGGTGACTCACAACTAGACCACTTGACCTCAGAAATTTAGAAACTAACCTCTTCCCTCAGGGGTGGATGGGTAGTTTCAAAACAACATCCAATTGTGGCCTGGGTCACTGGCCCTGGCTACTGGGAAGGGGGCAACTGTCCTTTGGCTAGCAAGCTCTCTTGTTCCCTTACAATCTCTGTGATTTCCACCTGAAGGTTACCTAGGAAAAACCTTTTCTGTTACCACTCTATGTCCTCATTTACCTCAGGCTTATTCTATCCTTAAAGAGTGTCTATTCCAATGTTTTCTACTTCTACTGTACCCTCTAGGACCTATTCTACTGATAACTTATTGTCATTCCCATTAGGCCTGTTCTCTATCACACTTTACATGATTCTTCAGTCAAAGAAATCTAGCTCCCTTCCAGAAAAATTACATCTCTAGTCATCTCCAGTACCAGTGAGCATCACTGACCTCAAAAACATAAAAGGCATTTATGCAACCAAGATGATAGCTATGATTAAAAGACCCTTGAGAAACATAGTCCAATTCTCTCATTTTATAGCCAGTTAACAAGCTTTTGTCAAATACTTACTATGTGCCAGCCTCTGTGTTAAGCACTGAGGATACAAAGGAAGACATTTTCCCCTTTTTACAAATAAGGAAATTGGGCAGAAATAAAGTCAGGCCTAAATAAATGGAGAAATATTCATTGCTTATGGGTGCGTAGGACTAACATAAAAAATAACAATACTACCTAAAATGACCTATTCGATGTAATATCAATCAAACTACAAGGGATTATTTCATAGAGTTAGAAAAAATCAAAGCAATTCATATTGAGGAATACAAGGCCAAGAATCCCTAAGGGAAGTAAGCAAAACTAGATCTTAAACTATATTACAAGATAGTAATCATTAAAATTATTTTGTAGATAAAAAATAAGAGGCTATTCAGTGGAATAAATTGGTACACAAAATAAAAAAGGAAACGAACACTCATGCCTGAATACCAAAATAAACTCCAAATGAATATATGACAGAAAAAAAGTATAGTATCACATGGAAATTAGAAGAACAAGGAAATTAATTTTCTGATGTATGGCTAGAGAAAGAATTCATATTCAAACATGGGAGAGAATCACAGATAAAATGGACAACTTTGATTATATAACATTTAAAAGTTTTTGCACTAACAAAAGTAATGCAGCCAAAATTTGAAGAGTAAAGGGTAACTGGAGGAAAAAAAAATCTTTGCAACAAGTTTCTCTGATAAATCAACCAATCAACAAATATTTATTAAGCACTTACTATGTGCAGGATACTATGTGTGCTAAGAGCTGGGGATATGAAAAAAGGAAAAAGACAAGGTCCTTACCTTCAAGTCTAACTGAACATGTAAACAACTACATACAAGTAAGATACATCCAGTATAAATGGGAGATAATCCCTGAAGGAAGGGAGTGGGGAGACGACTGAACAGAAAAAAAGCTTCTGTAGAGAAGGTGGGATTTGTGTTGAATCTTGAAGGAAAACAGTCAAGCTAGAAGGGAGAGGTGAAGAGCAAGAGAATTTCAAGAATGGGGGCCCATCAATGACACTGAGTCAAGAGATGGAGTATCTTTTTCAAGGAACAGCAAAAAGGTCAGGGTCACTTGGTTAAAAAAATACATGTTCTTTGAGGAAACTGGGAAAGAAGGAAGGGGTCAAATTGTAAAGCATTTTGTGTGCCAAAGAGAGAATTTTATATTTGAACCTGAAAGTAATAGGAAATTGATAAGAGTTTATTGATTGGGATGTGGGGAGTGGGGGTGGTGCTATGTTCAGACCTGTGCCTTAGGAAGATCATTTTTGTAACTCAGTGGAGGATAAATTGGAATAGGAAGAGACTTGAGGGAGAGAGAACAACTCGTCTATTCCAATAGTCCAGGAATGAGAAGATAAGAGCCTATACTGGGGGTGGCTATGTATATACAAAGAGAACATACGATGAGAGGTGTAAAGGTAGAAACAATAATTGGCAAACAGACCGAAATGAGTGCAAGAGGGGTTACGGATGTCACCTAGGTTGAGAGTCAGGGTAACTGGGAGGATGGTGGGGCCCTCAATAGTAACAGGGAAATTGTGAGGGAAAGGATTTCGGGATGCAAAAACAATGAATTCTATTTTGACCATGTTGAGTTTGAGAAGTCTACGAGTATGTAGAGCCTGAGATATCCAAGAAATATTTGATAATTCAAGACTGGAACTCAGAAGACTGTTTACAGCTGGATATATAGATCTGGGAATCATTTGTAGAGAAGACAATTCAATCATGGTTCCTCATGAAATCACCATAGGAGATAGTATAGGAGAGAAAAGAATAGGGACTGAGGCAGAGGCCTGGAGGCCACCCACAGTTACTGGGAATGACCAACAAAGAACAAAGAAGGATTAGACAGGTCAAATGAGAAGACTATCATGAAAACCGAGAGTAGACAGTATCCCCGATTGCCTCCAAAAACACGAGTTCAAATCTGGTCTCACACACTTATTATTTGTGTGACCCTGGGCAAGTCATTTAGCCCTGATTGCCTCCAAAAAAACTTGAGTTCA
This sequence comes from Gymnobelideus leadbeateri, assembly GCA_011680675.1. Classification (NCBI taxonomy): domain Eukaryota; kingdom Metazoa; phylum Chordata; class Mammalia; order Diprotodontia; family Petauridae; genus Gymnobelideus; species Gymnobelideus leadbeateri. The sequence continues at coordinate 29,993 of WOXC01000005.1, read as the reverse complement.
AAGCTGGTCTCAGATACTTATTAGCTGTGTGACCCTGGGCAAGTCATTTAACCCTGATTGCCTCCAAAAAAAAGAAAAGGTACACTGATTTGGCAGATAAGAGATCATTGTGGTTTTTGGAATTAGAAGTTTTGGTTGAATGATGAGGTTGGAAATCAGAAGAAAGTGTGAAATAAGGGCAACTACTATATATGGTTTTCTCAAGCTTACTTGAAAGGGAAGGATGAAAGTGAGTGGGCTTTTACGGATGGAGAAAATGTGTTTATAAGCAACAAAGATAACAGAGTGGCGATGATCAAGGGGTCAATCTGCTGGGGAAGGCAGGAAGAGATGAGCTCAGGTATGCATACTGAGGGCTTTATCTTAGTCAGAACAGCCACCCCTTTCCCCTTCCATAAGTTTGTACACAGTTGTTCAAGGGGTGTCTTCCCTAGCTATGCCAAACTGAAGACAAGGACCTCATTTAAAATTTTCTTTATATCCCCAGTCCATAGATAATCTGTTGTGAAGAAAGGAAATGCCCACGGAGTGGTCTCACTTTTTTTCAGTGATAAGGCCAAGTCTTTAGCTGACTGGGGGCAGAGGAATGTGCCATAGGAGGCTTAAGGAGTTTTTAAAGGGGTAAAGATAAGGAAATGAGCATTTATTAAACACCAACTATGTGTCAGATACTGTCAAGTGCTGGCCATGCAAGGTAGGTGCTATTATGATCTTTATTTTACATTTGAAGAAACTGAAGCAGACAGGTTAAATGACCCGCCTAAGCTCACTCAGCAAGTATCTGAGGCCCGATTCCAACTCCAGGTCCTGCGCACTTATTCACTACGCTACCTAGCTGCCCCTAGTGAGCTTTCGTGGAGAGGAGGCACAGCTGATCTATTTGGGAAATGTAAAGGGACTGTGGTGCTACAATGAGGGCCCAGTTAAGATTACATTAACACATTTGTAGTAAACCCAGCTACCACGGCCTCCTCACTTTCTTAAGCTTCATTCAATGGCAGAGAATAGAAGCAAAAACTGCAAATGGTCCAAGTGATCCAGGGCTGGGATTTGACAAGACATGGTTATCAACAGGATGAGGTGCAAGGCATTCAATTACAGAGGACAGGATACAGCTGAACTGATTCACCAAATGTAGTGGCAACCACACTGGCATACCCAGGATGGCTGCTAGCACGGGCTCTTAGATGTGGTTTACTAGGAAAGATAGCTGTTCAAAGGGTCAACAATCTTTTTAAATTACATTCACTAATTCAGGTGAAAAGTCAATACCAGGAGCAGCTAGGTGGTGCAGTGAATAGAACGCTGGCCCTAGAGTCAGGAGGACCCGAGTTCAAATCCAGCCTCAGACACTTAACACAAAACTAGCCATGTGACCTTGGACAAGTCATTTAAACCCAATTGCCCTATCTTCCCCCTTCCAAAAAGCAAAAAAAAAAAAAAAAAGCCAACACCCTGAATTTTAGAGAAAATCCAAAAAAAGAAAAATTTTAAAATAAAGCAGAGGAAATAAAGACCAAGAGACAGATCCAACTGTCTGACCAAGGCAATACATACATAGTCACCAGAGAGAGAAGCACCAACATCTAGGTTTTTCAAAGGGGCAGGGCTCCTTAAGGGCTACTCAGAGTCTTATCTGGTCAAATCACAAGAACACTCTTCCAATGAGTGAACCCCATAGCAAAATGCTAACCTCAGAGTTATATATACCCTTTTTACAGCCAGAGGGTATCACAGCTCTGTGACTCAGTGCCTAATTAGAAATTAGCAAAAGGTGTGAAAGCCTTCCTACAAGCAAGCCTCCCCTAAGCAAGCTTCCCTTAATGGTCTCCATGTGAGGCTTATTAATGGGCGGGGAAGATCTTGAATCCCATTAACATTATACCAAGGCTTCAGAATAGGGGGGAGGATAGTTCCCAGGATGGCCTGGGAAAGAACTGAAGGGTAGAGGAACTGAAAGCCCCAGTAAAGAGCGGAGTTATAAGGCACATAGCCCCTAAAAGTGATGTCTAATGCCTATGACCCTTTTGTGCTTGGGAAGCTGAGATGGGCAAACCGAGCAGCTGTAGTTGGTCTAAAGGCAGTCAGGTGTCTGCCCAAAATCTGGCATCAGCATGTTAGAAGATTCATAGATGGATGGCAAGAATTGAGTGTGACCAACTGGGGTAGAATATAGGACTAGGTCATGAGAATTTGTTAGACTAAGGAACTGGGAAGTTGAGAATATCTGAAGGAAAAAATATACACGTAGGAGTCTGCTCCCCTACTGGATCATGAACTTGTCATGACAGAGGGACTTGCATAGTTCAATGAAGCTATGAGCTATGCTGTACAGGGTTACCCAAGATGATGATATTATCAGCATAACAATGGGTTCAAACAAAAGGTGATGCACAAAGATGAAATGGCAAACCATTCTAGTATCTTTGCCACGAAAACTCCAGGGACAGTATTAAAATGATAAAAGATATGACACCAGAAAATGAGCCCCTCAGGTCAAAAGAGTGAAGGACAACTACAAATAGCTCTAACACTAATGAAGTGGCTGGGCCAAAGCTGAAAGGAACGGCAGCTGCAGATGCATCTGGTGATGAAAGGAAAGCTGTAAAGATCAATACTGCACAGGAAGCTGGAATGTAAAATCTATGAACCAAGGCACGCTGGATGTGGCCAAACAGTACACAGAAAGATGAAACACTGACATTTTGGCCATCAGTGAACTTAAATAGATGGGAATGGACTAATTTAATTCAAGTGATCATTATATAGACTACTGTGCGCAAGAATCCTTTAGAAGAAATGAGTAGCCCTCATAGTTAATAAAAGTGGAAAAGTAGTACTTGGGTATCATCTTAAAAACGACAGAATATCTGTTCAAATCCAAAGCAAACCACTCAACATCACAGTAATATGTCTATGCTCCAACCACAGATGCTGAAGGGGCCCATGTCAATCAGTTCTATGAAGACCTGTATCTTCTAGAAATAACACTAACAGGAAAGTTTGGCCATGGAGTACAAAATTTAGCAGGGCAGAGATGTTTTGTTGAGATAACAACTCACTAGTCATAGCAAACATTCTTTTTTAACAACCCAAAAGGTGTGGACATCACCAAATGGTCAAAATAAAAATTAATTATATACTTTGTAGTCAAAGGTGGAGCTCTATACAGTCAGTGGAGCTAACTGTGGCTCAAGTCGTGAGCTTCTTATTGCAAAATTTAAACTTAAATTTTGGGGGGAGGCAATTAGAGTTAAGTGAACTGCCCAGGGTCACACAGACATATTTGAACTCAGATCCTCCTAACTCCAGGACCAGTGCTCCATCCACTGTACCACCTTGCTGCTCCAAAATTTAGACTTATACTGAAGAAAGCAGGGAAAACCATCAGACCTTGTAGATGTATAGCATTTCTTATGAATATAAAGTGGAGGTGATGAATAGATTTTAGGGATTTGATCTAGTGGATAATGCCAGAAGAGGATCACAATATAAACAAAAGGCAGCAATAAAACACTCCAAAGAAAAAGGGCAAGAAAGTAAAACGGCCATCTGATAAGGTTTTACAAATAGCTGAGCAAAGAAAAAAAGTGTAAAGGAAAAAGGAAAGATACATCTAAGTTAATGCAGAATTCCAGAGAATAGTAAGGAGAGATAAGCTTTTCTTAAATGAGCAATGCAAAGAAGTAGAAAAAACACACAGGATGGGAAAGACGAGATCTCTTCAAGAAAATCAGAGATATTAAGGGAAATGTTTCAGGCAAAAATGGGCATGATAAAATACAAAAGTGGTAGAGACTGAAAAGAAGCAGGAGAAATTAAATATAAACTATACAAAATCTTTTTTTTTTTTTAAAGCAATTGGGGTTAAGTAACTTGCTCAAAGTTACACGGCTAGTCATTATTTATGTGTGGGTGCTCATTTTCTGAGGCCGGTTTCGATCTCAGGTCATCCCAACTCCGAGGCCAGTGCTCTTACTCACTGGGCCACCTAGCCACCCCAACTATACAAAATCTTAATATCACTGATAATCACATGTAGCTACTGATCTAGAGCCAGATATCCTGGAGAATGAAATGAAAAGGGCCTTAAGAAGCGTTTTTTTTTTGGTGGGGGTTTGGGTTTTTGGTTTTTAGAGGGCAATTGGGGTTAAGTAACTTGCCCAAGGCCACACGGCTGGGTTTTTGTGTGTGCGTTAAGTGTCTGAGGTCACATCCGAACTCAGGTCCTTCTGACTTCAGGGCCAGCGCTCTACTCACTGCGCCACCTAGCCGCCCCGGAAGCACTGTTAATATTAGTGGAGGTGACAGAATTACAGCTGAGTTATTTAAAATCCTAACAAATGATGATGTTAAAAGTGCTATACAAAGTGCCTGCAAATTTGGAAAATTCAACAGTGGTCACCAGATTGGAAAAGGTCCATTTACATCCCAATACCATAAGGGTAAAACCAAAAAATGTTCAAATTATCAAACAACTGTGTTCATTTCACATGCCAGCAAGATTATGCTTAAGATTCTGCCAAGCTAGGGATGCCCATCATTTGGGGAATGGCTGAAGAGGAATAATGGAATACAATTTTATAAGAACTCTCTAAGTTCTATAAAAAATGATGAGTAGGCAGATTTCAGAAAAACCAGGATTTACATAAATTGATTGAGTGAAGTGAGGACCAGGAGAACATTTTACACAGTAAAACTGCCACACTGTGCAATGACCAACTTTGATAGACTTAGCTCTTCTCTGCAATGCAAGGACCTAAACATTCCAAAAGACTCATGATGGAAAATGCTATCTATATCCAAAGAAAGAACTATTGAGTCTGAATGCAGAACGAAGGATACTCTTTTTCCCTTTTGTTCTGATTCTTCTTTCACAATGTGACTAATGTGGAAATGTTTAATATGATTGTACTATATGATAGCCTATATCAAATTGCTTGATGTCTTAGAGAGCAGAGAGGGGGAAGGGAGAAAAAAATTTGGAACTGAAAATCTTACAAAACTGAATACTGAAAACTATTTTTATAAGTAATTGGAAAAAATAATACTATTAAGTGAAAAAAGATTCTGCAAGCTAGGCTTCAGCGTATGTGAACCAAGAATTACCAGAAATGCTGGTTTTTAGAGGCAGAGGAACTAGAGACCAAATTGCCAAAATTTCCTGGGTTATGGAGAAAGCAAGGGAGTTTCCTTAGGTAGTTAGGTGGCACAGTGGATAGAGATCCCAGGCCTAGAGTTCAAATTTGGCCTCAGATACTTACTAGCTATGACCCTGGGCAAATAAGGTTATCTGCTTGTTTCCTCATTTGCAAAATGAGCTGGTGATGGAAATGGCATGGGTAAAACTTCTGCTTCACTGATTACAATAGTCTTTGACTACTATAAGGTTAATGGGATACAAGATCTTCCCTGCCTATTAATAGGCCTCATGTGAAGCCCTTTGGGGGAGGGACCTGCCTAAGAACTTGCTTAGGGGAAGGTTTGCTTGTAGGCTTTTTGGTACCAAGTTGATTAAGTCACAGTGTCTGAGGGTCGTGATGCCTTCTGGCTCTAAAAATATTTATGTACTCTGAGATGGTATTTTGCTTTGGGGGTTCACTTATGAGGACTGTTTGAGTTCCTGAATGAGATTAACTGCATGGTCAAACTCCCTCAATCCAGTGGTGTGTATAAATTGTACAGCAATATTACTTTGATTCAAGCAGTCAAAGCCCTGTCTGTTGGTCTTTATGCTAATTCCTCCAATTATATTTTCTCTGACAGAGTGATCTTTCCCCTGAACTAGTGAATATAATTAAATGTGGGACTATTAACCCCTTTTTGAGTAGTTTTTCTTTTAAAAAAGCAGGTCAAAGAACCTGTGCTAGCACACCATCCTAAGGTGCTTGCTACTATAACTACATAGATGACAATAAAATGTGGCAAGTTCTCGGAGAAAGGAGTATGAGATCATTTTACTTGTCTGAGGTTATATGTGAGTCAAAAATTAATAGTTAAAACCAAACATGGAACAATTGATTGGCTTAAGGTTGGAAAAGTAGTACAAGGAATTTTATCTTTTATGTAGAGTATATGAAACACCAGGCTAACCCAAAAGTCAGAAGTAACGTTGCTGGGAAAAACACCAACAATCTCAGAAATGTAGACGCCACTCTAATGGTTGAATAAGAAGCTTCTTGATGAGGGTGAAAGTGTCAAAGTTGGCTTGAAAAAAACCTAAGATCTTGGCAACCAGTCCCAACACTTCCTAGCAAATAGAGAAATGAAAAGTGTCAGATTTTATATTCTTAGGCTCAAAGATCACTGCAGATGGTGACTGAAGTCATGAAGTTAAAAGATGCTTGCTCCTTGGAAGGAATCTATGGCAAATATGGACAGCATACTAAAAAGCACTACCTTGCCTACACAGATCTGTATAATCTAGTTGTTAAGTTATGGTTTTTCCAGCAGCTACATATACCCATGAGGATTATATAAGGATAGCTGATCACTGCAGAATCAACACTTCCAAACTGTGATGCTGAAGAAGACATCTAAGTCCTTTGCGTAGCCAAGGCAGACAAATTGATCAACACAAGTAATTAACTCAGATTGTTCACTGAAAGGCCAAATACTGGCGCCAAAGCTTTGGCCACATGAGAAGACAAGACCCTGACTTTGAGAAAGATTGAAGGCAAAAGAAGAGGATGAGATGGCTGGATAGTGTCACGGAAGCAATAAATGAGCTTGGACAGACTGGCAAATAGTGAAGGATACAAATATCTGGTGTGCTGTGGTCCATGGAGTCATGAAAATCAGACACATTATAACAAGCCTAATAAAAAGTAATTAGTGAGGAAAAACTAAACATTGAGAAAAGAGTGATGTTTCATATCCAACATATATGGGAAAAGATAAAAATCTGAAAGGCCCATTCACCCAAGAAATAAATGGCAAAAATCTTTAAAAAAATTTTCAGTTCCCCCTGGAAATCTACTTTAACCTTTTAATGGTTCTTGAAACTTTCAAAATTTCAAATACACATTTTTAAATGATGCATCTTAAATAATCTTAAAACAATTATGAATTTGTGGGGTTTTTCCTGCATCGAAATTCTGATGGCCCAATACTGCTTCACATAACCGTATAGTATATTGTTAACAAGTCACTGATTGCACACATTCATTCCTGCTGATGCATGCTGAACTTCCCAATTTGCAAAACACTTGCTTGTTAAGACCTGTCATCAGAATTGACCACTAACTTAAAGAACAGATGAAAGATGTACAACTGGTTTTTTAAAATTTTCTACATTCTCTCCTTCCCTTATGCTTCCACAGCCCTTTTATTCAACACCCAATTGCACCTGAGACTACTACTGCCCCCCCCCCCAAACAGGGCAGGTATACCCACTTTATTTCAAATCTTAAGTGTGGCAGTACTTGGAGGGTTAAGTGACTTGCCCTGGGCCACATAACCAGTTTCATGTATCAGTCTTTGAGGTTTCCAGGTAGGCTCTATCCACTAAGCTATGATTTTAGGAATATAAAAAGCAATTTAAAAGCTGGTCCACTGTTTATGGGGACCTCTATTAATTCATGTTCTCGTTTAGACTTAAAATTTTACAAAGTGCTTTAATTCCTAAAAACACCTTGAAATAAATAGTGCCAGATATTATTATAAGGAGGAAATTGAGCATTATTTTTTCCCAATCTTGTGGAATATAAGTGAGGAAAGAAGTCTTGGTGAAGTGACTTTGTCCAAGCCATCAAGTCTTTTTTTCCTGGCTATCCAAAAGTATATCTTTTTTATCTTGGTATCCCCAATACTTAGTACAGTACCCGGGTAATTTCATAGCACTTTAAAATTCTTAAGTAGAAACTGCATCTGTTCATTAAATTAATACTTAAAGGGTAGGTATCCTAATAAGATAAAAAAAAATGTCTATAGAAGTTGAAAATATGGGACAAGGTGTCATGGATGAATTTGCTAATTGGTAAAATACCCCCACCTTTTAAAAAAAAGCAATGACCAGCATTTGTTTTACAAAAAATTTTATTAAAGATCTTTACAGAAGAGCTTCGGGCACACCATTCCAGGTGTCACAGAGTCCTTGAAACCAAAATAAGACAAAAGTTAGATCAAAGCAGCAACCACAAAGTCTAGAAGTTGGTGTTATCTTTGGATATGAGAGGTGAGGCAGAAGGAAAAGCCTGTTACCAATTTCTGATCTCCACATCTCTCACATCTGTCCCCTCCATTTCCTGTTATCACTACATCAGATCCTCATTACCATGACCCTGGACTAGTCTTCCCACCACCAGAATGATTTATGCATAAATCTAGCCATATCACTAGTCTGGTCTGCTCAAGCTTCAGAGGTTTCCTATTGCCTACCAGATCAAATTCAAATTATTTTGCTTGGTATTCAAGACTTTCCACCATCCTACCTTCAATTATGCACCTCTAACTCAGATTTTTCCCTCTGTGCCCAGAACCAGATCTGTACTATTCCTGCCTTGGCTATAGCTCTTCATGTCTGCCCACCTCCAACTTTCATCTGAATTCCCAGATATTCTTTAAAGGCACACTCAAAAGCCTTATCATATATATAAGCCTTGAAAATTCAAGATCCCAGGGGGTGGCTAGGTGGCACAGTGACAGAGCACCAGCCCTGGAGTTAGGAGGACCTGAGTTCAAATCTGACCTCAGACACTTGACACGCTTACTAGCCATGTGACTTTGGGCAAGGCATTTAACCCCAATTGTCCTCCAAAAAGAAAGAAAAAAAGTCCAAGATCCTCTGTGTACCCCCCATCTTGAACTAGCTTATTTATATCATCTCTCCAAAATATTCAAATCAATTTAATCCTCTTTACCAATGTCCCAGTGGCCATTTCTTAAACCTGATTAACATCTGGTCAAGTTATCTACTTAGCCCTTTATTCCACCTTCACACTAGCCCCTGACAGGAGGCAGGGAGGGACTATTATCTTTTTTATAGATGTGGAAACTGAGGCAGAGGGGAAAAGAGTTGCTCAAATTTGTAATAAAGGGCTCAACAGTGCTTGATTAGAACCTCCTAGATCGGTATTCTCTTTGTCCTAGGAGAAAACATGAAAATATATTCTAAGTGACAGACAACTACAAAGAAAATCTGGGCTAGACCATCATGTCAGTCAATCTCATCTTCTAGCAGGGGTGGGTTGGTGGAGCTGATCTCTAAATCTGGGCCATGTCACTAAGGCACTACTGAGCATACAACTTCCTCTGGGGAAGCAAGGAACAAAATGGTCTGAAAGTTAGAGGGAACCTGGATAAAGCTAGTCTCAACTCTCTAGAAAGGGCTATTCACTCAAAGCCGTATAGTGAGTCAATAGAACCGGGGGCTTGAAACAAGGTGTTCTGGTCCAGAGGTCTTTCCATATACCAGGCTACCTCTCTCAAATACCTGAAGGGCCAGGAAGGGGAAGGAGTAGACATATTTTGTATAGCTCCAAAGAACTAGGACAACTGGCTGAAAATAAAGAAAACAGTGTTTTCAATTATTTATTTATTGAGCATACAACTTCCTCTAGAGACAAGTAAAAGGTGACAGCAAAGTTTTCAATACAGTGTGGTTAAGAGACATGCACACAAATACTGATACAGACAGAAAAGGTAAGGTAGACGACAGGTTTATTGAAGGTTTCATTGAAAGACATTAAAAGGTATTAAGAGATTTCTACTGGTGGGATAGGAAAGAGTCCACTACAACAGCTTGAGCAAAAGCAGAAGGAAAGGAGGAAAACTAGACACAGAGATAGCTCACTCTGACCTAAATGAGATGAGATTTGGGCTCCATTTCAGAGCTTCCAATCAGAAGTGCTCCCAAATGACAGCCACTTACTCTATGGGCAGTTAGAGTGTTATCACTAGACATGCAAACAGAGGCACGACAGCAAAGCAAGTTGAGCAAGTCGCTTCCTCTCAAGCCATTTCCTGCTCTATAAACTGGGTCACCTCTCAGGTCTCCTTGGCCCTATCATTCCATGTTCTATGGTCCCTTTTCAAGCCTTTGACACTTTTATCATCCAACAAAACTACAAGCTGCATTTCTGAGAAGTCACACTTCTGTCGCTAGCCCAGTATTAAGAGCTGAGACACTTCAATTTCCCAGAGCCTCATACGGACTAAGCCCCTACCTGGCCTCCTTCCCAGGGCTATGGTGCAGATAGCAAGGCAATGGACATAAAATCCATTTGGAAAAGTTGTGATGCTTTTCAGTGGGGCTATCAGGTAAAATGACCTCTTGGGTCCCTGGCAACTAAGTAATAATTCACGGGAAAAGGCCCCAGGCAGAACAAGCCTCTGAGGACTGATAGGCATTAAATAGGTACACACACTTACCACTTAAAAAAAAAAAATACAAACCAATTTCTAGCTAACTGCTTCCACCCAAATGCAGTTCTATGGACTGACCTGTTAGGCAGTGGGCACTGGCTGAGGCATAGCTGGCTGCTCTGCCTTCCCACTCTTCTGCTCTGAGATGGGGGTGGTAGGAAGAATCTCATCCTTGGGCTCTACGATGCTCACATGGTCGGGCAGGGGCTTCTTAGGGCCAATCTTGCCACTTGGGTCCCAGGGCAACATGATTTTGACTTTAATTCCCAATACACCTGAATGGCACCAAGGTTAAATATGAAGTGGCTTCACTTATGTTATCTTGAGACAAAGATCTGACAAAATGTAGTAACTTAATAAAAAGCTCTCTGGCCCCTTCTCAGACAAATGCCTCTAGATCAACCAAAGACAAGACACTTTTGCAAAGGCCCCCATATACAATGACATAAAACATGCCAATGCCAGGGGACTCAGAGCAGGATGTGTCCTTTCTGACTCGTCATCTTTGTCATCACTGAAGGGGATTCCAGCAGCCTTCTGGCTACTTCAAAGTCTTTGTGGGGGGGAGTGATGATCCAGGCTCCCAACCCAGCCATTTCCCTTCCTGAATTCACTTCCTCAAGGCATAAGCTACCTGTGGCAACACCAAGTTGCACCAAAGTTTTTGCAGCGGCTCACCCTGTCTGAGGAGGACATGGCGCACAGCTGTGTCGACGTAGTAGTTGACTGGGTCTCCACTGTGGATCATCAGGCCATCCACAAACTTCATGGACTTGGCCCTCTGGCCTCTGAGCTTACCAGACACTACTACTTCACATCCCTTTGCTCCACTCTCCATAATGAAGCGGAGGACACCATAGCAGGCCCTTCATGGGCAGAGGAAAAAGGAGAAAGAAAAAAAAATACCGTCATCTAACAATATACTATTTGTGGGGAGTGAAATGTTAAGAAAACCTCATTTTATTTCAACTAAACAATTATTTGTTTTTGTAGTTATAAGACCCAAATCAGCATTAGGGAAGGGAAAGAAGCTGAGCAAGTCTCAGCCCAGCTGTGACTCCCCTGTTAAGATAAAATGCTCAAGACATATCATAGAAAACATACCAAGAAATAACTCCCAGACTATAGCACTAATGCTGGACGAAATCTTATGTTTTTCTGACCCCCACTGGCACAATTTGCAGATAAAAAAAAAAAAAACCAAAAAACCGAGCTACAGAAAAGCAATTTGCCTAAGGTTACAGAGCTGGTAAATAGCAGACCTAGGTCTTTTGGGCACACATTATGCCAAGGAGCCTCCAGACAATGCTATCCAGATTGAATGATGGGTAGAACACACTTTTGATAAGGGCCCAGACTAGCACTATAGTACAATGACTTGCCACTGCATCACACCAGAAGATATCCCAAGCATTAATTAGGTCCTAAAGACCATAATCCTCAACTCCCATCCCATCTCCAAGGACTGGCTCAAATTTTTCTAGCCATGGAGTTTTACAAAGGGTTACTAAGGCATGATGGAGTCCAACTAGATAACTCTGGAGATAACAGCAGCTGATGAAAACAAAGTCCTCAAAGAAATAACAGTTCCCTAGGTTAGAAATTTTGCTCACAATAGCCCAACAGGTTGTACAAATTAAGTCCTAATGGACTGAGAAACTTACCTACGAACAGCAAGGCCTCCCAGGAGCTTGTAACGCAGGGACTCAGCCTGGGCAATAGCACAGAGACCTCTGGTGGCCACCTTCTCAGCATACAGCTTTAAAAGAACAAAACAATGACCCCCAAATGCAAATCTTGTTGAGGCTTAGCATATGACAAGATTCTTCTCTTCCTGTTTGTGATATCTATACGTCATGATAATATTTTTATAAGTTCAATTAAATATTTAACTAGAAATGGCCACAAATTTAAAAAAAAAACATCTACCCAGGGCTACTGTTCTGCTTTGCTTCCAAAGATCAAAAACAAAATAACCAGCAAATCCCCAAATTCCATATTCCCTCTAGGAATAAGGAACTAAAACTCCCTGCTTCCCAGGGAACATCTAACAGCTTTTTAAGGAACCTCATCGTACTGAGCTTCAACAAGGCTACCTTCAAGGTAACTTCCAGACCTCAATCTTAATTTGGCCAACAGAAGCCACAAAGAACCAACCTACCCCTTCCTTTCAGATATTTGAAGCCATTCACTCCTTGGTCTCAAAGCTCTTCTCCAAGAACATCAGCTTCATTTCCCTCCTTGGTCTCACCAGATGAGACTATCAATGGGGATTAGAACTTCAGTCAAAGGCCACTTACCTCTACACTGCCTTCTGGGAAGCCAAACCTCTTCTGAACTACAGCTGTCAGTTCACGAATCCGGCGACCCTTCTCCCCAAGGACATTCTGAGTCCTGAAAGTGGAGGTAAATGTGATCACTGGAAGGAGCAATCATGGAACAGTTTGGCAGCTCTCAAATGCCTTAGAAAAGCTTATATTTTATTTGGCCCAGGAGCATGTGGGCGAAAAGTAAAAGGGAAGGTAAGAAACAAAAGCTGAACTAATAGCCTGGCTTGTCTTCAGAGAGAATTTCCAATTACTGGCAGTGTTCAGTGATCTTTTCAGGAACATCAATCACAGAAGGGATAAATTCATATGCAGGATTTCTGAAGTCCCCTTTACCTTTAACTTTCTATTATAAAGTGTGTCTTGAGTCACTTTAAGCTTTAATACCTCAAAGCTAAACTAAGACTTCTAGAGGGAGTGAAGGCTGACTTTGTGCATTCACACACAAGACATCATTGTGATGACAAGAATGAAGACTGAACACAGGATAACTCAAGTGTTTAAATTTTTAATAACTAAGCTTAGACTTCTGGGGATACCCTGTACATCTTTGCCCCAGAGTACCTTCACCTGAAGCCCTCACACTTTTCTAGGTATGCAGGGAAATTTACTCTATAGAATCTTCATTCAAGGTCTATGTATCTATTAGATTATTACATAACAGCAGAGATGAGAACATTAATTCCTAATCATTATACCTTGCTGCCATCTACTCAGTTATATAGCTAGTGAGTGTCCAAACCAGGACATGAACACAGGGCTCACTGCTTAGAAAAATCCTAGTGTAAGTAAAATCCATCCTACTACAACAAACAGTAAAACTAGCTTGTATGGCCTATAGCACACTACAACTTAAAGGTTAAATTAGCTATCAGGGTTGAAAAACTTAAAAAATATCTGCTAGGAAGAACAAGTCCATTTAAAATGATAAACTATAATGATAGTCTTGTAAGTGAGTCTTGTTTTTATGGCCAAGTTTCAGCTGGTGCCCAGTTTAATATAAAGCTGGCAGATGTGCACTGCCCTCCACTGAGTGCTCAAAGGCTTATTACCTGGTGGCCAAGATGATGATTTCTGTCCTGGTTGGGGTAACTCGAACTTCCACCCCAGAATAGCCATCTTCAGCCAGCTCCCTGGTGAGAAACTCATTCAGCTCAGCTTTGAAGATGCCATCAGCAACAAACTGAAAATAAAAGAAAAAGCCTATATTGGTATATAGCCCTGTTAGTTTTCTGCTCTGATTTAAGTGTTATCAGCCCTTCTCAGACAAATGCCTCTAGGTCTCCTTTAGGAAGTTACTTTGAGCCAGGAGTCTGAATTCTGGTCTGCAGAACGCAGCAGAGTAGAGCACCTGAACAAAGAGTCCACCTCCTGTCAGACTCGTCATCGAATCTTCATTGAAGGGTTTTTATAACAGTTGCATTTATGGTGCTTTTAACATTTACAAAGTGCTTGACAAATATCTTATGTGGTCCTCACAACAAACCTCTGAGGTAGGTGTATTATCAGGCCAACTCTGTCTGGTCAGAGCCAAAGACCCAAAGAAACAAAGTCTGCTGTCTGCCTAAATGTACCACACCACCAGATCTAAAAGGGTTCAACAAGTCGAAAGTTAGAATAAAAGGCCAGACTATTCTGTCTAAATCTCACATTTCAGAGAAGTAAACTGAAGTACAGAGGGGAAGTGATTTCCCTTCAGTTAATCTTATTAATTTAAGTTAGGTGCAGGACCCAGATTACCTGACTTCTAATTCAAATTCCCAACTCCACTATACCAAACAGATCCTCAAACTTCAGGCTTCAGCTCAGTAGCCACTGAGCAAGGACTATGCAAAGCCTCATGATAAAACTGCTGTAAGGAGAGCCAAAAGTAACTAGGCATAGTCTCTGACCTGATGGAGCTTACTATCATCCTATACAATGCTGGTTACAAAGAATCAGTTATGATAATGCTATCAACAATGATAATTTAGAAGTTAAAATTCTTTTCTTTTTAAGAGTATGCTTATCATGAATTTTGCAGATAAGGATGATAAAAAAAAACAATGCTATTTGCAAGTTTTTGTATATGTAGGCCTCTATGGTTGCAATCCAGTTATGATTTGTCAAGTTACATCCCAATCTGCTGTTAACCTTTTCCAAAAAATTCTTTCATTAAATCTGACATGAGATCTACCACTAAACTATTTCTCTCCCTTCTACAAATCATACTCACTAAATTGAAACCTCTTTCAGTTAGAGTAAGCACTTATCAGGAACAGTTAAGATCCTTTCAATGTGCTTATTATTGGGGGAGAATTCTGGGTGAGGTTGATTTCACTGAGGTTGTTGAATGTGTCCAACTCTTCGTGACCTCATTTGAGGTTTTCTTGGTAAAGACACTGCAATGGTTTGCCATTTCTTTCTCCAGCTCATTTTAGAGATAAGGAAACTGAGGCAATTGCCCAGGGTCCCACAGCTAGTGTCTGAGACCACATCTGAACTCAGGAAGATGAATCTTCCTGCTCACATTTGAGATAGGGAACAGTAAATTTGATAAACACATCTTGGTTGTTAAGCAAGTACTAAACTACAGGTTAAGTAGTCCCATTGCTCTGGATACTTAGCAATCTTCACCCAGGAAAATAACAGTGACAGGCTACAGCTCCCACCCTACTCCACCCCACCAAAACCCCAGGCAATAGTTAATCTCCTCAATATCCACCAGCCTACTTTCTTTTGATCCACTTAAGGATCAATAGATGTGAGGATTCTAAAAGAGGGAAGGGCTTCTGAATCTTAAACACCTGGAGTATCCCACCCGGAAAGTTAGTAGCTATGACTCTGGATGACTTCATTTTACCTTTTCTGTGGCTGTTTCTTCATCTGTAGAAAGGAACAGCACTTATACCATCTACCTTACCTCACTTACATGAAGCTCTTTTACAGACAGTGAAGGATGTAAGTCACTGCCATATATGGAAATTACTGTTCTTTAATCTTATACACCAAAATCCTAGTCTGATGCAGGACTTAAAATAACTGGATTAAATGCTGGATCTGCAGTCTGGAAAACCTGAATCCCTATCTAGTCTCAGACACTAGCTATGTGATCCTGGGAAAAGTCACTTAACCTGTCTGCCTCAGTTTCCTTATATGTAAAATGGGAACAATTAGCACCTCTTCCCAGGGTTCTTGGGCAGATAAAATGAAATATCTGCAGACTTGAAAGCACCATATACATGCTAGCTATTATATTGCATATTATATATTGTAATAAACCTTCAGTGATTACATACCAATTCTTTTTTCTTTTAAAATAAGAGCTAACCAACAAGAAAAACCCGTCTTATGGCTAAGTGCCCGGCACTTTACCACTTGCAAAATGAATGAGAATAAGAACTCTGCTCCCTAACTCACCAAGGAGGTGGGGAAAGACAAAATGTATCCCTTATATCTTCAAGTGGTTCAGTGCCTGGCATACAGTAAATGCTTAATAAGTGCCTGTTGACTAGTCTCCAGGTAAATACAATCGTCAACTCTTTCCTATTTACAATTTGAAGGTGTAGGAAGGCTCCTAATCAAAAAAGAGTAGGAAATCAAACACGGCTTAGCAACTGGCCGTGGCTGGTACATGGCAGGCCCCCGGTAAATGAACGCTCCATCACTGCCAGATGGGCTTTCTTTTAAACACTCATTCCCCGCGGTAAAAGACTATTTAAGCATCCCGGCGTTCCTTCCTTCCAGGCTGTCTTAAAAGGGGCCAATTAGTGATTGTTGCGGAGTAGAAAATTGAGGCCCAGAACAGAGTTGGCCTGGAACGCACCGGCCTGAGCTGGGCATCCCGGCCTCCTGGCTCCCCGGCCTGGGCCGCTACCGCTCAGCACGACTCAGCCCAGGCCGCCTAGACCACCCTCCGCCTCTGCCCTTGGCCTCCCCTTCCCCTTGGTACAGCCCACTCCCAGCGTCCCCCACCTCCAACCCGGGCTCTGGCTGTCGCGGGCTCGCCCGGCCCCACTCCCGAAGCCCCAGGAGTCAGCCGCGGCAGGAGCCTCAATCCGCCGCCATCCTCCTCTGCCGAGGCTCCTTGCGAGGCCCAAGCAAGCTCAAGACCTGGGGCCAGACGGCCGTTCCTTCTTGAGCATTCCATGCGGTCCCGCAATCCCTCCCCGGCTGCCAGGAGCTTCTATGGCCTCACCTTCCTCTTCTTGGAGATCTGCACCGCCATCTTGCACCGACAGGAAAGGGAGAGCCAGGCAGAGGAAGTGACTATTAAGCCGAAGGGGAGGAGAATCAGTCACGGCGCAAGCGCAAGGCGCAGCGGCAGTGAAGCCTTTGTCAATTTCCCAGCGCAAGGCGCTTATGGGAAATGTAGTTTTTCTGGAAGAGAACCCTGGAAAGAGAAGGACAGATGAAAAAATTAATCCACAAATCAAGCCAATAAGCATTATTAAATCACCATTATGTGCCAGGCACTGCCCTCAAAAAACTCACTTTCTTAATGGGTGGTACAACATATAAATAACTGTCACCTACTTAGAATGTGATTTCTAAAACAAAAAAATACTTCATAAAAGACATATAGAAAATAAATTATAGATAATCTCTAGTAAGGAGACACTGGCATTTGCAGGGGTGTGTTGATAAAAGTTTGACAGCCAGCTCTCTGAAAATCACAACATATTTTTAAGTTTAATCTGCATTAGTAGCATTTTCTACTTATTTTCTTGGGCTGCTATCGAGCCGGATGTCGTCAGGAAGACCTGAGTTCAAATTCGTCCTCAGGCATGTATTAGCTGTATGACCCTGGGCAAGTCATTTAACGCTGTTTGCCTCAGTTTCCTCGTCTGTAAAATGAAAAAGAAATGGCAAACTACTCCAATATCTTTGCCAAGAAAACCCCAAATAGGGTTCCGAAGAGTTGGACCCAACTGGACAACAAATGCTTGTTGATTGATCCATAGATTGTTTTACTGAATATCCTCCAGCAGATGGTGCTAATTTCCCCCTTTCTAAGGAGCAGCCCGGGAGCAATTGACCTTGAGATGAGAATTAGTTTTAGGCCCAGAATAGAGGCAGTGAGCTAGGTGGCTCAGTAGATAGATTGCTATACCTGGAACAAGAAGACCTGAGTTCAAATCCAGCCTTAGACACTTACTGTGTAACCACCGGGTTAGTCACTTAACATCTGTTTGCCTTAGTTTCTTTCCTCAACTCTGAAATGGGAATACTCATAGCACCTACCTCCTGGGATTGTTGTGAGGATCAAATGAGATGATATTTGCAAAGCACTTTGAAAACCTTAAAGCACTCTCTAAATGCTAGCTAATCCTTGAGAAGAAAGGCTCCGTATATAACAAAATATTAACAGCAGCCTTTTTTGTTACAACAAAGAAGTGGAAACAGAGTAGATTGCTGTTGACTAGGGAGTTGTAGTATGTGAATGTAACAGGAGTGGGGCCGGGCAAATGTAAGAAATGTAAGATCCTGTAAGAAATGATGGATGTGACACAGAGGAGGATAAAAAGGGAAGTAAGCCAAACCAAGAAAAGAGTATGCACAATGAGAGTGGAAAGAACCACTGTAAAGCAATGGAAAGTCAGTGCTAAATTAAAAATCATACTATTTTTTAAAAACCTAGAAGAGAAGTAGATCATAGAACTTTGGCAACTATGGGTAGGAAATGTATTCTTTTTTTTTTTTTTTTGCCTTTTGGAGGGCAATTAGGGTTAAGTAACTTGCCCAAAGTCACACGGCTAGGGTTTTGTTTGTATGTGTGATAAGTGTCTGAGGTTGGATCTGAACTCAGGTTCTTCTGACTCCAGGGCTGATGCTCTACTCACTGCACCACCTAGCCGCCCCAGGAAATGTATTCTTAACCCAGTCTGAAGTAATCACAGAAGATAAAATAGATAGCTTTATGTGAAAATGAAAAGCCTCTGCACAAACAATATCAATGCCCCTAAGGTAAGAAGAGGGCAGCTAGGGAGTGCTATGGATAGAGTGCTGGATGATGGCATGATTTGTGTGTGAATTAGATTTAAGTGAGGCAGTTACACAAAATCATCATCCTCACTCTCTCTTTCAGAGTCATGGAAGTCCAGAGGCAGGCCAAAAGTCAGGACAACTGGCAATGGCCTGGGATGCAACAGATGACCTTGGTGTCTTCATTATCTGACCAAGCTCTAAGTGTTCCACAGAGCCTGCTTCACCAGCCTTCATGGCTGTTGAAGCAAATTATTCTCATCTGCCCAGTGTGCCCAAGGGAAGCCTTCACATTCTTGGGGTAGCCACTCCACCAACTCATGAAGGGTCTGAGGTTCATTGGATACATTTAACCTGGTTTAAACCCTTCTGCTGAGCCTGTTTACAAGGGTGTGGCTGCTGAATATGCTACAGCTTCATGGAGCCACAGGTGAGGATTGAGTGGCAGGTGGACACCAAAAGTGGATGAGCAGCCCTGAGAAGGGCTCAGAAAGTCCTCTTGCCAGAGGTGCTAGTTCTCCCTGAATACTTCATCTATCCTATATATAGATATATATGTGTGTAAAACCAAAAGTCATTCCTCAATAATAGCAGTTCCCAAAAGAAGTTGTTGTTCAGTTTTGTCTGACTCTTTGTGACTATTATTTGGACAGAGGTCCATGGGGTTTTCTTGTCAGAGATACTGGAATGGTTTGCCATTTCCTCCTCCAGTGGCAAAAAGAAGTTAAGTGACTTGTCCAAGGTCACATGGGTAGGCAGTTTCTGAGGTTAGATTTGAATTCAGTTCTCCCTGACTCCAAGCCTAGTGCTTGAGCAATTGTTCAAAAGAAGTGCAAACTATTAATAACCATGTGAAAAATGCTCCAAATAACTATTAATAAGAGAAATGCAAATTAAAACAACTCAGGTTTCACATTACACTTTGGAAATTGGCAAAGATGACAAAAGATGGAAATAGTTAATGTTGGAGGGGCTGTGGGAAGACAGGCACACCAAGTGAGTATTGCTGGCAGAGTTATACAACTGTTTTGGAAAGCAATTTGGAATTATGTATAATAGAGTGACTAAAATATCTATGTATTTTGACCCAGAGATTCCATTGCTAGGCTTATATTCCAAGAAGGCTATTGATAAGAAGAAAATCCCAATACACACCAAAATATTTATAGCAGCAGATGTTTTTGAGAGCAAAGAATTGAAAACAAAGTAGATACTCATCAATCCGGAAATAGTTAAGCAAATTGTGGCACATGAATGTAATGGTGTAAGAAATGATGAATGTGATGACTATAGAGAAGCATGGAAGGATCTCCATGAACTGATTCAGAGGGAAGCCAAGCTAAGAAAATAATATATACGGTTTCTACATTAATGTAACTAGAACAGCTACACACATAAAAACCCCCAAGTGAATGTTACAATATTATAAAGAACAAGCATATCTTGAAAGAAGATATATAAGAAGATGCAGAGGAGGGAGGTCTACAAGTGTTATATATTGCATACATTTTCAGAATTTGTCAATGTATTGATGAGTTATGCTAATTTTTTCCTCTTTTTCTTTTGTTTTGATCTTGAAAATATTTCTTATATGGGATGATTCTCTGAGAGGGAAGGGAAAGAATACTGGGGGAAATTATGGTGATGTAAAAAGAAACAAAAGACCAATAATAACATTTTTAAAAGATGAATGCCACAATATTACAAAGAATAAATTGGCCCAAAGAAGAGATATGAGAAGATACTTCTCTGACACTCCTTTGAAGAAGTGAGAGATCCACAGGTGCTGAACATTATATTTTCAGACTTTTTATATGTATTTTACTGGTGTTTTTCTCTTCTTCCACTTTTTTTCCTTAAAAAATATTTTTTTTTGTTAGATGGAATAGCTTTTTGGGAAGGGTTGGGAGGGCAATGCTGGAAGAAATTTAAGCAACATAAGAACAAAAGAAATCAAAATATTTTTCAAAAAGAAAATACTGACCAATCTTCCACACAAAAGAGCTATTGAGATAGCAATGGAGACATCCCTTTTGGGTAGCTCACATTTTTTTTATTTTAGTTTAGGTTGTGGTGGGTTATCTTTTCCCTTTACCAGAGCCTAGGTAAATTGTACCTCCTACCCATGTCAGTACTTCCCACAAGGCAGGGTTATGAAAAAAAAAAGTAAAGGGGCAGAGCTGTAGGTTCCTGGCAGCAATTCCTAGCCCAGATCTCTGTGCTTCAGATAGAGAAGAACAGTTACTCACTACAATCAGGTTCCCAAGAACTGACCTGTATTCAGAGATTGACCTAGATTAGTGTGAGTGGAGAATCCTGTTATATTATACAAAGTTATAATTATGTGTAAAATATGGTCATTGGTCCTAATTCTATGTAAATATGCAATGAAATTTTTTTAAAGTTTTAAAAATCCATTTATTAATGTGAGAATAAGAATAAGAAAAATGTATTTCTGATTCAAGTGTATTACAAAATAATAGCATAGTCATAGAAATCAAAATTTTAAATTAAAAGTTAGTGAATATCATACCTAAAGATAAGCCTACACTGATGATATGACAAAATGTTCTTATTGTCATTTAAAATATGTTAACAGTGTAGACTGAACTATCGTTCTTTAATTGTTCATACATTTGTTAGTAGGTACAGAGAACTTTGTGGACAGCTAGGTGGCACAGTGCACAGAGTACTGGGCCTGGAGTCAGGAAGACTCATCAACTCAGATGCTTACTAGCTGTAGGACCCTGGGCAAGTCCCTTTAACCCTGTTTGCCTCAGTTTCCTCATCTGTAAAATGAACTGGAGAAGGAAATGGCAAACCACTCCAGTAATCTTTGGCCCCCAAACTGGGTCGTGAAGAGTCAGATACGATTGAACAAAAAGAAAATAGAACTTTATCCACATCCTTGCAAATTTGCATACTCACAGTCTCACACAATGAACCAAGTAGAGTTAGATGACCAGGAGGCATTCTCTAGAATCAATAATGTTTGATTATTGTCCTTGCAATATTTTTCAGCAGCTGGACCAAAATAACTTGAAAATTAGTCTTCAAAAACATCCCCCCCTGGGGTGGCTAGGTGGTTCAGTGAGTAAGAGTGCCTGCCCCAGAGTCAGGATGACCTGGGATTGGTCCTGCCCTCAGAAAATGAGCACCCGAACATAAATAATGACTGGCCGTGTAACCTTGAGCAAGTTACTTAACCCCAATTTCTTTAAAAAAATCACCCCCCATCTTTTTCTTTTTCATTCTGACCACCAAAGAATCGGAAACTGTCAATGGTTGTAACCTCTTAAAGCACTGGAGTACTTAGAGAATAGTAAACAAGCATTAGCTTTAATTTAAAATTCCCTCCTGCATTAACTCCAATAAAAAAGCCGATCCTTAGATACTTTAAATCCAGATTGAGTTTTTTTCTTTCTTAGAAATGTAAATTCTAGAATTCATCCCTTTCCAGAATAAGCCTGTTTCATCAATAGTAAAAATATGTTGATCAGTGTATCCAGGGGTATGTTGGTAAGTGTTTAAGAACCAGTTTGGGAATGGGCGGGGGCGGGGGAGGGGGGCGGAAATATACACATGAAACATGTTTAGCTTTACTCTGCATTATTAAAAGTAGTTCATCATTCATTTTTTATTTTTTTGCTTTTTGGAGGGAGAAAGGGAGGGCAATTGGGGTTAAGTGACTTGTCCAAGGTCACACAGCTAGTAATTGTTAAGTGTCTGAGGTAAATTTTGAACTGACTCTAGGGCTGGTACTCTATTCACAATGTGCCACCTAGCTGCCCCTATATCATTTTCTTAAATCTAGAAATCAACAAAACAATAGAGGAAGTCCTGATTTGTAGCATTTGCCCAAGGTGTAAATGCTTCCACTGAAAATTTAATGACTGGCAGATACAAACTGTCTCCAGCATACACTGGGTATATCCATCCTTTCTTCAAACCATAGGGATATTTCACTACTGCATCCTCATTCACTTTGGCTACCTTTCTAGTCATTTTAATGGTATGCAACTGAACTTGATTTTTAAAGTGACAGAACAAGCCAACACTTTCAGTAAAAGCTTCTTCGCTATGCACATCATATCCATTTTCTTAAGAAAGTCTGAAGCTTTTTGTGTTAATGGCTGTTCTAAAAGGAATTTGTTTTTAATTGAAGTCTTCAATCCATCCACACAGCTATCCTTTTTTAAATCATTGTCTCACTTATATTCCTTGTAATTGTCTGCAAACCACAAGAGGCCTTTTCTTTTATTTTGCTTGTCTTATAATTCTTTGTTTCATAGTCAGGCATTCCAACATCTCATCCTATTTTAGAGTGATTATGACTAGGTTCATGCTGTTCAATTACATCAAAGTTTTGTTCTGATGTAATAACAAGCTTCTTGTCTTTGGCATTGGCAGTACCCCCATCTGAAGGGGTGTAGTGATAAAGTGCTGGCCTGGAATTGGAAAGATCTGAGTTCAAATGTGACTACTGACACTTACTAGCTGTGTCACCCTGGGCAAGTCACTTAAACCTGTTTGCCTCAGTTCCTCATCTGTTAAATGAGCTGGAGAAGGAAATGGCAAACCACTCTACTATCTTTGGCAAGAAAACCCCAAATGGGATCAAGAAAAATTGGACATGACTGGACAACAACCATCACCCTTTTGTCTATTTTGTTAAGGATTTTTTTCTTTTTGGAGGAGGGAATGTAGGGCAATTGGAGTTAAGTGACTTGCCCAAGGTCACACAGCTCATTAAGTGTTCAGTGTCTGAGGTCACATTTGAAATGATACCTCTTCCACAAAGTCTTGCCTGATCCCTTTCAGTTTATTGTGATTGCCCCCACCCCCAGTTCATTTGTACCATCTGTGGCAGAGGATTTACTGAGGATGGGTGACCCCTGGTAGGAAAATATGGCACAAGTGACTCTCCATTGGGTACATGTTGGACTGAGAGACAGAAAGGTGACTTCTGGAATTCTATGAAATTGAAAACCTATGGCAATATTGCTCTAGTTCCAAGGCCCTTTAGAGCTTTCTCCCTATTAGTGCCCTATTAGTGCCCTACACCTGTGCCAGAGAGAGGTAAACTCTTCAGTCTTGGAGTTTTCTTCCAAGTTGCTGAAACTCTTTGGACTTTGGACACTACTAGTTCTCAGTTTTGACAGAGAATATGGATAGTGCCAACCCATTTCAGGGTGGTGAAGTGGAAAAAAAACTTCTGGAAAGAAGCTGATGTGAAAGGGGCTGGCAGTTTCCATCATTTCCCTCTCCCCAGCTTCACCTCTTGGGTGAGATCTAAGAGTCTCTCTCTCTCTCTCTCTCTCTCTCTCTCTCTCTCTCTCTCTGCCTGTCTGTGCCCCCCCCACCCCCCGCCCCCAAAGAAGTTGCTACAAAGCATTTGCTAGACTAAATTTATCTCCAAATACAGCATGACCTGTGGACAGAGTTGCTCATAGGACCTAGCATTTTGCCTTCAGGATCCATCAGCTTACTGGACTGGGTCTCTCCAAGCCTGGATGGCAAAAACAGATTCAGAGATCTGTTCACTCTGGCAGCTTCCCAGCCTCTGGTGGTCCTCACTGCAGGGAAGCAGTCTGTTCGATGCTGCCTAAATGATTCTCTATCCCACTCTGCCTCTCTCACTCACCACAGCAGCTATTCTTAACAAGAATTAATTAACGGCTAGGAGCTGGACTGTGTTTGGGTGGCTTAAAAAACAGGAAGAAAACAATTCCTGCCTTCAAGGGGCTAATATTCTAAAGGGGGAGACAATATGGAAACAACTGCACACACAAGATACAAACAGTATCAACAGGAATTGATACTTCTGAGTGAAGAAGGTACTGATTAGGGGATAGTGGGAAGGCTTCTTGCTGAAGGCAGGGCATTTGAGTCTCAATGAAATCACAAAGTGAGATAGATAGTATTGGAGAAGGGAAGAAAGGCCTGGGGCAGAGCCTTGGGGAGGACACTTACAGTTAGAGTGTTAAAAGGAAAATTCTTTGTTCAGGCTTTTGCATAGATTAATTAATCTCAGGACAAAGAGAATTAAAAAGAGTTAATTAACACTACATTTTGGTAGCAAATCACGTACAAAGTGATAAAAAGCAGGTAATACAAAAGCTGCAGAGTGGGTGATGCCTCCCCAGCAGAACCTCCCCCATCATTGACTGATAAGCAGGGCTTGGAACAAAGTCAGCATGATTTTCAATAAGTGGACAGGACATGGATGAAGGTGTATCAAAAGCATGGAGGAGTAGGCAGGTAGGTGATCAGAGAACTAGGAGAGAGCAGTGTCACCAAAGCAGAGGAGAACCTATCCAGGAGGAGGGAGTGCAGAAGTGTCACAGGCTGCCCAGGGGCCAATTAGGATGGGGGTTGAGAAAAGGCCATTGGCTTTGGCAGTTAAGAAGTCACTGCTAACTTGGAAAGGGCACTTCCAGTTGAATTATGAATGAGTTCAGAAATCAGAAGAGGGTTTAGAAGGGAGTGAAAGAAGTAGAAACACCTCGTGTAGATGGCTTTCTCAAGCAGTGTGGCTAAGAAGGGGAAAAGAGAGACAGGATCATACTATTAACCAAAACCAGTATCACAAGTCCATGAGACATGTGTTACAACTAGATTTATTACAAGAGAAAGGCATATGCACATGGGATGCCACGGAGCCCGGTGGGTACAGGAAAACCTTGTTTGTTGGCCCTTCATTCCAGAAAAGGACCAGTGACATCAGCAGAGGGCGATATCTTGACTTGCAAGTGAATTGGATTTAAGTGAGAAGGGACTGTGCAAAGTCACCAACCTGGCAAGGCACAGGTCAAGATGACCTGGTAAAAGCCCCAATTAAGTTACTGTGGAAAGGGAAAGCCATGCGGGAGAGGAAATAGACTAATCCTTTCCTGAAGGAGAGGAGAAATCACAAATAAGTAAAATGGCAAAAGCAGCATTCTTTTCCCTTGGGAAGTGCCAGAACACTGCTAGAATGGTCTGCTCATCTACAAGGGTCTCAACTGCACAGACAGTTTCTCAGTCCGGGGCAGACTGATGCCTATTACACACAAGGAATACAGCTTGGGGAGCAACCAACAAGTTGTGTCAGCTGAGGGTGGGGCTAAGTCCTTGTCGAGTTCAGGGCTTCCTGTACACTCTGGTTCCCGTGTTTCTGAAAAATATGGCAACTCAAAATGAGTTCAGGGGAACCCTTAACAGTAATTATCAGGGATGACCAGATCTCTGACCATCTGATGGTCAGATGAGGGTTTTTTTAAGGATGGGGAAGACTTGGGAGCATATATAGGCAGAAGGAGAATGAAGATAATAGAGGGGGCAATCTGCTACAGAGGATGGGAGGGGATGGGGGTCAGGGATTTGTGTAAAGGAATTAACCTTGAAAAGGAGAGAAAAGGCGAAGAAGGAAATAGTGGAAGATGTATGAGCGATATAACACTAGGAAGAGGGGAGAAGAAGGAATGCTCTGTGAATTTTTTCAATTTCATTTTTTCCAGTGAAGTATGACTTGAATGATTTAGTAGAGAGGGTGAGGATTCCCTCAGAACACCTATTTGCAAATAAAAAACCACAGGCATTTCAGAAACCTTTTTTTAGGAAGTCATATACTTACCTTACATAAAAACCACTCTGTGAAAGTCAGTAACCAACCTTGCTCCCCTAATAGCACACCACACTATTAAAAGAAGGGAAATGGGGAATAAACATTTATATAAAACCTACTATGTGCCCTGCTCTGGGTTAAGTGCTTTACAAATATAATTTCATTTGATTCTCACAATGACCCACATTTTACAGTTGAAGAAACTCAGGCAACCAGAGGTTAAGTGACTTGCCTAGGGTCACACAGCTAGAAAGTATCTGAGGCTGGATTTGAACTCAGGTCTTCCTGACTCTAGGCCTGGTGCTCTATCCGTTGTGCCACCTAGCTGTCCTTGCTAAATCCAAGCTTAGCCACCAACTGAGGCAAAAACCTGAACTCCTGCTCATACAAAGTCATTCATCACCTACCTCCTAATACAAAGTGGGGAAGGAGGCACCTATATTCCATTTCATTTCTGGGAATGCTCCATAATGGTCTCATTGCCAGCATTTCATACATACTGATTCATGACTTTCAAGAAAGCACAATAATTTGCTATGACATCTACCCTGATACTAGGTGCTAGGTGTTTAGCTTCCTGGTTGCCTATCCTCTCGCCCCAGGTGGAAGGTCTAATTGACCAAATGCATTTGAGCTCCATGATAGAACCTGCCCATTTCCTGTAAGAGAAAAAACTAAAGGGAGAGATATTTATGACCATCAGATCAACCCTGTCAGGGTTTCTAGATCACCAGGATGCCTGACCAACAGAGATGATCTCAAAGATAAGGAAGGTCCCTGGCTTCTAGGCATCTCCATTCAATTGAACACACATTTATTGAACACCTACTATCTACAGTATTACCCTGAACAAGAGCGCTGGGAATAAGAAGAAGAAGACCACAAGAAGCTTAAGAGACAAACGGTAAGAAATCCTGTTAAGAAACCAAGGAAGATATCTTAAATCCTGGCTGCCATGCAAGTATCATTTATTTTAAATCCTGGCTACTCATGCCAGGAGCTCTCATTTAAAAGCAGAAGCCCTCAGGCAGCTGTCAGAGCAATCATCACCCAGGGCCTCTCAAGACTGCCTCCCAGATTTTGTCAGCCTTCAATCCCATCAACATTACCATTCCATCCTGGCCAAATATTTTCTTGCTTTGGTCCCTACTATGTAGCCTCTCGTAATACAGCCTTGAGACTATATAATTCTCCATTGGCACCATTAACCATCACAGAATCCTTAGGCAGAAAGAGACCTCCAAAGGTCACCTAGCCATCCCCTTCCCCACACCTGTACACCTAAGCCAAGGGAAAGTCCATTCTACTTTTAAATTTCACCCATGTAGGGGAAATCTTTCTTCCTGAAAGAAGACATTTCCCAAAGTGTCATTTCAAAGCAGAGTTGTATAATCAAAGCTCCAACTATCACCTGGCTCTTTGTCAAATTTCTTCATATAAGAAAGAGATCAATAAAAATTATCTGTGAGTGAACTAGTAAAACCCCAGCCATAGGTCACTTGTAGGACAGGTATCCAATGGGGTGCAGTGGGGTGCAAGGGGTAAGAGACAGAACATTTTGAGTGTGACCTAGTCCTAGCTGCCTGATCATTTTTGTTCAAGCCACGAACAAAAAGGTCCCCTCTGTGGCATTTAAAAAGTTCCAGAGACATAGTTTCTGGGTAACTTAATCATTTTTTTAATAAGGCCGGCATGTTTTTTAATAAAAAGATGATCATCTGGTTGTCTCTCATAGCAGTGGGCTCACAATTTATATGCTCTTGGAAGAGTAGGTGTTCCTGAGGGTGGCAATCAAGTCTGACTGGTTAACTATTGACAGAACGAATATTGCAATGAGAGGCTGAGCTATATTAAAATGAGGCTCTTAGATTACGAGTTGTGGATCAACCAAATCTTGGTCAAAGAAACTTCTCCTGTTACCTGTCTGACAAAAGGGAAAATCAACATTTTCTCAGACCCTTCTGAGTAAACACAATGAGAGGGAATCCTCCCATTATCACAAACTTAGAATTTCTTTTACTGTCTGAATAGATTTTGACCTGGGTAAATCTTCAAGAAAGATTTCCTACACTGGTTGATTTCTGGATGGGGAAGTAGAGAAGGGGAAAAACCTTAGTTCTGATTCAACTTTAGTTAATAATATAAGAGAGAAATAACCATTTCTCTCACCTCTGTCTACCTAACAGAAAGTTTCCAGTGAGTACAGCTGAGGAAACCTCAACTTAGCAAAACTTAAAAAGAGATTTCAATTCATCGAAGTTCAATTCATCAAAGCTTGCCTACTGCCTAAAAAATGCCAGTGACTCCTAGTACCTCTAGGATGAAATAGTCCATTCTCTCTGGCATGTAAAACTCTTCACAACTCTGCTTCCTGTAATTTTGGTTTTCTTACAAATTACTCATCTCCTGGAACCCTGATGTCCAAACTGACTTCCTGTTCTTCACACAAGTCCCATCTCCATGCCTTTGCTCTAGCTGTTCCCCCTGCCTGGAATGCTCTCTCCTTCCTCATTTCCACTTCTTGGAATCTCTGATTTCACCTTTCTTCCAGTTCCCAATGTCAGTGGCTAATGTCTTCTGCTCTAAAGGTACCTTGAATCTAAATCTCATCCTTGTATATATCTTATGCATACATTGTCTCCTCTATTAGAATATAAATTCCTTGAGAGAAAGGATTGCTTTACTTTTTACTTTCCTCTAAAGTAAAGTCAACAAACCTTGTTCAGCAGCGTGCCTGTGAAGAGTGAGAAGTAAATGCTTATTGATTGATTTGAGTTGCAATCTTTGAAGAGTGTAGACAATTCCCCCCCTCTCCCTCCCCACACACTCCTCCCAGTCTCCAGGAAGTCTTCCTGGGGAGGTGGGCCTTGAACTGGGAACCTTAGGGGTGATCTAGGGCTGGAGGAGGCTCAGTTGTGAGGAATAAGGCTGAGCACCCCTGGTGCCAGGGTTCCTGGATTAACATGCACCAGTCTGAACTACCGGGATAGCTCCTCGGGGTTATCTAGGCTTGGCAAAGAGCAGGGTTGGGGTGGGGGTGGGATGCTGTAGGAATTTATCTCAGTGAGACTCTGCCCCTGGTCCCTCCCCCTCTACCTCTGCAACCCCCATCCTGGTCCCCTCTACCCCTGCCCCAGAACTGCTACAACTATTTTTGCAGGTACTCTCCCCCATTCCCACACTCTTCCTCTGCCCATTGCCCCAGGACTCAGTGGAACTCAGTGGGGAGAGTACTAGATTTGGAATCAAAGGCCCTGAATTAAAATTCTGATTTTGCCACTTACTACCTGGGTTGCTTTGGACAAATCCCTTCTTTGGGTCTCAGTTTTCTCCTCTGTAAAATGGTCACATCCACCTCCTAGGGTCATAAAGATCAAATGAGATAATATTTGTAAAGGGTTTAGAAAATCTTAAGGCTCCATATAAATGCGAGTTGCTGTTGTTATAGTATATGCATCAAATAAGATATCACTACAAAGGAAACCAATTATATTGAAATAAAATAATGGAAATATGCTAAAAACAAGTTCCCACACCTCTGTTCTAGGCCAAGAAAACGGAAGGAAAAATGAGAGGCGGGCAATTCTGCCTTATTTTCTCTCTCTAATACCTCCCGTGCCTGCTGGGAGGACAGAAAGAGGTTATGCAAATGAGGCCCATTAATGCCCTGTGCTATCAGCCTCAGCCCAGCGGTGGACCCATTCCTTCTCCCATCTGGCTGACCACAGCAT
>WOXC01000003.1:0-77468 GCA_011680675.1 Gymnobelideus leadbeateri | reverse complement strand
TGTTCAACTCCATTTTTCCTCACTCTCCCTCCTCCCCCATACTTACCTATCAAATCTTGTTGATTCCACCTATTCAATGTCTCTCTCATCTGTCCTCTTCTCTCTACTGACATGATAAACACCTTGGTTCCTCATTACATCCTACGGTTGCAATAACCTCTTTATTTGTCTCCCTACTTCAAATCTCTTCTCAATCTATCTTCCACACAACTGCCAAAGAAAGATTGCTAAAGCTTAGACCTGATTGAGCTGGCCACATCTCAGCCCTCAAAAAAGCTCCCCCATGACTCTCTGTTGCTGAGAATAAAATACTAACTCTTCAGATTGACACTTAACACCCTTTATAATCTCACTCCAACCTACCTTCCAGGCTTATGATACATCACTGCTCTTTACACACTCTATGTTCTAGCAGAACTGATGGCTTACCTGCTGTTCCCCACATACAGCATTCCATCTCCTTTCTCTATGTTTTTGAATGGCCTGTCCTTTATATTTCACATCTCCCAACCTCTGCATCCTTGAAGCCCTAAATCCCAATTAGTTCAGCTCAAGTATCACCTTTTTCATCAGTCTTAAATATATATATATATATACATATACATATGTATATATATACATATACATATGTATATATACACACATACACACATGTATATACACACATCTATATCTATATCTATCTATATTCCCTAGATACAAACCATTCCCCCAATTGCTTTTGCATTTACTTTGTATATACTTTGCATTTATTTATATGTATATGGGACCACATCTCTCCCCTCCAATAGAAAGCTAATTCCTTGAGGTAGGTGCTGTTTTATTATTACCCTTGTATCTCCTGCCTACCGCAATGTCTGGCACGTAGCAGCTATTTAATAAATGCTTGATGATTGATTGTTTGCCTGTCTTCAGAAACTATTCCTCTCCTCAAACAAGGTACCTGTCACCTTCCCTGAAATCTCAGCTTCCTATTATGCTTTCATACTCCACACTCTCAAATTATTTTTTTCCTTTCTGGTCAGCACTTAATATTCTAGAGCTTCCTTAACTCTATCCCTCCATCAACATTTACTTCTGTTACCATTCCTCCTTTAGGATCTCACGTGTGTGTGTGTGTGTGTGTGTGTGTGTGTGTGTGTGTGTGTGTGTGTGTGTGTGTGTGATAGGAAGCAAATCTGGATGCTAATCTGTTAATGCAGCAACATTGACCTTTTGCTGTTTCTCAAATTATAGTATGCATGTGGCTACTTAGTTCAACCATAGCTATACCAGCCTTGTTGATAGATAGTATGGTATTTGTGGCCTGCATTAAATATTTCAGGCCATTGACATAAGGTTTAATTCACTATTTCAGGCAGTTACTAAAGGGTTTTCTAGTGACCTGTAGTTTCCTAAGTGCCTACTCTTATTACCTGGAAATGAAGTAAGTTGGAGGGAGAATCAAGTTGAATAACTATTACCCTAGTGCCAAGAAAAAGTAAATACAGATTTTCAGTGCATTTACCATCCTCCAAGGGAGTAATTTACACACTGGAAGAATCATGCTCATTGATTATTAGGTTTTTCTGTAGCAACCTTCCTTAGTTTATAAATTACAATTAAGCAATTTACAATCCACAGGTTAAATACATGTTTCTAGAAGATGTATTTATTATGCTCAAAAGTTTGCCTTATATAGTTCCATCAGAGAGGATCCCTATGCAAACTTGACTGGCAAATTATACATTTGGGGGAAAGGAAATAGAGAAAGGTAATAAGAATGTATGTCTTCCTACTGGGCACATTAACACATCATTTCTGTGTTATACAAATAAAAAAAAGGAGTCCTTTGCTGATACATGTATGGAGCATTCTGTTCCCATGGAACTCTTAGTCTCTAAAATCCTTTAGATTTTAAAGCCGATTAATTAGCAGTTCATGGGCAAAAATGAGGTATTTTATGACTCTGTTCCCTCAGAGTGAATAATAATCTCAGTTTAAAATTCTAGTGGGCAAAATTCTTCCCATATTATTATACCCAGCTCAGCACCAGAGTTTTCATTCCTTTCAAATAAGACCCTAAATCTAATTCTTCTTAAGCATACTCATTTGAATATTTGAATTTTAATCTGTCACACCCACCTTTTTAACACCAATTCCTACCCTTTCCTGGCCATTAAATTCTTTGCCATCACCCTACATCGAATTGATGGGTGACCTGGGTAGTGGTGTTTCCTTATGACAGAACACACAGCCTTACAAATGAAGTCCATCAATTCAGCCACATGGTGCCAATTCTTGGCTGTGAAAGAGTTCCTGCCACTGATTTTACCCTTCCCTTGAGGTAACCACTCCACTCATGACCCCAAGTTGTGTGGTGCATTGAGGTTTTAAAATTCACTGCTAACTAAGGTGGATGCATTTCCTGACCCCACTAGTGGGAATTGAACTAAATTCTCTCAAGTGCTGTAGGAACTAATTAATATGCATCTTATTCCAGGAAAGAATCATTATTTTATGGATATTGGTATAACGGGGGATGGCTGCCATAATGGCTAATCACTCTGGACAAACTCCTATTTCTGATAATCATAGATCTAGCACTGGAAGGGACCTCAGAGGTCATATAGTCCAACCCCCTCATTTTATAGGTAATGAAACTGAGAAATAAAGCGTTTTTTTAGATAAGGAATTTTAACTTCTAATATAAAATGAAATTCTATGTATAATTATCATTGCTTCAAGTTTGTTTTCATGAATCGCCATATTTTCCACTATTTATTTCTATTTTTCTAATTAGACTTAAGAGATGTACTACTCTGAAGAGGAGCCAAAAAATATAAAGCTGACAAATTTGAGGGATTTTGTGGCAGGATTTAGAAATTACATGAAATTAAGATAATAATAAAAGGTAGCAAATGGGTTCAGTTGTTTTCTATTTTCAGTCAGAACTGAACTAAATCTACTCTCTGAGTTTAAAGTGGGCCTTGTTGGACCTTTTTGGAATCAGAATCATACAATGACTGTTGAACCTAACTCATTCAGTGAACTGTGAACATCTGGAATGGAAGAGAGAAAGGGAGGAAGGAAGCTAGTATTTGAATGATTTTAGACTAATTTTCTAGACTCAGAAATTTGGTTAAGCTGTTTCAGGAAGGCACCTAAGACAACCCCCTCCCCCGCAACCACCACCACATTTATGTGCAGGGAGTGGAAATGCTAGGAGAACTGGCATTAGATGTAGGTGCTTGTGCTAAGAGGAAGCCTTGCTATTATATAACAGAGCCAGGAAGTGATATTAGCATGTACCTACATCTTGATATGCATGTATATGATTCTATGGCTATTGGTGGGTATGAATAACAAAGTGTGAACAAACATTTAATATAAATAATCACAGAATTAATTGTGTATATGACTTTGAATAAATTCAGGACCTGAGAACTTTGAAATCAACTAAGTCAGACTTTTCATTTTTCACCTGAGGAAACAGAGGCTGAGAAGGTAAATGGGAGTTCAATGGCACAGTAGTAGTAAATGTAAAAGTTAGAATTGGGACTTGATTCTAGATCTTTTGATTCTTTTTTTTTTTTTTAGGGATTGTCTAGTTTATTACTTTTTTTTTAAACAAATGCTTTATTAACTTCTGTTTTACATCATTCATTTCCGCCAGATTTTGAGTTACAATCATTTTCCCCCCATTATTCCCCTACCCAACCTCCCAGAATAGTAGTCCCACAAGATATCACTTCCTCCAATCTGCTCTCTCCCATACCTTCTCCCATACCCCCATCGACTTTTCCATTAGAGGAAGGTGAATCTTTGTGTCCCAATGCCTGCACATCTTATCTCCCTATTACAAGCGAAAGAGTATTACTAATAGTATTTATATATATTTGAAACATTTAATGTTACGACCTCGAATTTCAGATCCATTTCCTTCCTCCCTTGTCACCCATTCCTTCTTGGGAGATAAGCAATTCAGTATATGTTGTACATGTCTAGCTATGCAAAACATTATCATAGTAGATATATTGTACAAGGCTGCTTATAATTCCCTCCCACTCATCCCACCCCCCACCTGGTCCATTCCCTACATAATCCTGTCCCTCTTCTATAGTGGGTACTTCCAACCTCCCCTCCCCCCAAGGATGCCCTCCCATCCATCATCCCTCCTCTCATCCCCCTTCCCCCTATCCTGCTGCAGGTTGAGATATCCCATTTAGTATGTATGTCATTTTCTCCCTGAACCAAATTCAATGGGAATGTGGTTTTGTCTTTTTAGCCTTCCTTATTCTCCCCCTCCTTTGCAACCACTTCTTGCTTCTTCTACATGGGATAGTTTACCCTACCCTGTCTCTCCCCATCTCCTCTTGCCACTTTCCTCTCTCACCTCATAATTTCATCCCTTGAGTATTCTCCCTTCCCAACAAATTCAACCTATGCCCTCTATCCATATAACTGTGACCATATACACACACATTCACATATGTATTCATATGACCACACCCCCTTCTTCCATTATTTTCATAGTGAGAAAGATATCATCAGTCACAGTTATTGCTTTTCCATATAGGAATGTAAATAGTTCAACTTTGATAAGTTCCTTTTGATTTCTTTTCCCTGATTACCTTCTCAGGCATCTCTTCCTTCTTGTGTCTGGATGTCAAATTTTCTATTCAATTCTGGTTTTTTCCTCAAGAATGCTTGAAAGTCCTCTATTCCACTGAATGACCATATTTTCCCCTGAAACAAAATACTCAGTTTTGCTGGGTAGGTGACCCTGGGTTCATTCCCAGTTCTTTTGCCCTCTGGAATATCATATTCCATGCCCTTCGATCCCTCAGTGTAGAAGCTGCCAGGTCCTGGGCTATTCTGATTGTGTTTCCACAATATTGAAATTGTTTCCTCCTGGCTGCTTGTAGTATTTCCTCCTTGATCTGGGGATTCTGGAACCTGGCCATAATATTTCTGGGAGTTTTCTTTATGGGATCTTTTTCAGGAGGTGATCGGTGGATTCTTTCAACCTCTATTTTG
The DNA here is from genome assembly GCA_011680675.1 of Gymnobelideus leadbeateri. Classification (NCBI taxonomy): domain Eukaryota; kingdom Metazoa; phylum Chordata; class Mammalia; order Diprotodontia; family Petauridae; genus Gymnobelideus; species Gymnobelideus leadbeateri. The sequence goes on along the minus strand of WOXC01000003.1, from coordinate 72,449 downwards.
CCCTCTGGATCTAAAACATCAGGGCAATTTTCCTTGAGAATTTCTTGAAGGGTGATTTCTAGGTTCTCTCTTTGATCATGGCTTTCAGGTAGTCCAATAATTTTTAAATTGTCTCTCCTGGATCTATTTTCCAGGTCAGTGGTTTTTCCCATGAGATATTTCACATTGCCTTCTAATCTTTCGTTGTTTGGATCTGCTTAACAGCATCTTGATTTCTCATAAAGTCATTAGCTTCCATTTGCTCCAGTCTAACTCTGAAGGAATGAATCTCCTCAGTGAACTTTTGAGATTCTTTTTCCATCTGGCAAATTCGACTTTTTAAGGCATTCTTCTCCTCATTGCCCTTTTGGGCCTCCTTTGCCATTTGAGCTAGTCTATTTTTTAAGGTGTTGTTTTCCTCAGTCAGGCTGTTGACCCTCATTTCATACTTTTCCTGCATCCTTCTCATTTCTCTTTCCAATTTTTCCTCCACTTCTCTTATTTGATTTTTAAAGTCCTTCTTAAGGTCCTCTATGGCCTGCAACCCGTTCATGTTTTCCCCTGGGGCTTTTGGAGCAGGACTTCTGACCTCACAGTCCTTTTCCCGCTCTATGCCCCCAAAATAGGAGTCTAGGGTTGCATTTTTCTGTTTCCTTTGCCTTGGCATGTTGCCACTTAATTGCTTGACTTTTGGGCTTGTTGCCACACTATGGCTTTAAGGCCAGCTAGAGGAATTTTCGTCCCGAACGTGTGGGGGGCAACTTCCGTTTCTGGTAAGCTGTAAACCCACCCACAACTTCCACCCTAGATCACAATCCAGATCCAGGGAGTTTAAAGCAAGAGCGATTACCCCCCCAAGACTGATCGCTGGATCTCCCCACGATTTGTAGGCTGGGAGCCGGAGCTGCCTCTGAAAACTACAAAATGGCGTGTCTCCTCAGCGGCTTCTAGCCCCCAGGGGAGGGAGCTGACGCATTCCCCAAATACAGGCCCCAAAGTCCATAGGACACTAACCTCTTACTTTGTTCTAGGCATGTCTATGTTGATAATTCTGGAATCGCCACAGCTCCTGGTGTTCTGGGGTTCCTCCAGCCAGCTGCTGGCCCTGCTGCCCTGGAGCTAAAACCTCGGCTCAAGCGGACCTGGGCTTGGCTCGGCTCGGCTTCTGCGCTCTGCGCGCTGCCGGCTCCCAGACCGCTGAGCTGGTCCTTCCTGCAGGGCTGCTGGGCTGTCCTCAGCGGGAGGGTAGCTTCTCTGTGTCGTTCTGTGGGTGCTGGGGCTCCAGAAGTTGTTCACAGTCCTTTTTTACATAGTTTGTGGGGAATCTGGGGGCAGAGAGGCTTGGAAGAGCTGTTTCTACTCCGCCATCTTGGCTCCGCCCCCGATCTTTTGATTCTTAATCTGGTACTTAATCTCTCTGGGTGTTAGTTTCCACATCTGCAGAATTAAGGTGTTGGATTAGATGATTGCTAGTCCCTGAGGGGGACTTTTTATCCTTGCTTTCCCATGAGGCACCATTTTAAAAATTATATTGTTGATAGGTAATGCTGGTGAGTGGTTCTGAAGAAAGAATTCAAAATTTTCTGTTCTCTCTTCTCCTCTGGGATGGAGGAAGTCGAATCTCAGGTCACCCAGGCCTCCTCTGTCTCCACCATGCCCCCATTTCTTTCTCACTACCTGGGCTAAAGATTGGATCATCCTCATCTTCTTACAACTATTAGCTTGCTTTTAGCCTAAAGGTGATACATGCCCTCTGGTCCACAAGGTCTCTTTCACTGCAGTTTTTTGGAGTTTATATCAGATAAAAAGGTTATTAACAAAATCACAATAGCTTAGAGCCTGGAAAATTCCTAACATTAAGATAAAAGCTTGGCTGCCTGCCCTAATTTAAATTTTATGTATTTCCAGCTAACCCCAGGCATTCTTTATATTTGGGTCAAAATCAGGATACAGGAAATTCTTAGGTAAAAGACTAGAACAAAGTATATTATAGTGCCTGTTCCTGGACAAATCTTGTGAGGGGAAACTTGGGAAAGGGTAGGCCTTTTGGAATTGCTTTCAGTTTGTGAACAGGTAAGTATAATTGGTAAGCTTGAACCAGAGTCCTGTGTTTCAAGGATGCCTGCTGGGGTCCTTAGTCTTACCTGGATCTCTCCCTTCTATGCCAGGGCTTTGTTTTCAGTTTCTATCCTATTGATCTTATATTGTGTTGCTAACTCATTAATGATGTTAAGGTTTTACAAAGTGCTGTATCTATGCTGTATTACTTGTTCCTCTAACAAATCAGTGAGAAGGGGCTATTATTATCCTTTGTTTTAAAAGAAATGAGGAAACTAAAGCTTATATAGTTTAAGTGACTTGCTTGTGGTCATTAAGTCACTGAGGGAGGATTTGAAGAAAGGCCTTCCTGGTTCCAAGTCTAGCCTTCTACCTACTTGCCACCTAGCACCTCTAGAAGCATGGCTCACTAAATTCTATAAAGGCAGGGAATTGTATCTTTTCTGGCTCCTTCCTTTTAGTCAGCTTTCTTGCAGACTCTCTCAGATAATTTTAAAAGAAAGTGAGTGGGAGCCAAGATGTCAGAGTAGAAACAGCTCGTCCAAGCCTCTCTGCCCCCAGATTCCCCCCAAACTATGTAAAAGGGGACTCTGAACAACTTCTGGAGCCCCAGCACCCACAGAATGACACAGAGAAGCTAACCTCCCACTGAGGACAGCCCAGCCCTGCAGGAAGGACCAGCGCAGAGGTCTGGGACCTGGCAGCGCGCAGAGCTCAGAGCGCAGGAGCCGAGCTGAGCAGAGCCCAGGTCCGCTTGAGCCGAGGTTTTAGCCCCAGGGCGGCAGGGCCAGCAGCCGGCTGGAGGAGCCCCAGAACACCAGGAGCTGTGGCGACTCCAGAATTATCAACATAGACATGCCTAGGACAAAGTAAGAGGTTAGTGTCCTATGGACTTTGAAACCTGTATTTGGGGAATGCGTCAGCTCCCTCCCCTGGGGGCTAGAAGCCGCTGAGGAGACACGCCATTTTGTAGTTTTCAGAGGCAGCTCCAGCTCCCAGCCTACAAATCGTGGGGAGATCCAGCGATCAGTCTTGTGGGGGTAATCGCTCTTGCTTTAAACTCCCTGGATCTGGATTGTGATCTAGGGTGGAAGTTGTGGGTGGGTTTACAGCTTACCAGAAACGGAAGTTGCCCCCCACACGTTTGGGACGAAAATTCCTCTATCTGGCCTTAAAGCCATAGTGTGGCAACAAGCCCAAAAGTCAAGTAATTAAGTGGCAACATGCCAAGGCAAAGGAAACAGAAAAATGCAACCCTAGACTCCTATTTTGGGGGCATAGAGTGGGAAAAGGACTGTGAGGTCAGAAGTCCTGCTCCAAAAGCCCCAGGGGAAAACATGAACGGGTTGCAGGCCATAGAGGACCTTAAGAAGGACTTCAAAAATCAAATAAGAGAAGTGGAGGAAAAATTAGAAAGAGAAATGAGAAGGATGCAGGAAAAGTATGAAATGAGGGTCAACAGCCTGACAGAGGAAAACAACACCTTAAAAAATAGACTAGCTCAAATGGCAAAGGAGGCCCAAAAGGGCATTGAGGAGAAGAATGCCTTAAAAAGTCGAATTTGCCAGATGGAAAAGAATCTCAAAAGTTCACTGAGGAGATTCATTCCTTCAGAGTTAGACTGGAGCAAATGGAAGCTAGTGACTTTATGAGAAATCAAGATGCTGTTAAGCAGATCCAAACAAACGAAAGATTAGAAGGCAATGTGAAATATCTCATGGGAAAACCACTGACCTGGAAAATAGATCCAGGAGAGACAATTTAAAAATTATTGGACTACCTGAATGCCATGATCAAAGAAAGAACCTAGAAATCACCCTTCAAGAAATTCTCAAGGAAAATTGCCCTGATGTTTTAGATCCAGAGGGCAAAATAGAGGTTGAAAGAATCCACCGATCACCTCCTGAAAAAAGATCCCAAAAAGAAAACTCCCAGGAATATTATAGCCAGGTTCCAGAATCCCCAGATCAAGGAGAAAATACCCCAAGCAGCCAGGAAGAAACAATTTCAATATTGTGGAAACACAATCAGAATAGCCCAGGACCTGGCAGCTTCTACACTGAGGGATCGAAGGGCATGGAATATGATATTCCAGAGGGCAAAAGAACTGGGAATGAACCTAAGGGTCACCTACCCAGCAAAACTGAGTATTTTGTTTCAGGGGAAAATATGGTCATTCAGTGGAATAGAGGACTTTCAAGCATTCTTGAGGAAAAAACCAGAATTGAATAGAAAATTTGACACCCAGACACAAGAAGGAAGAGATGCCTGAGAAGGTAATCAGGGAAAAGAAATCAAAAGGAACTTATCAAAGTCGAACTATTTACATTCCTATATGGAAAAGCAATAACTGTGACTGATGATATCTTTCTCACTATGAAAATAATGGAAGAAGGGGGTGTGGTCATATGAATACATATGTGAATGTGTGTGTATATGGTTAAAGTTATATATGGATAGAGGGTATAGGTTGAATTTGTTGGGAAGGGAGAATACTCAAGGGATGAAATTATGAGGTGAGAGAGGAAAGTGGCAAGAGGAGATGGGGAGAGACAGGGTAGGGTAAACTATCCCATGTAGAAGAAGCAAGGGGAAGTGGTTGCAAAGGAGGGGGAGGATAAGGAAGGCTAAAAAGGCAAAACCACATCCACATTGAATTTGGTTCAGGGAGAAAATGACATACATACTAAATGGGATATCTCAACCTGCAGCAGGATAGGGGGAAGGGGGATGAGAGGAGGGATGATGGATGGGAGGGCATCCTTGGGGTGGGGGCGGGTTGGAAGTACCCACTATAGAAGAGGGACAGGATCATGTAGGGAATGGACCAGGTGGAGGGTGGGATGAGTGGGAGGGAATTATAAGCAGCCTTGTACAATATATCTACTATGATAATGTTTTGCATAGCTAGACATGTACAACATATACTGAATTACTTATCTCCCCAGAGGGAATGGGTGACAAGGAGGAAGGAAATGGATCTGAAATTCGAGGTCTTAACATTAAATGTTTCAAATATATATAAATACTATTATTAATACTCTTTTGCTTATAATTGGGAGATAAGATGTGCAGGCATTGGGACACAAAGATTCACCTTCCTCTAATGGAAAAGTCGAAGGGGGTATGGGAGAAGGTATGGGAGAGAGCAGATTGGAGGAAGCGATATCTTGTGGGACTACTATTCTGGGAGGTTGGGTAGGGGAATAATGGGGGGAAAATGATTGTAACTCAAAATCTGGCGGAAATGAATGATGTAAAACAGAAGTTAATAAAGCATTTAAAAAAAAAAAAGGAAGCAAGTGAGATGATACAACCGGTCAGCGCAGTGCAGAAGGCCTCAGAAGCTGGGGTGCCTGGGCCTCATACCTGGAGAGGAGGAAGAGAGAAATAAGTAAAAACCTAACACACCTGGGCTTCAGGCAGTGAGGGCCAGTTTAATCTGTGGTAGATTTGTTTCTTATCTTCCCTGTGAGTTTCTGTTGACATTTGTTCAATTAAAAAAATAGTTTTCAGTACACAAACAAGAAAAACAAACTAATAAAAATAACCCCTATCACTTATAATTCAAATCTTTCTTCTCGCTCAGAAATCATGATAGCCCAAATTCCTCTCACAGGAGTAAGGGAATACTTGTCCCTCTCAACTACAAATGGCAGAATTCCAATCAGTCATCAAATTCTTATTTCTCACATAACTGTGGAAACTCAAATGGCACAAAGCTCTCCTCCAATAAGGTATCTACTGAGAAATTATAAGATTCAAGATTTCTTACAGGTTACAATAGAGAGGAACATGTTTGATGACTGTAGGACAATTAGCTTCAACAGAATCATAAAATACACTCACTAAAGTGTTAGCCAATGCCACGTAGAAGATGCTGCAGAGTCCATGTTGAAGGAATGCCATAGGTGGTGACAACTTCAAGCTCTTATTATTTGTGGATGCACTGAGTTGATTGCATGAAGACTTGACATATCATAGAGTTTCCTGAATGATATTCATAATCATTCTAAAGAGTTTAGCCACACAGGAAAAATTAAGTAGATAAAGAACTCTTATTATTCAGACTATGATATTTGTTCATCCATTTGTTACATGTATCTTGGATAGATATTACAAATGCACATGAACTGGGCACAGAATCAAACAGGAGAAGAACATGCTGGACTGCATTGGGGAAAAGTTATTTTAATAACTCCAGGCTTCTTCCAAGCCCAAAATTCTTCCAGGTATTGAATGACTTTTAAGTCATGGATTAAAATTGAAGATTACCCAAAGGACAGTGAAGAAATCCATGCTAGGTGCAAGTAGGACACAGTACATTAAAAAACAAAACATTAAGGAGAAATGGTACAAAGGATATCAATCAACAAACATTTATTAAACACCTACTATTTACTAAGCAGGGGCAGCTAGGTGACCCAGTGGATAGAACAACAGCTCTGGAGTCAGGAGGAACTAAATTCAAATCTAGCTTCTGACACTTACTAGCTTTATGACCCTGGGCAAGTCACTTAATCCTGTTTTCCTCAGTTTCTCATCTGTAAAATGAGCTGGAGAAGAAAATGGCATAACACTCTAGCAGCTGCCAAGAAAACCCCAAATGGGATCACAGAGTCAGATATGACTGAAATGATTCAACAACAAATGTACTAAGCATCAAGTAAGTATATGAGCAAAAAAAGAGGCAGCCCTGATTTTTGGACAAAAGCTAGGTTTGTCTGATGGACAACTTGTGCATTCCTTTGGTACCCTCTCAGTGTTGAGAGAAAGCAAGGAAAATTCCCAACATGCCTGGTGGTCCCCCTGTGGTGAATTTATAGATTGATGAGAGCCATGGACAATAGCGTCATTAATTTTCTAGGTAAAGATGGGTGGTGAACTATCTCACTGGAGGGATGTCAACATTGATGATGTCAGTCAATAAACATTTACTAATCTGCTGCTATGTGCAGGTACTGAGCTAAGTGTTGGAGATAAAAAGAAAGGCTAAGGATAGTCCCTGCTCTCAAAGAACCCACTATCTAATGAAGAAGATAAGTGCAAACAACTTTGCACAAAGAAGTCATGTACAGGATAAATTGAAATAATCCATAGACAGGAAGCACTATAGTCAAGAGGGATTGAGAAAGTCTCCTTGAAGTAGATGGGATTTTAGTTGAAACTTAAAGGACTCCAGGGATGTCAGAAGGCAGGGAGGAGGAGAGAAGTCTGTACCAGGGTGATGACAGTGTCAGAGGAGAGAAGGGGACATATGTGAGAGATGTTTAAACAGCAAAATCTATAAGTCTTAGCAACACATTGAATATGGGAGAGAGGAATCAAGTATGACATTTAGGTAGGGAGCTTCAATGACTAAGAGTATGGTAGCACTCTCAATGATAATAGGGAAGTCAAGAAGAGGGGAGAGCTGGGGAAAGGGAGAAGATAATTCACTTTTGGATAGGTTGCGTGTAAGATTTCTACAGGAGGGGCAGCTAGATGGCACAGTGAATAGAGCACCTGCCCTGGAGTCAGGAGGACCTGAGTTCAAATCCAGCCTTAGACACTTAACATGAAACTAGCCATGTGACTCTGGGCAAGTCACTTAAACCCAATAGCCCTCCAAAAAGAAAAAAAAAAGATGTCTACAGGACATCTAGTTTGAAATATTCCACAGGTGTGAGACTAGAGGTCAGCAGAGAGGTTAGGGCTGAATAAGTAGATTTGACAACTATTAGCATAAAGATGGTAATTGAATCCATGGGAGCTACTAAGATAACCAAGTAAAATGAGTATAGAACAAAAATAGAAGTAGATCCAGGACAAAGCCTGATAGGACGCCCATAGTTGATGGCATAGCCTAGGGGAAGAGCCAGCAAAGAAGACTTGAGTACATACTTATAGTAATACTCAAGAACCCCTTCATTCATAGGTCCCTGAGTTCTAAGTACCGGTAAGTACTCACATCATAGCTTCAGGTTCCATACCCAAAGTCTTCTAATCAGGTAAAGGATATAATTATTTTGAAGAAAATACACAATGAAATAACAAACTAATAAATGTAACCAGAGCCTTCCTCCAAAACCATTCATCTTATTCTTCCACAAACATAAAAATAAATCAAGTATGAAGAGGAGTCATGTATAACAATCATGTCTAGGGAATATATACATGGGGAACTCATGTGGCCAAGGTACCCGCATGAAGGGAAATACATGTTGAGAATATATATGGTCAGGATATATGCATGGAATATGAAGTCATACATCTTATACTATACAACTGTGAATGTCTTCAGTAATGTCACACACTCTTCTCTGTTAGGTCTAAATCCCAATAGACATTGTGTCTCTGTTTCTCCCAGCTGTATATTATCTTTGATTTCTTTAGATTTAGTAAATCTCTTCCCTAAGGGAGAGGGCTACCTTCTACTCCTTTTCAATGAACTTCAGCTATAGCCTTCAACTTGTCTGTAGGGTCATTTACTATTCTGACTTCCATACAGTTGAGGAGTAGTAATAGTAAGCCCCTCCCTGACAATGGAAGGATTACAGTTCTCAGTCAATTCTTATTCAATGGCTATGAAATTGTTCCCCTTGAACCAGGCTACTTATAGAAGGTAAGAATTAATAGAGTTAAGATTGTGACTACTCTTTGAACTTTTCTTTAAACTTTAACTTTCTTTAAACTTTTCCTCTATTTTGTATCCTTTGGGTCCCCTCAGTATAAGTCTCATATGTGTTATGGTCAAAAACTCATTTCTGTTCTTGACTCTTATACTGTTAGCTAGGGCAAAGCTCTGCTGCCTCAATTGGAAAAGAATTTGGGTGAAAGAATGATGAGGAAATGGCTTTTAACCTCCTCCATCATGTTCTTATGTTATTTGCAAATTTCAAGAGTTGACTTGGTTGGAAAAGACTGAAAAACCTGCTGACCTTTGTCCTACTTCTCCCTAGTAATAAACCATAATCTGTTGTCTCTCTTATCTCTTTACACAAAGAAAAAAAAAAGATTATAAAAAACAACCATATTAACAATATATTTACTGAGAAAAGAATTTTTCAAGCATTCATTTCACTTCAAATGACATTTCATTCATTTTATTCATCAATATTCTCTATTACTTTCATTGTTTCTTTGTTCCTGATTTTCCAGAATATGTCATCTTCACTGTTATCTGCTATATTTAGAGGAAAGAGTTAAAAAAAAACAATGGAGTTATGGATTATAGATCCATGAGGTAGTCTTTGTTGTGCTGTTAAAATTGGATTACACAGCAGATTCATCTGTGAACTCTTTATTTCTCTTTCTGCTGTGAGGACGTAGGATACATCTAGCTATAGAAACAAAATGGAATCTTACCTTTGGTCATTTTCCTTAAGGGACTTATTCATATTCACTCAACAATTTAAAGCCATAATAGCATTCCTCATGGAATAATTTCATGATCTCATTTGCCTAATATTTTAACCTGGGGGTACCATTCCCTCTAAATGCATGTAGTAGCAAAGACCTTGAGACTTCCTCTTCTATGTATAATTTCTATTCAATACCCTTGTCCATACCTCCCCCCCTTTTTTTTGTCATATCAAAATGGTTGTCCTGAAGAGTGTTTATTTTGGTGGTATTTTTACCTAAATATAATGTATACTGATCATTTCAAACCAGAAGGTGTCGTTCACTCATTTATCCATTCAACAACTATTAAATAGCCACTGTGTGCAGGGACAGTATGATGTTAGCTACTAAGGGATAAACAAAGCTTTAGTAAGCCATTGCCTCTATCCTCAGGGAATAAGTAACTTAGGAGGGGCAAAATATATCAATATAGGTAACTATAATCATAATATTGCATAGTGCATGCATTAAAATTACATTAGAAAGCATTATATGAAAAAATCATTTGTAATCAGAGAATCAATCAATCAATATTTATTTATTAAGCACTTACTATATGCCAGGCACTGTGTCAAGCTTTGGGAGTACAAAATAAAAAAAGTACAAATTAAAAAGTAGAAAGAGTAAAGCAATCCCTACTTGCAAATAAGTTTACATTTTACTAGAAAAAATAAGTACACAGAAAAATGTGTAGCATAAATATAAATTAATATATAAATACACATCTATTTAATACAAAATACTATGAGAGGGAACCAATGGCTCAAGAAGTTGGGGGGATCAGGAAAGATTTCATGTAGAAGGTAATGTTTGAGCTTCAATTTAAAGGAAGATGATGTCACATCTATGTAAGTATATGCTTATATAGAACTCCTTCACTCATAGGCCCCTCAGGTTCTAGGTACTGGTCAGGATTCTCTCTAGATCATAGAATTCAAGTCCAAAACCAAAATGTTTACTTTTATTAGTCAGTTAGAGGTCATACTCATTTTAAGGAAAAGACACAAAAATAGCATACTAATAAATGTAACAATAGATAATTTCCTCTAAAAACTTTTATCTTGATCTTCCACAAACATGCAAACAGGGAGTATATTCCAAGCATAAGGGACAGCCAGTGCATAAGGATGGAGATGGAAGACAAAGTGTCATAAGTGAGGAACAGAGAGAAAGTCAATTTGGCTAATTCAGAGAGCTTAGAAGAGGTAGTAATGTCCAGTGAAATCAGAAAGGTAGGTTGGAGAAAGGTATAGGTCTTTAATAAAAAAGACAGAGGAATGCATAAACTAAGTAGAGGAGGGGGAGAAAGGTTGTGTTTGCCTGTGTCTGTGTGAGTGGGACACATAAAATGCTTTGCAGAAGAAACTGAATTGGGTAGCTAATCCAAAAGTCCAAGCAGGTGGTAATTAGGGTCTATACAGGTGTGCTTTCAGTAGTAAAAGAAAAGGGGACAAATTTCAGAGATGTTGTGCAAGTTGGTAGGATTTGAGAAGCACAGGAGAATATGGCCAGTTAGTAGGAGAAAAGATAAACTGATTTGACATATTCTCTTCTTACCTAGCCCTTAGTTATCGAAAAGATATTGCTTCAGATAAACTGAGGCCTGGGAAAGACATTAATTTAGAAAGACCAAGGTCACCCACTGCATCCCAGCCCATCTCCAGTTATCTTGATGTGTGTCTTGCCACTAGTCTTCAATGACTGGAGGAAAAAGTGAGTCCGATGACCTTGCATATCTCTCTGCCTCAGTTAAGTCCAAGTCAAGATATTACTCTCATGATGTCATTAGACCTCTTCCAGAATGAAAGATGAACAACAGCAACTTGTAGAAAAGAGAGCCTGAAGAGGTAAGCTACCCAGAGATCCAGGTGTGATTTGGAAACTTGGCATTTAATTTCGAATTTTGGTGTGTATGTTGATGAAATTTCATCCCAGGGCAGGGATGAGGGGTGTGTTCTGGTTCTTGATAATGCTATGTGGGCTTCAGTTTCAGGTATAGTAGAATAATCAAATACAAGGTTTGCATGAAATCTCTTTTTCAACTATTACAACAAAAATTACTGTAAAGTATGTTGTTTTCATTTCCTCTGTCTTTATGATTTACTGACTTCACTTTTTCCTGTTCTAGTTTTGCTTTGAAGTGTAAGGAGTGTAAGCATTCATCAGTTTCTGATTTAGCTAAATTATTATTTTATTGTAAGTCAAAATGCTATCTTCATCCCTGATTGATAAGTGGGGTTTCCCTACACCCCTCTGAAATTAGCTTCGTTTTTATGATCTAGACCAGTGGTCAGCAAACCATAGGTCAAGGGCTAAATCTGGCTGTTTCTCCTTGCTTTTGTGCTACCCAGGAACTATTTTTTTTTATATATTTTAAAATAAAAATATCAATTCAGCTAATTACTACAGATATTGACATTGAGAGGTTAATTTAATAGGGTCACATAGCTAGAAGGTATCAGAGACAGGACTAGAACCCAGATCTTCATGACTGTAGTGCTCGCTTCTTAGTGATTATACCATGTTACTTTTCCTTTTTTAGATAAATTGATATCTAAAACTAAAAAGACATACAACCTCTGGCCTCATCTCTTATTGACTGACTCACTGGAAGACAGGAACTGACTGTTGAGAAAAGCAAGTGATTCTTTTCTTTTACTAAAACTATAAAGGGAAATAAAACTTCCCTCCCCACAGTTCCTGAGATTTCATTTAAAATCATAATAATGATCCTTGCTTGTTTGATTATGGGAGTAAAGGTAGAGTGAAAACCCTGGTTTGGAGAAAGAAGCTCTATAGAAGCATAGGGATATAAGAGTTCCCTCTATGCTCCCAACTCTTCATATTTCTAATTTTTGGACTAGCATTTAGATTGACTTCTTTCTTTCCAGCCTTCCCAAAAAAGAAGCTAATGATCAAAAGTCATTTATGATATAGAAGAATCTCTTTATAATACTGATAAGAAGGTTAGGGCTAACAAGTAATATTGTAATGAATTTTTTCAAAATATGTATCTTAAAGTATGTCATTATTTTGAAGAGATTATGTTATTATTTGGTTCATTGTGATGTAGCTGGGATAGCTAATATCAGGAAGACATGGGTCCAAGTTCTGACTCTGACACAAAGTAGTTATGTGATCAAAGTGAAATTACATGTGTTCTTAGTTCCCCAGGCAACTAAGGTTATAAAAGCAAACATCTCTGTTGGCAGCAGGACTTTCCACCCCTTGAGTTCCCTAAACTATTGCCCATCTCCTCTACTCACGCCCCCCCCCCCCCGAAAAGAGAAGTTCAAAAGAAAGAATATTGGACTGGGAATCATGAGATCTGGGTTCTAGTCTTGTTATTGCCATTAAATGATCTGATTTTTCTTAGACAAATTGCCAATTTTCTTTGCCCTCAGTTTTGTGAATTGTAAAATGAAAAAGCTAGACTAAGTGCCTTCTTAGTTTCTCTGATTTATGATTAAGAAATCATGATTTTGGGGGCGGAGACAAGATGGCGGAGTAGAAACAGCACTTCCAAGGTGCTCTGCCCAACACCACTTCCAAACTATGTAAAAGGGGACTCTGAACAACTTCTGGAACCCCAGCACCCACAGAACAACAGAGAGAAACTAACCTCCCACTGAGGACAGCCCAGCAGCCCTGCAGGGAGGGCCAGCACAGCACTCTGGGAGCCGACAGCCCAGTGGGCAGAGAGCCGAGCCCAGGTCCGAGTGAGCAGCAGTTTTAGCCCCAGGGCAGCTGGGCCAGCAGCCAGCTGGAAGGACCCCAGAACACTAGCAGCTATGGTGATTCCAGAATTATCAACACAGACATGCCTAGGACAAAGTGAGAGGTTAGTGCCCTATGGACTTTGGGACCAGTATTTGGGGAATGGGTTGGCTTCCTCCCCTGGGGGCTAGAAACCACTGAGGAGAAACTCGACATTTTGCAGCCTCAGTGGCAGCATCAGCTCCTGGCCTGCAAACTGTAGGGAGATCCAGTGACCAGTCTTGGAGGTTAATCGCTCTGGCTTTAACCTGCTTGGATCTGGATTGTGGTGATCTGGGGGGAGGTGTGGGGTGGGCATCCAACTTGCCAGAACAGGAAGTTGTGAAGACCCCAACGTTCGGGACAGAAGCTCCCCTGTCTGGTGGCAGAGTCCTACTGTGGCAACAAGCCCAAAAAGTCAAGTAATTAAGTGGCAACATGCCTAGGCAAAAGAAATGAAATAAACATAAAAATGCAATATTAGACTCCTATTTGGGGGACAAAGAGGATATAAGCAGGAAACAGGAGGAGGACTGTGAGGTCAGAAATCCTGCTCCAAAAGCCCCAAAGGAAAATAGAGGACCTTAAGAAGTAGATAAGAGAAGTGGAGGAAAAATTGGGAAGAGAAATTAGAAGGATGCAGGAAAAGTATGAAATGAGAGTCAACAGCCTGACTGAGGAAAATAACACCTTAAAAAATAGACTAACTCAAATGGCAAAGGAGGCCCAAAAGGGCAATGAGGAGAAGAATGCCTTAAAAAGCCAAATTTGCCAGATGGAAAAAGAATCTCAAAAGCTCACTGAGGAGATTCATTCCTTCAGAGTTAGACTGGAGCAAATGGAAGCTAATGGCTTTATGAGAAATCAAGATGCTGTTAAACAGATCCAAACAAATGAAAGAATAGAAGGCAATGTGATGATACTTAAGGGGTAAAGTTATAAGGTGAGAGAGGAGAGTGTCAAGAGGAGATGGGGAGAGACAGGGTAGGGTAAACTATCTCATGTAGAAGAAGCAAGGGGAAGTGGCTACAAGGGAGGGGAAGAACAGGAAGGCAAAATGGCAAAACCATATTCTCATTGAATCTGGCTCAGGGAGAGAATGACATACATACTAATTGGGATATCTCACCCTGCAACAGAATAGGGGGAAGGGGAATGAGAGGGGAGATATGGAGGGGAGGGCATTCTCAGGGGAGGGGAGGTTGGAAGTACCCACTTTCGAAGAGGGACAGGATCAAAGTAGGGAATGGACCAAGTGGGGGGTGGGATGGGTGGGAGGGAATTATAAGCAGCCTTTTACAATATATCTACTAGGGTAATGTTTTGTATAGCTATATGTGTACAACACATACTGAATTGCTTATCTTCCCAGAGGGAATGGGTGACAAGGGAGGAAGGGAGTGGATCTGAAATTCAAGGTTTTAAAATTAAATGTTTCAAATATATATAAATACTATTATTAATACTATTTTACATGTAATTGGGAGATAAGATGTTCAGACATTGGGGCACAGAGACTCACCCTAATGGTAAAGTCGAAGGGGGTATGGGAGAAGATATGGGAAAGAGCAGATTGGATGAGGGGATATTTTGTGGGACTGCTATTCTGGGGTGGTGGGTAGGGGAAAAATGGGGAAAAAATTGTAACTCAAAATCTGGCGGAAATGAATGATGTAAACCAGAAATTAATAAAGCATTTGTTAAAAAAAAAAAAGAAATCATGATTTTTACTTTCTGATTTGAAGTTTTTTCTTCTTCAAAGAAAGTTCTAGAATATAAACAATGATTCTCATATTTTAGGTTCATTTGAAACTTCTTTTGCAAATAGAAATAGCTAAGTGGCTACCTTCACTTACACTGCATTTTTTTTTTAAGCAATTGGGGTTAAGTGACTTGCTCAAGGTTACATGGCTAGTTATTTTTATGTGTGGGTGCTAATTTTCTGAGGCCGGAACTGATCCCAGGTCCTCTCAACTCTGGGGCTGACGCTTTTATTCACTGAGCCACCTAACTGCTGTATTTTTTAACCTAGAACTTTTTTTTTTAAAGCACTGATACACTGGTATAATTCTTTTTTTTTTTTTCAGTCTCTTGCTACAGAGGATTTGTTGCTTCTGATTTTAACCCAAAGAACTGTATTGTGAATTGGTCCTCTAGAAGCAACTAAACAGTCATTAGCATTTCAATAGCAACTTTCATCTAAGGTATTTTGAAGCTGCCACCTGATGCCAAATATTAATATTCTTATATTATGAATAGAAAAAAGCAGGTTCATGGATATTCATTGTCAAGTGGCATTTATCTAGCACCTGTGGCCCAGTGCATGAACAATGTGATGAATGGTAGGTCTGATGTCACACCATAAACAAGGGGCAGAGCTAGTAATACAACTGAATTACAGAAAGGGTTAAGTGAATTGACTGATGCTGTGAAGTTGGCAAGTCATTTTTAATTGCTCTTTCTAAGTCTTTCCAAGTCCTACTTCCTGTTGAAAACTCAAGATCATTTTACTTGCACTAACTTGCCATCAGTACTTCTGTTTGGTTTGGATTCTAGGATCATCATGCTCCACCCAGGAAAAACTGATCACTTGATCACCTGAAATCTCATCTTCAAACTATCTGTTAGACAGTCAATACCTCCTGACCTTCTTCATCCCAGTCTTCTCTCTTTTGGCTGGAGGGTGAAACTCTTAATTCCTAAAACTTTCCTTTTCAGACTGGGGTCTGAACCTCCCAGATAACTCTCTCTTCTTTCCTTCAGCAGTTTTACTTGGCTTGGACTTCACCAAATTAAAAAAAAAAAAAAATCATGCTCCTCTATGAGGTACTCCCTGGTTGGGTGGGGGAGGGTTCCCTTTTCCAGTTTCTTGTGTGTGTATATGTGTTATCTCCCCCATTAGATTGTAAGCTTCTTGAGGGGGGTGTTTTTCTTTTCCTTATTTACATCCCAGTATAGTGACTGGCATAGTAGACAATTAATATTTATTAAATTTAATTATCGAAGTAGTTTCCAAAAGGGGCCTAGAGGTGAAATATGAATCAGATTAGTACACACCATAAATGTATATTGGAAAGAACAGTCCAAATCTAAGGTCTTTGGACATTTATATTAAAGGTGCTATAGGTTTTGGTACTCATATGGAAGACTAAATCACAAAAAAGTCACATTTCTATGGGTTTTCAAACAAAAGGTATGGGAAAATATTCCTTAGGCTTGGAATTTTTCTTGAGGAGGAACTTGAAATACTAGTTTAGGTTTTGGTATAACTCTATTAAGCCAAGGGTTCTTAACCTGGGGTCATGAACTTTTTTTTTCTATAACATATTTCATTTTTTGTTTTGGGGAATTATTTTGGTTAGGCAATTGGATTAAGTGACTTGCCCAGGATCACACAGCTAGTAAATGTCAAGTATCTGAGGCAGGATTTAAATCAGATCCTCCTGACTCCAGGGCTGATGCTCTATCAACTCTGCCACCTAGCTGCTCCTTGATAATGTATTTCATTTTATTTGGTTTCCTTTTTGTTTTTTAAAAAATGCACTAAAAACATCATTCTGAAAAGGAGCACATAATCTTTACTAGGGTGTGAGAGGGATCCATGACATATAAAAAAGTTTAAAATGCTTGCTCTATATGGATCTTAGAATTATAGAAGGGATCTCAGCAACCTTACTAATTTAACCTACATGTGAATAACAATCTTCAGTCACAGAGTACTCAACAAGTAATGCTCAAAATCTTTGAAGGAGAGAGGAGGTGGAGAGAGAAACCTATTACAGACTCAAGGCAGTCCATTTCACTTTTCAAATTCCCAGGAAGTTTTTCCTCAAATGTATTCTAAAATTTTCCATTTGCAACTTTTCTAGTAGTTCTTCCTATTTTATCTTCTAGCTCAAAACAAGGCTAATACCTCTTCCATATGATAATACTCCACATGCTTTAGGACAGAATAGTGTTTCCTGAGCTCTTTGTAGGACACCACAATCTTCAGATTATAGGGAGAGTTGAAAGTATGTCTTATGCTGACTTGGTATCCTAGCACAACATTATGGATTTTGGTACTTAAATATTTGTTGAAGGAAAGAATGGTTAAATGAATGGGCAAATGAATAAAGTGAATAAATGCCAGAAAGCACATTTTCAGCTGACTCATTCTCAGTAGTTTGGTGAAAATACCATCCATTGCTGTGCAAGCTGAACACTTAATAAACCTAAACACAGGAATGTCACTGTGGCCCTATTTGGTTGTCAGAATCAAAAGCAAGACAAAGGGAGGTAGAAACATGAAAGAAAGGTGAGGACTTATCTGAATGAATAGAGAATATGGCTGGCTAAAGGAAATAACTGGGGTATTATCTAATAAATTGAGAATACAGTGGAAAGTCCTAACCTGGGCAATTTGGGTCAAAAAGTCTTTTCTCTGATATCCAGCTACAACACAACTTTCATTAACCTGAACGTTACTGAATCTATTACTCTTTGTCTCCTGGTGCAATATTATCCATTATCCTATATTCAGACTGCAAAGACATGCTCTACTTTCATCTTCTGCACATAAAAATATACTTAATGAGAACAGTGTAGAGGAATGTCAATATTTCTCATATTTTTCACATTTCTCTATTCACATTAGATACCAGACAATCAAATGATATATTCTTCCTTTTACTGTCTTGAACACATTGCTACTTTAAAAAAAAATACATATGACGTGTTTTCTTGTCTAATCATATTTTGGATTTTTGATGTCTGAGTAGTATACTTGGTTCTGTATATCACATCTTCAATTTGTGAAGGTATAAAAATGCATCTTTTTTTTTCAATTAAATAAGCACATTTTAAAGACCAAATACTGTAATTGAAATGCAAATTTAAAGATCTTCCCTGCCCCTAGGCCCTTTGGTGGTCTTAAGAGACTCTGAGAACCTTCCTTGACATGAAAATATATTCTGCCCCCTAATAGGCTGAATGTGGTCACATGGAGCCTGTGGCAGGAGGCTTGGTTTTTAGGAATGCCCACACCTTGATGTTGTGTGATTGGGCAGTGGGTCAAGAGGGTGGTTACATTCTCTGACCCAGGAAAAGGCTATGTAATCCCTGATACGAGGCATTGCTTTGGGGCTCACTTTGAGAAGTGTGTGATTTGACCAGATGAGACTCTGGGCAGCTGTTGAGAGCCGCCTCCCCACCCAACCCCCCCGCCCCCATCCCTGGCTTTGAAAACCCAGATGTTGATGCTTCCCTCTCTGGTAACTGTGATTTGGTATTGATGTGTAATGGTTGGACAGTTTGGAAACCTGTCTGCTTGATCTGTTTGTTTCTCTGTCTTGTAAATTCTGTCTGTATACTTTGAAGTTTGGGGTGCTGACCTTTTTTCCCTGAACTAGGTAAATGATATATGTTTGATTGATTAAAGTGTAAGCTTGTTAACCCATTTTGAATTGCTTTCCTTTAGAAAAGCAGAATTAAGAACCTGAGTTGGCAGCCACCCTGGGGATGTTGGGGTGCTTGCTGCTACAAATGCAAAGACAAAAGTAAACCATCCTCTACCCCAAATGAGCTTAAGTTCCACTTTCTACAAATGGTAGGACTACTGGGGATATATTGAGCTCAAAGCTAAACCCATTCAAGCTTCACCTCAGGTGCCACTTTCTACATGAACTCCATTCTGCTCCCCCCTCTGTTGCTAGTGTCCCCATGCTTCCTCAAATTATTTTGTATTTTTGCACATGTTTTGTATCTACTTCACAGTATATTTATCCTCCCCAACAGCCACCAATAGAATGTAAACTCTTTGAAACTAGGGATTATTTGTCTTTTGTCATTATGTACTCAGTACCTAGTACATTGCTTGACACATAGCAGGTTAAATTAAATGCTTATTAAATACATAAGTTAAAATAGGAAAACATTTTTGTATCCCATTGCTGTTACCTTTTTTTTCCCCAGTCCAAGACATAGTTTATTGTGTCATGAATGGAAATGGGCAGATTCTTAAGGAATATTAATTCTTAAGGGAATTTTATGGAATCTGTGCTATTTGGGATGCCAGTACAAGCTGGCCAGATTTTAAGAATCTGAGCATTTGATGAAGATGAAATCGGTACTTTTATGCAAAAAGATAGTGAGAAAATCTAAATGGGATTAAGGTGTGGCCATAGCTTGAGGTGGGGCCAGGTGCAGACAATGGAAAGAGTTAAGTGGTAAGACAGCCCCAGGGGAAGAGCAGTGAAAAGGATTATTGACTGGGTGCCTCAGGTGAACTCTAGAGATCTGGCTTCAGGGGCTTTCTGGTCCAGGTCCCAAGACAGGGTCTTTTACTTTTAGAGGTCCAGCATGAATCCCATCGCCATCATTCCCACCTCAAACAAATAGGACCCAAAACCTTTTGGGTAAGGGACAAAGATTTCAACTTCTGAAACTGCTTCCTGCTGGCAAGAGCTATAGAGCTGTCCCTGCCTGTCCGTTGCTATTATCTTTTAAAGAATGAGTTGGGTTCACTGGATATAACAATATTACTTGAAACCAGGGGTCTTTAACCTGAGGTCCATGAACTTTATTTTAAATATTTTGATAATTATCCAATACAATTTATTTCCTTTGTATGCTTATTTATTTTATTTTATGCATTTAAACACATTATTCTGAGAGTAGACTTCACTAGACTGCTAAAGGAGTCCAAGATACATGCAACAAGTTAAGAACCTCTGCTATATAAAATAGTTTCTGAGCACAAACAAAAAAAGCCTATTGCTTAGTTTCCGCTGATGGAAATTTGAAGGACTGATGATATCATAGGGGAAAAAAAGATACTGTTGCTGAAGACACACATTGAGTTGAATTTTGCTTATTGGAAATCTTGAGATGGAGGCTTATGAGGAAACTCTGCCTCTCTCATCCCACACTCTTCAGTAAATATTCTTGTGCCTGGTTAAAGGGGAGAATTATTTACCTGAACATACCAGTCTCAATTGTAAACACATGTGGTTTCCCAAGCAGCTTTTTACCATTTGTTACCAAAGTGTGAGGATGAAAATAGAAATGGAGGGGCAGCTAGGTGGCGCAGTGAGTAGAGCGCCGGCCCTGGAGTCAGAAGGACCTGAGTTCAGATCTGGCCTCAGACACTTAACCCACACAAACAAAAACCTAGCTGTGTGACCTTGGGCAAGTTACTTAACATTGCCCTAAAGGGGCGGCTAGGTAGTTAGTGAAGTGAGTCACCGGCCTCGGAGTTGGGATGACCCGAGATCAAATCCGGCCTCAGAAAATGAGCACCCACACATAAATAATGACTAGCCATGTAACCTTGAGCAAGTTACTTAACCCCAATTGCTTAAAAAAAAAAAAAGAAAATAGAAATGGGCATGAAATGGCAGCACCAAGCAATTGAGAGAATGCCCAGGCACACTGCTGCTAGCCTTGACCTTGTCCCTGGCACAGGCTGCCTAATCCCATAGATGCGCTTGTAATCATGCACTGTGCTGTGTCAGAGCCTTCTATATGAGCATGGGGTAGTGGAGGAGAGCAGTAATTGGGACTGCTTGGCAGGGTTATACTTTGACTTGATGACAACTTTCTTTCCAGTGGAAAATTAGACTGAGGCTAATAAAAATTGTAAATACAAGATAGCAAAAGTCTGGTCATATTAATGAAAAAACGTATTTAACATTATATGGGAAGAAAAAGTGATCATGTCTTTCAACTTTCAACCAGTTGCTTTTATTGTAATGTAAGCAAAACATCTGTTTCTGATTTTAAGTTGCTGAAATCCTTATTAAGCTATTTAAATTTCCTAAGTGATACTTTTCATTCACATAGTATTTTATTGTTTGGAGCAGCAGTTTCACCATTTCCAAAGCAAATTAATCTAGAAGATACTCTCATACCCATAGAAAAATCAGCTAAGAAGACATAAATCTGTTTACTGGTTAAGAATTTTCCATTGTTGTTATCTTTTACTGAGCTTTTTTTCCCCTATTTTCCTTCAAGCCAAGATAAACAATACATTCACTTTCCTTGGTTTTTGGAATGCATTTAACAATTATAGTGTGTCCAAAGAAATTAAATTTGGTATTCTGGATAGCAGTTCTTCAGAATTAAAGTATAGATTCCAACTCACACCCAAGAGACTGACTGAATCTTTGGTCTTCTAGTTGTATGCTGATCAACAGTCTGATTTTAAGGAACTGTAAAGAAATTTATGTAAGAACAAAACAAACAAAAATGAACTGTTTATCTGTTACTATTTCTTTTAAAATTTCTTTCCACCAGTAGTTTAGTTTCTCACAGAGACAGATGACCAGGAAATAAGTGACAGTCAACTTAGCAGATGAGGATTTATGCACTAAATCTATTGCTGTGATCACAATAGATATTATAATCCAAGTAAACTAGTGTTAGAATATAGCAATATAAATCCATTTACCCAGAATGTTTAGGAATGATGTGTTTTCCCCATGACCAACATGTTGGACAGTTTGGTAGCATGATCCCACAAAAAATTAGTAAAATAAACACTCATAGGTTGAGATATATGATCAACAGATCATGTTATCAGTGGAGGTTTGGCTGTGATAGGGAAGCCAAAAGTGAGAAATCGTCCTTCTCCTATAGACCCAACCTTAAGAATTTCAGTCACCTGAATCTTACATACTCATGACTCCACAGCCTATAGGTAAAGAGTTCTTGGTCAACAGGTTTTCTACCATAAAAGATTTTTAAATATGAAGATTATAGTGCAGAGTCAAGAAAACCAGGGTAAAATCCTTGCTATTTTAGATGAAAGTTCAAACCTCTGTCCTGTTTACCTCTGTATATTTTCCTTGTTATTTATTCACTCCTTTGCAATCTCTATGAATGCAATTAATTAACAGAAATAAGTTGCATAATACTTATGTTCATAGTTTTATATAAGAAAAAAAGAATTAGAAACAACTTAAAGAAATAGATAAATTTTATATAAAATTTTGAGAGAGGAGTCAAATTTTCATTGTCCTTCTACAGATTCCCTTCAATGATGACAGCTCCACACATCAGTTCTCTCTTTTCCTGTTCTCTCCTCTCCTCTCTTCTGCTTCAGCTAAAAATACACTACCAATCTGGACTATGATTTCTAGAAGTCCGTGCAACTATTCTGGAATTTATCCCTGACAATCAGGGAAATTGTCCCAAAATATTGGGCTACAAAGTTACCAGGTATACTTGAATAATACAGCTGGGCTATTTTGCCTCATTAATATTTTTGATTGAGACAAAGCAGAGAAATTGAAAGTCAGAGAGATTCTTAGCATGCTCAAAAGGAAATTTCTAGAATCTAGCCTTGCTTTCCATACATAAAAATAATTTTGTTAAAATGGAGTTATAAGTATTATAAAATAGACTTAAGGACATTAGAGGGTAGTAATTTTGTAAGGGCATTATGATTCATTGCCTTTATTAACAATTATACCATCACTGACAGATATTAATGACAATGGAAAAAATAGTAGAGGGTTACACCACAGCAGTAGGTATATAAGTACAATACAAAATTTTGATTAGAGTTACTTAGTTTGGGTAAGGGAAACATGAAAGTAATATGGATACAGAATTACCAAATTATAGAATTAGAATGACTTTGAGAGATCACCTAGTTTATCTCATAACAGAAGAAGAATCCCTTCTACCCTATCTAAAATATAAAATTAAATTTAAAAAAATTAAAAATGAATAAGCAATCTCTACTTTAAAACTTTCAATGATGGGGACCCTCAATACCTTCCAATGCACCCCATTTCTCTTTTGGATAGTTCCAATTTTTAGGACATTTCTCCTTACATCAAACCATTACCTGCCTCTATAATTTCAACATTATAGCTACTAGCTCTACCCTCAGGGCCCAAGTCAAAGAAAGTGCGCTTTCATATGGATCAAATACTAAAATGGATGTCTGATTTAAACAGTTCAGATGTTGCCTTCCAGTCTCAAAAATCACAGCCTATTTGTTCCTGTCTAGGCAGTTCAATTATCCTCCCATATTAGTTACTGAGGGTCCACCCAAAGTGCTAGAGGCCTTCCTCTCTTTTCCTTAACATTATAAAGATACCAGTAGAACACTCTGGTTTTCCTCCTGTCCACCCTTCCTCACCTTTGCCTCATGAGCAGCCCATCTTCTCTTCTATCATACATTTCCCTGATAATGTCTATTATTTCTTTTTTTCCTTCAAAGTTTCTTTTTGGTCATGTGTTCGCACCCACCATGCACCTTTCATTGACCTTTGCATGATATTCATCTTTAGTTCTTCAAAGACCGTTTCATGTTTTACAGTCATAGGGCAACAGTAGTAGATTGTTGCTACTAAAAAGATAGGTCTTTGCTACTGGTTCAACTCTACTCCCTTCCCCTATGCTTAGCTTCTATGACCATCATCAACTCATCAGTAATCTACTGAAACTTTTCTGCTTCTCTTTTTTCCTTCTTCTCTCTGTCTCTTGTCTCTCTTTCCCCTTTCATTCTACTGCTTTTCCCTCCCCCTCTTCCCTCTCTTTTCCTTTCTCCTATTTCCTTCTCTTTCTTCCCCTTCTCTTCTTCTCCTCTCCCTTGTCCTCCTCTTCCCATTTTTTCCTTCATTCTTTCCTTTTGTGCATGTGTAAGTGTTTTAACTAAGAATGTAAAAAAAAAAACTTTATTACATATTATATTTAAAAGAAATAGCAAGTTGTACATAATAGATTTGCAATTTCATATACAATCATTTTTCCCCTGTTTTATGTTATGGAAATGCTTGCTTTATTTCTTAAGTTAAAATAAAATTTTTAAATTGAATAATTGAACAAGAAAAAGGAGACATTTGTCTTCACATATAGACCATCTTATTACTAATATAATTGCTCTAAATTTTCCCCCAAAGAAACCCAGATGAATAGTTGTGTACACTCACTATGAGGAATAGTTTGCTTAGCTGTTATTTGAAGAAAACCATATACTCTTCCTGGTATCCTACATGTGTCCCTGGGAATGGAAGGAATATCCAAAAAATACCCCATTACTTTTTCACATATTAGTTTATTTAAACACTCCCAAATACAACCAATGAATTTTAAATGAGGTTCTCTCTTCATCTGTATAGTAGTCCCAACTGCATAATTGTGTCGTGACAATAAGCCTGATTACACACTTAAAAAGACCAAGGCCTTCCTCCCTTCACCTCCCTTCACCTCCCCACCCTTCCACCCCCCCAAAAGCCAATGTTTTAAAATATCTCTAAATGCTTCTAATTTACTCAATGACTCAAATTTGCATCTCTACCAACATAAATCTCAGACAACGCCAATTGCCCTACCCTCTCCCCACCAAAAAGCAAAATAAAAAATAAAAAAATCTCAGACAAGTAGGCTTACTAGCTGTATTTCTGATACTGGGAAGGGAGGATGTTGGAATAGTAAAGATGTGACAAGGGAAAGAATAGATTTTTAGTGATTAAAGCTTCCTGCTCCCCCAACATACTTCATGCTGTGGTGGAACAACATTGAATTTGGTATCATACTTTATGGGTTGGAATTCGGACTCTAACTGGCTATGTGTCATTGGGACTTGATTTCTCTGAGTCTTGGTTTTCTCCTCCATAAAATGGGAAAAGTACTTACATTTACTAAATCTGTTGAATTGAATTGAATTGTTCTGTAAATTAAATGTGACAGTGTTTTATAACCATAACTATATTAAAATATGTGCTTTCATTACTCTGTACAGTGTGAAATTCAGAATAAAATAAGTCTGTCTTGATCCTGTCCTCTGATTTTATTTACTTATGTATTTTTAGTGAGAACTAGGGGGACTATTGTGATATAAAGATATTGTTCACAGAAGGGACCCCAACTAGACACTCTTGCCTGAATACACATTAGGTGAAAATGTATTTAGATTCAGGTTAGACTTCAATGGGGAAACGCTGGAACCCTAAGCAGGTTGCACACTGTTACTCTTTAATTTTAAGTTGCATCTCTTCTACTATTGTCAGTTTTCTACTATTGTCAGTTTTCTTTTGTTTTTGATATCGACCTGTATTATTATTGGTGTAATTTCCACTCAAAGTACAAACTAACCCCCCAATGCAGATTGAACATTTGGTTACAAATTAATATCAGAGAGATTTACTGGGGATCCTGAAATATTAAAGGATTTGTGCCTGATCAATCATTCAGAATATTTTGGAATTCAGACTTGAACTCACGAATTTTTTTTTTTACTCCAGAACTGTCCCCTTATCTACTAAATTACACTAACTCTCACTATTCTAGGTAATTTTTCATAATTGCTTAATGAAGATTAAAGAAACTCAGTGATATGACAGCCTATTGGTAAAAGAAAGTAGTGATTTTCCTATCATTGCTACTGTGATGCAGTATATATTGGTAAGGCCATTACTTAACTGGAGAAAAATTATCCGATGTTTTAGAATTTCATCTCAGAAGTAGTTTAAACAAATAGAGACCCTATACAAACAGAGAAGTGGCATTTAAAATTACATTAATTTTTTAAAAAATAATTTGAGTTCCAAATTCTTCTCTTTCTGCTTCCTCACCCATTACGAAGGGAAGTGAAATATTAATTATGCCTAATATATTTCCACATTTGCCATGTTAAAAAGACAATAAAAGGCATGAAATATAAATAAGGTGAGACAAGTATGCTTCAATCTGTCCTCAAAGTCCATCAGATTTGTCTCTGGAGGTGGATAGCATTTTTCATCATGGACCTTTGGGATTGTCTTGGATCATTATATTGATGAGCATAGCTAAGTCATTTACACCAGTTCATAGTTACAATATTGCTGTTACTGTGTACAAAGATCTCCTAGTTCTACTCACTTCACTTTGCATCAGTTCATAAGAACCTTTGTGAATATCATTAACATAAAATAATAGTCACCTGGATTGAATCCAAAGGTAAGTAGAGTTCAAAATTTCTATGTAATTAGTAAATATTTATTGAGGGACTCAGCTCTATGCTAGGTTTAGAAATGAAAGAAATATTGAGATATTAAGGGATTTGCCCTTGGTCACCCAGTTAGGATATATTAGAGTTGGGACTCAAACTCATATCTTTTTATTACAAAAGTGTCCCTCTGTCTACTAAACTGCACTAACTGTCCCTATTATGAGTAATTTTTCAAAACTGCTTGGTGGAGATTAAAGAAACTCAGTGACATAATTTCAAATTTCAGTACATTGTCCCATTGGCAAAAGAAAGTAGTGATTTTCCTATCGTTACCACTGTAATGCAATGTATCTTGGCAAGGTTCTTGTCTCCAATGAGCTTGCAATCTGGTTGGGGAGACAAAATACACATGAGATTGACGATTACACAGGTCAAGAGTTCATTTGGAATTTACAGTCTGAGAGAGTTTCCTGGGACAATAAGTAATTGAATGACTTGCCTGTAGCTACATAGTATGTGTCAGAGGCAGAAATCAAACTCAGATCATCCTGATTCCAAGTCCAGTAAGCCTTCTAGCCACTCCTCTAAGCTTCTTCTTTGTCAGCTGGCTGACAGTCACAAATAGAAGAGAACACTGCTTTTGTATTACACCTGTGGACAAAGAGTCATCTATACTATCATGACACACTATAAAAATGAAAATTATTAACTATTGACCACTTAGTACAAAAATTGGCTTGCAAATAAGCAAGCAAACTTCCTAGCCTCCTGTCATCTCAGGGAGTGAACTGCAAATAAAATAAGTGACAATGACATTCTCCTTTATTTATTGTAAGGAAGTGGATGACTGCCTATTTCCAAAGTTGACTTAAATGTCACTCAGAGGTCTCTCTGCAGGTATGCAACCAGCCTGACCCAGCATACTTTGATTTTAAAAGATTATGGAAATTGGGAGAAAGCTAGAGATTTCTGGTCCCAACAATAAAAAGAGAGAGAGAGAGAGAGAGAGAGAGAGAGAGAGAGAGAGAGAGAGAGAGAGAGAAAAGGAAAGAAATCCAAACAAGGCAGGTGGCTTTTGTGTTGTGGCTATTTTGCAGATCATTTTGCCCTTTAAAATTCAATTAAGACTAGTCTTGGGAGTGATTCAATATGCATCGTTTTCTACAAAGTTTCAGACAATTGCTTCTGTCAATAGAGTTTCAGAGTTTGTTGCTCTGAGGAAACAACCACTCTGTTGCAGAAGTATCATTGATACGTTCATTAGGATTAATTAAATATGCCATAGAGTATCTCTGCATTTTAATTTTGCAGTCTTGTGTTTTGAGCCTACAAGCTGCAAAAGAGCCCTTTACTTTGAATTGCTTTTTGCGGCTACTGATCATAAGATCGATGGCATCAATTTATTGGCAAAATGGAAACTGAAATTTACTTTATTCATTTTGAGACAAGTTTGATTTGGTCAGCACAGAAAACCTGGAGACAAAAAAGTGTCCAAAGTGAAAATCAATGAAGGAAAAATGAGTCATATTAAAAAAAAAAATATTTGCTCTATCTAGTCATATTCTTACTCTCCTCAGATCTCTTCCATCTTTTTTTGTTTCCATGTCATTTTTGTCATTCCCCCTAACCACAGCCTCCCACAATCTATTCTGTTTTCTTGGTTACCCACCTGCTCTAATCCAAAACTCTTACAAACCATATAATGCTACCTGATACATTCTGCCTTCCTTCCCTGTTAGTTATGTCCAAAAGAGATACTCATAGGATCATAGGATTTAGAACTGGAAAAGACCTCAAAAACTTCATTTAATTCAATATTCTCATTTTACAGAGGAGGAAACTGAGGTCCAAGGAGTTGAAATGATTTACCCAATTTCACATAGGTTATCAGCATCAAAAGCAAATCCTGACCCCTTCCCAATCTGCCTTGCAAGATTACCTCTTGTCAATATATTTTACATAGTTGTTTGCATGTAATATCTCCCACCATTAGACTGAGAACTCCTTGAGAGCATTTTTTTTTTTTTTGCCTTTATTTTTATCCCAAGTGTATAGCACAATGCCTGGCACTTAGTGCTTAATAAGTACTAATTGACTTAACTATGAACTACACCCTAATGATTCTGCTCTTCTCAGATAATGCTGCCATTTTAATCATTATTATTTTTTTTTTTTTTTTGGAGGGAGGAAGGCAAGGCAATTGGGGTTAAGTGATTCGCCCAAGGTCACACAGCTATTAAGTGTGCCAAGTGTCTGAGGCGGGATTTGAACTTAGCTCCTCCTGATTCCAGGGCCAGTGCTCTATTCACTATGCTGCCTCCACCTACTCCTAGCTGCCCCTAATGCTGCCATTCTAGAGCATTACCAATGTTAGTGTAACTTTTGTTTCTGTCTCTCATTTAATGCTTTCAGTTGCTTTCCTGATATCATCCATATGAAAGCAGTTGGCCTCAGATTTCTGAGATTTCCGTCAAGCTGGCATACTCACCACTAATAACATCAGTGCCTTTGTCCATGACTGGGGCAAGAAGACTTAACTCTTCAACAAAAGTGTCTCTGAAGTTTAATCTTACTCCAGTCTTTTCATAGTAAGGACCAGGGATGTGGGAACAATATGCTTATGCCAAAGGAAGTCCCAGGGAACTCTTAACCTCTCTTTGGTTCTCAGAAAGATGATGACCTTTTAACTTTTATTTAATCTTTTAACTCTTATTCTCTAGGTAGGAGCTAAGAATCTCCTATTCATGAGTCTAAAGATGTGGTCAATATGGTTCATCCAATCAGAATAGTTCTGGAGTTTCCTCTCCTTTTAGGATCAGCCATATTTCTCTGAGTTTATGGGAGCAAGAAGTGATAGAATCAGGTGCTTAGGGAAATCTGTTGGAGGTATCGATCCTACTCATGGGCATAGAATTAACAACAACAAAAAATGCACAATGAGTAATCACAGCTATGTCATACTCAAAACTTCTCCCAGACTTTGGCTCTGGTCATAGCAAAGGAGTAGGAAAGGCAGTTTAGATAATGTATTCCATGTCATTATGCTTTTACACTTATATTCTAATATATACTGTAGTTTTATCATCTTCAACAACATAACCATTATTGTCATCATCATAGCTAGTATTTATTTAGTGCTTATTATGTGTGAGACATTGTGCTAAGTCTTTGCAACTGTATACCATCATTAATAGATTGTAAGCTCCTTGCAGGCAGAAATTATGTTTTTATTTCTTTTTATAACATATTTTACCTTTTCCAACTACAATGAAAAACTTTTAATATTTTTCTAGATGTTGAGGTTCAAATTTTCTCCCTCCCTCTCTTCCCCCTTCATTGAGAGGGCAAACAATTTGATACAGGTTATATAAATGCAATCATGCAAAATATGTTTCCATATTATTCATGTTTTTATTTCTCTTTTATCTCCCTATTTGCCCCCAACTCCCTTAAATATAGGTACTTAATAAATGTTTATTTATTATTGAATGTAAGAATGCAGTGTGGTGTGGGACAGGAATAACAGTTAAAGCAGGGAGACAATATAGAGGGAATCTGGAAGTGTAAGATGGGTAGGGGTACTGTTAAACAATTATGGATCTATTTTTCAGAAATTATTTGGGACCTAGAGAAATTGAATTCAATACTGAAAGTGTATTCTTGACTGTTGTGTGTGTGTGTGTGTGTGTGTGTGTGTGTGTGTGATGGAACCCTCTGGCAGTCTGGCAAAGCTTATGGAGTCTGTCTTAGAATAATGTTTTTAAATATATAAAACAATATATATAAAGTTACAGAGGGAAACAGTTATATTGAAATGAAGATGTAATTTTTCCCCCTCTAATTTCATGGATCTCCAGGATCCCAGGTTAAGAAACCCCGATGTTAGAAAGCAGAATGTTTTGGAGAGAGGTTGACTGTGTGTGGGAGCAGAGAACAAGGGAGAATGACAATTTATGGTCTTGGTCAATGTTTGAGGACTCTGGTGACAGGAAGGACAGGACACTTTGGTAGGTTTTTGAACTGGACATGAATATACTTAGATATCTGAAGACACTTTGTGAGTGACATACTGTGAGTGCAGTGTGTTGTGGGGGGCAGGTGACCAGTGTGATGGATGAATGCTGGGTGAGTCTTTGCCCATGTAGGGATGATGGTCAGGGTCAGAGTTTGGAATGTTTTTGAAAGTTCCTGGCACAGGCATGGAAACATCTGGACAGATGAATCCTCGTAACTCAGACACCCCATCTTAAAACATTTTCTAGTTGACATCTACTAGGTATAACATTTGAAAGGAGTTCTGGATAGTGTAGTATTAATCTTTGAAGATCAATGGTAGTCAGAAGTGACACTTAAAATTCTGAGACAGGACTGGATTGGAAGGAAAGGTCATGGCAGGCAAGAATAGAGTGAGTAGTCATTTGAGGAGTATGGGTCAGTGCTTGGTCCCCTTATTCGTTTGGTGAAATCATCTTTTCTTCCTCATTTTCCTTTTACTAAAAAAAAAAAAGTTCTTGCATGTATCTTCAACAAAGCTTCACAATGACAATGTTAAAACATCATCACCTGTTCCTGTCTTTGGTGTTCAGATATAGAGATATAGAGTAATCTGTGTATATGGATGGGACAGTAAAGGATAGTATCCAAATGTTTTGATATGTGGTCTTTGTTGCAGAGCCTGTATCTATTTGAGAACCACCTACAGCTTAGACTCCACTGACATGAAAACTTTGCTCACACTCCTCTTACCCCATCCCTGGATAGCCACCTTGGCCTGTCTGGCACTTTTTCCCTAGTTGTTCAAAATGATTCTTCACTGTTTTATCTGTCTCAAGGAGTCTTGAACATGACATTTCTGCTCACTCTGCTTGAGGATGCCACCCGTAATCTCACTATAGAACAGCTGTTATCCTGATTCCATCTGCTCCCTGCACACACCTATTTCCTTTTAACCATGTTGTTATAATAATAATAATTAATAATAATAGCAAATAGCTAACATTTATATAGCACTTGCTATGTGCCAAGCACTATGCTAAGCACTTTACAGATGTGATCTCATTTGATCCTCCCAGAAACCCTATGAAGTAGGTGATATTATTATTACCCTTGTTTTCCAGTTGAAGAAAATTGGGCAAATAGAAGCTAAGTGAC
This sequence comes from Gymnobelideus leadbeateri, assembly GCA_011680675.1. NCBI lineage: Eukaryota > Metazoa > Chordata > Mammalia > Diprotodontia > Petauridae > Gymnobelideus > Gymnobelideus leadbeateri. The sequence continues at coordinate 41,200 of WOXC01000003.1, read as the reverse complement.
TTCCCCACGGTCACACAATTAGTAAACGTCTGAGGCCAGATTGAATTCAAGTGTTCCTGGGGCCTAACTTTCTATGCACTGTACCACTTAGCTGCCCCATCACAAGCAATACTTTAGTTCTAGAATTCAGTAGAAAGGGGCCATGCCTTATCCAAAATGTGTCCTCTTTAACATTTAGCACAGTTCTCTGTACACGATAGGTACTTAATAAATATTTCCTGAAAGAATGATTCACTAGTCACATTCTAGGATTTTGGTGGTGGTGTTTCTACCTCGTCGTGTAATGTTAGGAATGTGGTGGGATACCCTGAGACATCCTGCTGATTCAATTTCAAGAGGAGAATATGATTGTGCCAACAGTAAAGCATCATCTCTCTGTCTGTCTGTGATTCTTTTTTTAAAAAGACAGATAGTTCTCAATTCTATTGGCATATATGCTTAATGGCACATTCTCTCCAAACCTTGAAGTTGCTTTTTTCCTCTTCCTGGCACAGATGTTATATTTCCCCTCAGCTATAGACAAAGGCTCCTTTCAGGTACAGACAGTATTTTACCTCACAATCACCCAACGTCAAATGAGAGTCATTGTTCTAGAGGAACTGAACCCTGTGCCACTCGAACAACCCCTAACTGCAGACTGTTAGCTCATTTTTCTCTTCACCTGATATGACTGTGACAAGAAGCAAATTTCTGGAAGCAAAATTATCTGTGATGGTGGGCCATTGGACAGCTGACCCTGCAAAAACTCATACAACTAAGTGAGTGGTGGTTGTCAGCACAGGCAGACCTGAATGAGCCTTTCAATGAGGAAGATGGAGATGGTTTCCCATTCTTGTTCTAAAATCTCTAGATACTGAAACTAAAGGTAACGTGTGCAGGGAAAAGGAGTTAGGCAAATATTTTCAGTACATTGATGGTTAATTTTAGTTGCTCATTATACCTGCTTATGTCGGTAGGAATTGATCATTGGGGAGAAATGTGATCATACTTAGAGTAATATTATTCTGAAAAGTAATTCTTCAAGAACAAATTATGTCTGTTCCAGAAATAATTTCCGTTTGGCTTTAGAATTCATTATGGGATCGCCTGGACACAGCAGATAAGCTTTTTAGGAGAATTTTGGCTAGCTGATTTTAAAAAAGAATTTTCTTTCTCTGAGCATGTGTTTTCATATTTTACAGTTTGCTCATGAATCTCCTATGATTGTCCTCCCTGATGTACACTCCTACGGTAAGCTTACTTAGATCTTCAAACTCTGATGCTTATTTACCATTGATTAGTACACAACTTTGTAAAGTACCTGTGATTTTCACAATATCGGTAACTCCCTCCACCAATGCAGATTGCAATCTGTCAGTGACTTAGTAGGAGATGCTTGAAGCATGTAGAGATTAAATGACTTGCCCAGAGCCCCACAGCTAGTAAGTATTGGATGAAAGATTTGAACCCAAGTTTTCCTAACTGTAACTATCCATTATGGCACATTGTCTTTACCCTTGATTTACACCTGTTATAAATATGCTGCCCTACATTCAGGTATTCATTTATAATAGATGTGGCCCTTTGTGCTGGGCTCTAAGTTCGACTATTTCAACTGAATTTACTAATTCATCTTGTTGCATCAAGTCAGTTAAATAGCTAATTTGATTCAACAATTCCCCTCTACCTCCAACCTCCCAATAATTTATTGGTTGGTTGAATTGACCGAGTTTGGTGTTTTAGGAACATAGCCAGTATGTCTTATACATGTGTGTTCACATCAGTTAGTTTAAGGTTTAAGCTGTTAGAGGCCAGGGATCAGCTGGGTGTAATTCTGTTTGTACAATACCTAGCCAAGTGTCACACACAATTCAGTCCTTAATAAAAGCTTTTTGATGATGATAAATGAACAGTAGCCTTTAAGTGTACTACTGGGTAACAAGGGTAAGGCAATTTAAGATTAAACATTTTCTATAGGGAATCTCCAAAATGGATACTCTATAGATGAACAATCAAGAATCGACCAGTTCTATTATTAATTTTATGTATTTTTCTTTTAATTTTAATTTCAACAGAATGCTTTAGAATGTTTTTCTTTTCTAGAATAGAACTTGAACATTTAAACCCAACCCTGACTGGGAGAAAAATGAAGTCTTTTGCACTCTGCATGTAGTTCAACCTTAATTCTGAAGAATACAGTAATTTACTGAAGCATGTAGGAATTAGATCTATGCTCTACTGGACAGTCTATGCCTAGTTTTTTTTTTCTTTTCAACTGGAAATAGTATCCTTGAATTTCTGTGATGTGACTATGACATTTAAGCAGTGTGCAGATGTTTTTCTATGACATTAAAAAAATACATTTGGTGGAGTTTTTTTTTTCTTATATAATCAATAATGAATCTAATGTTTTTTTCTTTCCTTTCCTGATAAGTACCAAATGAGATTTTCATGAATTCAGGGAGAGCACAATGTTGGAGTCCAGGTTCTCTATGGAGATCTGAGAAGGAAATTTTGCCCTTGGTAACTGACTGGTTTTCTTTAGAATAGTACACATACATAGTGTAAGTTGCTGTTGTGTTCAAAGAACATGGAGCTTGAAAGGTTGGAAATTCTGTGATCTTTTGATATACAGGTAAGATATGGCTCTTGTGTGTTTGACCTCTTAGATCTGTTTAGTGAGTTCCAAAATAGTCTTGTGGTTGTACATTTCTATAGTTTGGTCATAAAACAGAGTTTTGTCATTTTTGTTTGTTTTTTTTAGTTAGTGTATTCTCCTAATTTACGGTTTGCCACTTTTCATTTCTGCTATTTTGTCCTTAGTCTTGAAAGAATACAACTTTTATTTTTAAGTTTTATATTTTATTAAAATTATTTTGGTTGCAGAAAATTCTTCCTATTATTTTATATTAAATTAGGGAAAAATATAACTGGTTACCTCTTGAGATATAAAACAACTAAAACTTGAATCAATCAAGTATTTGGAAGCATCTATCTATTCAGCATTTTGCAAGGGATTAAAAGAGACATAGAAGAGGCAGAAAATGTAGTCCATGCCCTCAAATAACTAGCACTCTAGTAAGGGAGATAATATTTACTTGAATAAAACAATTAATGGACAATTCATTAAGGCATATAATCCAAGGGCTAAGTGGTCCACTGAAGACCAAAACTGCCATTGAAATTCAGAGAAGGCAAAGGTCAATGGAATCCAGATAGAATAATTCATTGAGGATGTAAGTTGTGAACCACAATGGAAGACTTAGATAGGAGGAAAGGAAAAAGGAATTCTAGGAGTAGGTAAAAGCATGAACAATGACACAGAAGTGAGAATAAATGGACTGATAGGATATGGCAAGAAAAAGTAACGTAAGAGACCATACAATTAGCCAATGGTAGATAAAATTTAATAATGGTGCTACATTAGTCTGGAAACTACATTAAAAAATGTATGTTAAAGGAAGTTTCTAAAGCCTGACAGTTTTACTGAGTTGCAATAAATACAAAGAACTTGACACTGAATATACTTTAAAAAAAGACAGTCTAACTTTCTTTAAAAAAAAATAAGAATAAATTCCAGCACCCTGTATTATTTTCATGTCAAACATGCTTGTAATTACTAACTTTTGTGGCTGCCTTCTAGTTTAGGATGGGGAAATGTGGACTATTCATGGTAGAACTGAACTGACTAGGTTGGAAAAAACAGCAACACAACAGCAAATTTTTCATTTCTTATGTCCTTTTCTTTTCTTTTTTCCCCCATCATGCCATATTTACTCCATTAAGTTCTTCCTATGTGATGGGTACCGTGCTATGCACTGGAAATTTGCTGTTCAATCATTCAATCATGTCTCACTCTTCATGACCCCATGGATCACAGCACACCAGGTCCTTCTATCCTCTGCTTTCTCACAAAATTTTTCCAAAGTCATGATGCACTAGAAATACAAAGATAAAAGTGAAAACAATCTCTCTTATAGGAACTTACATTATACTGGAGGAAAATGACATGTTATATAAGTAAATACAAAGTAATTTCAGAATGGAAGATACTAATGACCAGGAGTTATCAGAGAAGGTTTGGTTTAGTAGGTATTACATTTAGCTGAATATTAAATGAAGAAAAGAATAACAAGTAGAGTTACACAGCATATGGCCTGGAAAGTTGGATTGGAACCAAATATCTCTAAGAGTCATAGAACATTAGAGATGAAAAGAAGTTTACAGGTTATCTAGACCAATGTTTCTCAAACTTTTTTAGTCTCAAGCCCCATTTACACTCTAAAAAATTTGAGGAACTTAAAGGATTTTGTTATTTCATTTATATCTATCAATACTGTTTTAGGAATTAAAACTGATAATTTTTAAGTGTTAACTCATCGATAATAATAAACCTATTATATGCTAACACAAATATCATTTTTGGTGAAAATTTACTATATTTTCCAAAACAAAAAATACAATGGGAGACATGGCATTTTACATATTTTTATGAATCTCTTTAATGTCTAGTTTAATAGCAGAAAACCAGATTCCCACAACTACTTCTGCATTCAATCTATTGCAATATAGTATTTTAATTGTATGATGAAAATCCATCGTCACATAGATAAGTAGTTGGAAAAGAGAAGAGTACTTTAAATAATGTCTGAGGCAAATAATGTCTGAGTATTATTATGAAAATAATTTTGACCTTGCAAATCCCTTGAAACCAGGAGGCCCCATTTTGAGGGCTATTAATCTAGACCAATCCTACTATTTTACAGCTGAGCAAAATGAAGCCAAGAGAGGTGTAGTGAATTGGAATCATAGAATCATAGGCACAGGATGGAAGAGCTGGAAGTGAACTTGGCAATGATCATCTCATTACTTGCTCAGTGTTAAGTGTTGAGCCAGTGGCAGAACTAAAACCACAGTTTCTAGTCCAAATAAATGCTTTTTCTACCACATTAGAAACTAAAGGTTCTTTAATGGTTCTGTTCTTATCAAACAATGTCTGACCACCTTTGTCTAGAATTCAAGCCTTGACATTCAAGTGGACAATTCTGAAAAAAAATCTGGCCTATGTGACTTATTCAAGGGCAAAGCAAAGTCAATAGTAGAACACACAGAAAAAGTAAAAGCAAAGGTGATCATAGGCAGCATTTAGAAAAGCAGAAGAAAATGGAACTGCTTTCATGTTATATTCCCTCAATATCATATAGTCTCCTTTAGGTCTAGGACTATTTTTCATTTTGTCTTTGCTTTCCCAGTGTTTAGCACCATACCTTGCACATAGTAAGTGCTTAATGCCTTTTGAGGGATTAGATTGGATTGGATTGGATTAAATTAGATAACTAGAGGTGATTGAACGGTCAAATTTAGAACTTTTAAGAGATGGGGTCACCTTGGTTATGTTTTTAGACAGGCAAGGAGCTAATAGATAAAGGAATGATTGAAGATAAAAGGGAGGGAAAGAATGATCACTGAGGAAGATCCTGAAGGAAATAAGAGAGAATGAGAACGTGGGCAGCTTGATGGCATGGTGGATAGAGTGCTAGACTGGGAGTCAGGGAGACCTGAGTTCAAATCCTTTCTCACATACTTTTTAAGCTCTGTGACCCAGGCAAGTTGCTTAACTTCTCTTGGCCTCAATTTCCTCATCTATGAAATAGACTTCACCTCACAGTGTGGTTGTGGGGATTGAATTAAATACTACATGTAAAAGTGCTTTGTAAATCTCAAAGTATTCTAGAAACGCTGGTTATTACTGTATCTAGTCTTGATAAAGAGAAGAGATGTCTGTCCATCAGAGACTGTAGCAAAGGATTTCAAGTATTTAAAGGGACTGTCTGAAAAAGGATTAGATGTCTGCTTGTCTCTAAAGCAGAACTAGGAGTAATGGAAGACAGTTTTCACTTTAAGAGAAAACTTCCTAAAGTGAGAGCAGTCTGAAAGTAAAATATGTTGCCACAGGAGAAAATGAGTTACTATTTACCAGGGTTCTGCAAATAAACAACAAATACTCATCCAGTTTTGGGGGTGCTGTGGAGGGGATTCCATTCAAGCATGGTTTATGATGACTTCTATTCCTTTTGACTGTTAAATTATATTACACTGGATTTTAGAATTACCTTACCTTTCATGCACATATTCAGAAGGTTTTTTTTTGTTTGTTTTTAGTATTCACTGATCTCATGTGTTCTAATCTTATGACTTCTAAATCATGAAAAATTTGAACTAAGCATTTGTACCCCTTCTACAAAATCCAAGATTTAACTTCTCTTCCTTCTTCTCCTTTTCCTCCTATTATCAACAATCAGAAAAATTAACAGACTATTATTTCTGTTAATAGCCTTTTATCAGAACCATGGCTTAACTGATATGTAATTTTCTGTGTGCATGTTTGTATTGTTTCCCGCTAGCAGCAAGTAAACTTTATCATTTCATCCCCAGTGCTGAGCACAATGCCTGTCACACAGAAGTTTACTAAAATCTTAAATGTGTGAATGAATGAATGATGGTTCCTATCCTTCTTAATGGCTCACACTATCAAATAGGGTATTTACCAAAAATAGCAAAAGTAATAATGATTATTAGCCTTAAGGGGAAAAAATAAAACACAGACACAACTGATTATATTTGTTAGATTTCAAAACTCACTGAAATTATGAGTTTCATTTTGGATATGTTGAACTTGAGATACTAGTGAGACATCAAGATAGAGATTTAGGTATATAGAACTTGAACCCTGTGGAGAAATTATTAATGGAGATATAGTTGTGAAGATCATTTTCATAAAGGTAATATTTGAAACCACTGGAGTACCATGGAAGAGAGCATAGAGAGAGAAAGAAAGACCAAGGAAAGAACTTCGGGGGGTTCACAGTTAACGTTGAGAGGAAAGAAAAAAAAGTGAGTAAGAAGCAGAGAAGAAGGAATTAGGTAGGGAACTATGAAAATTCAATGTCAGGAAAGCCAACAGCGAAGAGGGTGTCAGGAAGGAGAAGATGGTACAAGAAGTTAAGGAGAATAAGAAGGGGAAGGTGGGAGGAAGAGGAAGGAAATGGCATTGGATTTATCAGTAAGGAGGTTATTACTGATATTAAAAGGAGTTTATAGTTCCTGTGCATATATTGGATATTATCAGAATCCTTTTGATAGCTGAAATCTTAATGGGATCATAAATTTGCAGCTGTGAGGGATTTACCTTTTCTCTGGACTACTCTAATAACTGCCTGACTGATCTCCTGCCTGCAGTTTTGTCTCTCTCTAGTTCATCCTTAACAGTACTTCTGTATGTACTCCTACTCAAAACTCTTCAATGTCTCCCTCTTGCCTGCTTAGGATCCTAGTTTTCAAGCTGGCAGGGATCTTGGGTGTCATTTAATCTAACCCTTCCTTTTACATATGAGTAAACTGAGGCTCAGAGAAATTAAATGCCTTTCCCTAGGTTACGTATAGTAAAAGGCAAAGCTGGGGTTTAAACCCAGCTTTTCTCCAGATATCACAAATAAAGACTAGACTGAATCCTATCCAATCAGGTCCCGATTAGTGCAAATAACCAATTCACCCTAAGTGATCCCATGTATAAAAATCTACACTGTTTGAAATTATAATTATGTAAAGTATAGTAATTATTTCTAGCCCAATGGAAAAATGTAGTGTGAATTTAAATAATGCAACCTCTTCAGGGGATTCATTATTCACACTAAGCAGGACCTGGCTGTACATTACTGATATATAAGAGGTAAAATTGGTCTGACAGGGGTTAAGGACAGGATTTAAACATCAAATTCTGATTCTCCTAGTGGATTCCCAAAAGCTAAGCCAGTAAAACGTAAGTGGGGGGCACCAACCTAGTGAGTAGAGCACTGAATGTGGAGTCAGGGCATTCTGAATTTCAGATCCTACGTTTGCTACTTCTTAAAGACATGACCCTGGGTAAATCACTTAACCCCACTTCAGACAACTTAGGATCTTAAGGTTAAAGATTTAGATGTGAAAGGGACTTTAGCGCTGATCTTTTCAATACCTTCATTTTACAGATGTAGAAACTGAGGCTCAATGAAGTTAAGGAACTTTTCTCACAGTAAATGTTAGAAATGAGATCTGAACCTGTATTCTCAGACTCCAAAACCAGAATTCTTTCCAGTGTATCATACTGCCTCCCCGATAAAGACACTGAGGCTGTGTCTTGTATAGAGTATGGACTCTTAAATATTTGTTGATTTGGTTTGATTCAAATTTCACAAGCATCTTCTCTTGTTACTCCTTACTGCACCAGCAGAATGTAATCAGTAATAGCTTTACTTTTGTCTTGGTGCCCCCAATATCTAGAGCAGTGACTTGCACATATTTTATAAATAAATTTTTATTGATACATCTTGTTTTTTTTTTTATTGTCTACATTTCTTAATACATCCTTTCCCTCTCCCCTCCTGAGGGTCATCTCTTATAACAAAAAAATTAAAAAGAAAAAAAAGCATTTCCACAAAACTAATTGACGCATTAACCAAGTCTGATTGTTACTACAGTGCTCTACACTCACAATTCTCACTTCTGCAAAGCTGTAAAGATGACCACAAAAAGTACAAAAAGGCCTGTTTTTCTTTTTGCTTAGTGATCTTCTTGAGTTATAAGCCTAGAAGTTATAATCTCTGGGTCAAATGGTATGGCATTTTAGTTATATAGTATTTGTTTAAGTGTTTGCTAAATTAAATTGAATTCTACTCTTCTTTCTCATTGTTATCACTGTCTAGGAGATATTTTTTCCTAAAATGAAGAAACATAATATTTAGGATTTTCAGTTTTAACATCACTTAAAGGAAGAGTCCTTTAAAGAAGAGGAACAGTAGATTTTACTCCATTCAGCTGTAATGAATTCTTCTAGTTGACTTTTTTCTATTTTTCTATTTCTTAACTAACATTGTAGAAACTTGATTTTCTTCTACTTTTACTTCTCTGCTTTCTTGTTTATTTATCCCTCCTTGTGCCCCACTGTTCATCCCACACCCAACCTTCCCCTCACCTTCCATTTTGCATGTTTCCCAAGGCACATTCTGTGTTTTCTTATTCTGAGCGTAAGTATTCCTGAGGTTTATTGTAGGCTCTACACAATCAAAATGCATTTGGTGAGAATGATGAAAAAATATAACTAAAGGGGTCAGGGAGAGTCAGGTACCCAGGGACTTGAACCCAGGTTACCATCTTTACAACGTAGCCTGTGTTTCTGGATTTACACAGGTGAAATGTTGACCCAGAAGTACAGTGTATGGAACAAACCACTGTGGCTTTAAGCTGTGGAGGTTTATCAAAAAAGAGCAGAAACAAAGGCAAGCAGATGGCTAAAGATGAAGGTCACATCAGATTGAGAAGTTTGTCAAAATGTGATGACATAGGTAATCTGTAAACTGTTATTGCACCTAGCTGGAGGTGCTGAAAAACATTTTGAAATTACAAAAAACACTATAGTCACCAGCACAGAGGCAGGAATGATAGCCTGGAGTGGTTCTGGTCTATGGATGAATGCCAGATGTGGAAAGCGACATATCTGGAATTAATGATATTAAACATGCTTTTCTTTTATGCTCAATAATAACTCTATTATGATTGATACAAACCGCAGACACTTTATCTAGTACAAATGGAATCGTCTGTCATTGACTATATTAAATCATCAATTTCTGCATGATGAGGATCGTTTAGGGTAACTAATCATCTGTCTCGTTCTGAAGTCTTTAAGGCTGATCAGATAACGTTTTGAATACTGCCTGAGCAACCATGACAATCTAACCCTTCCATGTAAGGATTGAGAGGGGCCCATTATGCCGTCAAAGCCTGTGGAAATATCACAGCTCTTTCTCCACATAATACCCTGCTGTAAATAAATCACTCTCCACCGCAAACTTTATTGATCACAGGCACTTCCATGCTTGTGTCTAGTGAAGTCTCTACAGAATAAAATGCTGCTTTATATTTTGTCTTGTCAAAATATTAAACGGCTCTGTCAAGAGGAGTCAGGCTAGCAGTGATGGTGTAATTCTGCTATAGCCCTTCTCATTCCCTCTTTCTATCTCAGCTGCCAAGCTTACAAAGCAAGATTTTTTTTATAAACTTTCCAATTATAGTCTCCTAAGATTATGAAGCCTTAAGATAAAGTGTCCTAATTTAGAGTGGTGTAGTACTGAACTACTAGGAAAGCGACTGTTAGATAAAACAACATTTCTCAAAAGGAAAAGATAACCTGGCTTATTTATATACACAACATTAATGGGCAATAGGAGATAGCCTAAAATATCTCTTTTATTTTGCCTAGCTAGATAGGGGAGAAAAATCTGAATTAATTTGGGCTCACAGTATTTACAATTCACACACACCAAATTATATTTAGTGATATAAACCAGATGAAAGAGGAAACTGAGTTAAGGCTACAGACCCAGAGTTAATATAGCCAACATTACCCAAGCAGCATTGATAGGACATTAATAGCCATTAAGTGGTATCAACATACTCTAATATGTTTATGGCAACACCCAGGTACAATAGGCAGGTTAAAAATGGAATTTACTGCCCATTAATTCTGAATTTCCTGGGTTCATATGGTTTTAATGTTAACTAAAGATAATCTAGTCTTTTGTCCTTTTAAAATGAGATGGGATTTTGCTTTCCGTGGGGGAAATAAAGAGAATGAAATCATTTAAGGGAGTGTATAAGATTTAGTATCCTAGGCCATTAGAGCTGCTTGGAAGACACAGGGTTTGATCTTTATTCCCTTTTGGAAGATCATTAACTCTTTTGGACATTTAGCAAATGACCTCTTCCAGAGCCTGGAAGAGTTAACGTGCTTTTTGTAAAAGGTGAGCGTTTTGCCCATTCCTTGCCCCTGTTTCTTAGGCAAATGTTTGCTGACTCTTATACTTAGATACTTCTTTTAGATGGGCCTTAAAATAGGATATTAATCCCAGACAATGTATTTCTCCTTTTGGACATCAAAAAAGGTGTGTCAGTGACATTGCAAGTGGCCTTTTCCTTGTGTACCTCAGCACCTAAACACGTGTCCAAATGAGCTTCTAGAGTAGAGAAGAAAACACATTTTGGATCAGGAACAAGGTTAGCCCCAAAGGCATATTTCAAAGGGGCAAGAAAACTGCTTTTTGATGGTAGTAAATTTGAACTATCAATCTGAGCTTAATTCAGAAGCTTGATTGATCTCTCTAGTTCTCTCATCGGGTTCCCATTCCTTTGTGCTGAGTTTCTAGTGGCTGGCTTTTAACTATAAGAATCTCTAGTGAGCTTCATGAATAGACAGGAGTCTTCAACTGGTTTGGGGCTGAGAGAGGTAGGGCCTAGCTCCTACTAAATTTTAAAATGATTGTCTCTGCATATTATCAAGATAAGGTCTGGACTTATAATTTAGCTGATAGGCAGGACTCAGAGATAAGGAAATACTTTCTATCTATGCAGGCAGACACTTTTTCAGCAATTCACAGAGTTCCCTAGAACCCCAGAGAGGTTAAGGTTACATATCCAATATGTATCAGGAGTAGAACCTGAACCCAGATCTTCTTGGTTTTGGCACCAGCTCTTTGTCCACTACATTATGCTACCTGTCTAGGTAGATAATTTAGCCTTCTATTTTATAATAAATAGTATGCCTTAGTATATGAAGCAAAGTGACCAAGTAAAGAGAGCCCTGGATTGGGATCCTAGAGAGGACCTCTGTTGTGTTGGAAAGAGTTCTCAATTTGGAATCAAAGTACCTGAGTTTGAATTACCAGCATGCTGCTTACTACCTGCATGACCTTGGACAAATGGCCTGATCTCTCTGGATCTCAGTTTACTCATCTGTAAATTAGGGATTTAGACTAGGTGATATTTAAGATCCCTTCCAAATCTATGACTTGCATCAAGTCCTGGGGTTCCCTTGGATAAATTCCTTCTTTCTTGGGTCTTATTCTAGGTATGTGAATCTGACTTTAGCCATTTCCTTCTCTTTTCTGTGACTTACTTTTCTCAATTCCAAATTAGGAACTTCAGCTAGATAAGCTCCAAAGACTGGGCTCTATCAGTCTAGGATTTTTCTCAGTGTAGAAGCTCATCTTCAAAATAGGTGTTATCTTTACTATAATATCTCAGCCTTTTCAAAACTAGGAATTCAGATTATAAAATTATAAAAATCCTATTCATTAGGGAAAAAAAAGGACATTATTTAATCATCATGAACTAGCTTTCATAGTTCTTTTTAATGTGAAATTGTAAGAGAACTTCCTAGAGGCAACAAGACATAGTGGGTAGAGTTCTTGCCTTGGAATCAGAAGGACCTGATTCAAGTCCTGCCTCTGAAACACATTCATTTTGTGACTCTCAGAAGATTATGAGTTACAGAGAGTTGATCCAAAGCAGGGAATAGGAGTGTTCACACCCATAGTTCCTACACCCACAAAATTAGACCGTCCCCAAAAGGAGGCCTTCCATTCAATGTATGACCTTTTCCTAGTACATGAACTGCTCCTAGATATTAAGTAAGGTATTTCAAAGAAATTGCATAAATGGTTATAAGACTCTACGGTATTTCCTAGCACTCTATGAGTTACAGAGTTGTTGATCTTCATCAGTGAGGGAAGCTTTTACATCTATAGTTCCTACACCATTAAAATCTGATTTGATAAAAAAAAAATGAGGCCTTCCATTTAATGTACCACCTCTGGGATATATGGGATGTTCAGAGAGGACTAGTACCTCTGGTGTGAAGGCTTGCTGAGCTCTTTTCAGGGCTGCTCATTCATCTACTTATGACCCAACTCTCATCTGTGGCTCCAAGAAGCTGTAGCATGTAGAGCAGCCATACTCCAATAAACTATTTTGGCAGACAAAGTTAAACCAGTTTGAGGACAACCAACAGGCTTTAAATCTGTCAGTAAGTTAGGGTGATGTCTACACCCAGCAGGAGAAGACTTTCCCTGATGGAATGGGCAGATGACAACAATTTGTTTCAATGGCCATGAAGGCAGCTGAAGAAGGTATGTGGAGTGCTTAGAGCTTGGTCAGACATTGAAGATGCCAAGGTCACTCACTGGATCCTGGACCATCATCCATCACCCTAACTTTTGTCTTGCCACTGGACTTTGATAATTCATGTTGAAAGAGGGAGGCTAATGACTTTTTGCAATTCTACCTCACTTAAATCCAATTTATGCACAATTCTAGACCTCAACCGTGATGTTATTGGTCTACTTCCAAAACAGAAACAAAAAAACAATAGCAACAACAGCTCTTCCTCATGCGTGAACTACCAGATTAGGTGCTTTGAGGAAATTGTATAAACGGTTTTCAAGACACTAAGTTATTACTTAGTGTCCTGAGAGTATCTTTTCTAGACCACTAGAGTGACAGTTCATACTCTATGCCCAAAAGAGTTAATGCAACTTTCCTAAAGTACCAAATGTACTCCTGGGGAGTACCTTACTCTCTGGGAGAATCTAGGTCAATGTGCACTTCTGAAAATAGCTTAACAGTGAATCCAATATGAATTGAAAAAAATAATGAGATGAGATCCTAGCCATAAGATACCTAGACTGGATTGATATTGGGTCTGAAAAATCAAGCATTCAGGGTCTTAAAATAGGTATATTGGTCAGCACAATTTCTCTCCCCGGTCATGTTGAAATGTTCTATATAAGCATTTGAAGCTCAGGTCCAAGTTCAGCCAAAGTGTCTGCCAAAAAGACAAAAGAAACCTGCCTCACAAAATCCAGAGATCCATTTGGAAAGGGAAATAAAAGTTCATTAATAGACAGTACATCTCTAGGAATTTTTGTTCCATGTCCTATTACCATATTCTGAAGATATTCAGTTTCCTAAGGTTAATAATTTAGCTGCAAAAAAAAAGAAAAACTTAACTCTCTCACTTCACTGCAATATAGTAAACAGGGACACAATGAAGGAAAAATATAAATATAAACAGAGATATATCACTCTCTGCTGTATTTGACACCTGCCTTTACCTTTAAATAGATTAAATGCTAGTTGTCAATATATGTATAGGACAGTTAATAGGAAAATTCTTAAAATGATTTCTTTTAAAATATAGACAATCCAACAGTTCATAATTAAAGGGAGTTTTGAAATGATCTATATCTACCAAAACAGGTCTGTCTTTTCTCCAATACAAGGTATCATTAGGTAATTGATAGTATTCTCAGTACCAAATGCTGTGCTTTCATCACATCTTCTGTGTACTGTCTCTGAAATCTCAAAGAAAGTATTCTATTTTTGTTTTAAGTTTGAATTGCTCACTTAAAAAAAATTGGCAAAGACTTTAAAATTGCCGAACTGGGTTCTATCTACATGATCAAAACCTGTTATCAAACATTCATCTTTTTAGGTACTCAGTATTTATTAAATGCAATGTGGCATCAAGTAAGATGCTTTACGAAATAAATTAAACTGATATGTTCCCTGACCTGTAGGTGCATACAATCTAAAACAGACAGCAGCTAGACTATAGTGGCAATTGCTGACCAGCAAGAAGGTAGAGAAATGTATACTGTATCCCCACTCTGCAAATGCAAAGTAGTTAATTTATTTTCTGTTCTGGTGAATGAATATGAAATAATATGCTTGCATATTTAAACAGGGTCAGATTTGGAATATGTCCACTAATATAAACCTGGTAACCTCTCATTATGCTGAACCCCCATGCAAAATTATTGGGCTAAGAGGTGTCTTTTCCCTTCCTTTTCCTTCTATGCCCTTTTTGTTCTCTGGGGTTTGTCAGACTTTCTAGACTTTATGTGGAGAATATAGGACATCATCTGAACAGGAAGTGACTAGGCAGTTCTGATGGCTGGCAGCATCTGGTGGAGCTAGAGGTGGAATGTTCATGGCATTCAGTCTTACTTTTTGCTGAGTTACCAGAGCCAGGAAGTAGGGGTATTACAGTTTCCTACAATTAAGGGTAAAAGGGATTTCAGAGAATATCTAATCTAATCCCCTTATGTTATAGATGAAGAAACTGAGGCTTGGGGACAGTGGTATGCTGACACATGTTTAACAGCTGGCTTTCTGAAAACACATACCAAACTTTTAAATTTAATTTGAATGATGAACATTTTCTCCATCATTTTCTTAAAGTAGATAACCAAATAAAACGATAAATCATGTCCTGATTGCAACTGTTTGTTGATTTCCAAGGTATAAATGCTGACATTCAAAATTTGATGGTTGCTTCTTGAAAGCTGGTCCAAGCTGGATGCAGTACACCCCTTCCTAGGAGGTTGGTTGACTTGTCCAAAGATATATATATATATATATATATATATATATATATATATATATATATATATATAATGTGTGTGTGTGGAGTAAACATCATAGGTAGAATTTGAATCTAGATTCTCTTAATCTAGAGTTAGTCCTCATCCCAATATATAATGCTGCCTGTATGTTATCTGTCCTCTGGGTTACAAGATAAGGAATGTGCAATGTAGTCTCAAGTTCATTGTGAGTGAATGATATATAGCAGTGAAATATGAGGCCGAAAAAGAGTGAGGGAGGAGCTGTTGCACAGAGACAGCCTGTGCATGACATATCTCTCTATCTTCTATTTAGAGAAATCATTTTCACTTGTTAAACACTCATGGCGGGGGGGGGGAGGCGTTGTGGTGGCAATTGGGGTTAAGTGACTTGCCCAGGGTCACACAGCTAGTTGTGTCTAAGGCTAGATTTAAATTAAGGTCTTCATGACTTCAGGGCCATTGCTCTATCCACTATGCCACCTAGCTGTCCCTAGACACTCTTTATAACAAAATGTATGGGTGCATGTCAATGGGCAATGGATATGATTTCTATCTGTAAAACAGAATTCCTCTGCAACAAAATTGGGTATGCTGCCAGGCCCTGATGAGCATCAGCAGTTTATCTCCTTGATTATGTCATTGTTGTTGGGTCATTTCAGTAGTGCCCAACTCTTTGTGACCCCATTTGAGATTTTCTTGGCAAAGATACTGAAGTGGTTTCACTTTACAGATGAGGACCTGCGGCAAACAGGGTTAAGCGACCTGCTCAGTCACACAGCTAGCAAGTGTCTAAGGCTGGATTTTAACTCAGAAAGATGAGTATTCCTGATTCCCAGTCCTGTGCTCTATCCATTGAGCCACCTAACTGCCTATACCTTGACTATAGAGTAGTAGAAAGAGAAGAGAAAATGGTGTCAGATAAACTAGGTCCAAATCTTGCATCAGCCACTTCTTAATTCCAGCCACTTAGCTTCAACAGTTAAATAGAAGTTAATTCCCACAAACTGGGGGACAAGTCTTAATTTCTACAAGCTACACTTTCTTCAGACAGCCAACTGGTGGAAAGGATAGAGCACTGAACCTGGAGTCAGGAAGACCTAAGTTTAAACCCAGCCTCAGATACTTACTAGCTGTGTAACACTGGGCAAGTCACTTAGTCCTAATTGCCTTAGCTCCTCATCTGTAAATGAGTTAGAGAAGGGAAACCCCTTTAGTGTCTCTGTCAAGAAAACCTCTTTAGTGTCTGGGTTTTTTTTTTTTTTGTCTTTATTAATTTGTTTGTTAACTTTTAGTTTACAAGATTCAATTCCGTAATTCCTTGAGTTTCAAATTTTCTTTCCCTCCCACCCCTCCCCCCATCCCCCCCACGACGGCATATAATACAGTATAGGATCTGCAAATACTTTCACATTAGACAGTCAGGTTACAAAGGCGGATTGAACTAGATGGAATGAAAAATGGTAAAGAGGAAATAAAACCAAATAATAAAAAGAAAAAGATCAAGTAGTTTGCTTTAATCTGGATTCAAACTCAGTTCTTTCTAGTTCTTTCTCTGGATGTAGACATTTCTCTCTATCATGCGTCTTTTGGGATTGACTTATATCACTGCATTGCTGAGAAGACTCCAGTCTATCATAGTTGGTCATCACACATATGTTGTGTTTGTGATTGTGTACAGCTTTCTCCTGGTTCTACTCTTCTCACTCAGTATCAGTTTGTATAAGCCTCTCCAGGTAAATATGAAGTCCATCTGCTCCTCATTTCTTATACCACAATAGTATTCCATTACATGAATATACCACAACTTGTTCAGCCATTCCCCAATTGATGGGCACCCCTTTAGTTTCCAATTCTTTGCAACCACAAAAAGAGCTGCTATAAACATTTTTGTACATATGGGTCTTTCTGCCACATCTATGATCTAGTGTCTTTGTTAAGAAAACCCCAAATGAGTTCATGGGGAATTGGACATGGCTGAAACGATGCAACAACAAAAAATACTTGGGCAACTAAGTGGTATGGTGATTACAACACCAGGCCCGGAACAAGGAAGACTTATCTTTTTGAATTCAAATCTGTTTTCAGACACTTGCTAGCTGTGTGATCTTGGGTAAGTCACTTAACCCTGTTTGCCTCAGTTTCCTCACCTGTAAAATAAGCTGGAGAAGGAAATGACAAACAGTATCTTTGCCAAGAAAACCCCAGTTAGGGTCACAAAGAGTCAGACAGGACTGAAACTACTCCACAGCAACAACACAGTCATCTAAAATACGAAGAGAAGAGACTGGACAAGGACCCCTCTAAGGCCCTTCCTCATCACTACCACTGGCAGATGCTAAATGACTGCCACCAGGGAAGCAGCTCCTGTGGAGAAGGAGCCGGCTCTCCCCACCAGCTGCCACCCATCAGGCAGGAAGCCAGTCTAGCTGAAACAGTAGGCACCCTTTTGAAGAGCCAGGAGGAGGTGTATTCCTGGCAGTTCTAACTATTATCACCACCTTGACCACTATCTCCCCTCAGACCTTGATAGGGACAGCCCAGGCCCTTCTGCCTTTCCCATCTGACCTTCCTAAGGTACTGCATCCATCTCTCAATAGAATGTGAGCTCCTTGAGAGCAGGGGCTGTTTAATTTTTCTCTTTGTATCCCCAGCCTAGACACACAATGATTTGCACTGAATATGTGTCTCATTCATTCATTCTACCTCTAAATCTATGATCCTTTTAATTCTTTGCTTAGGCTACCTTGCACATTCCTTATCTTGTAGCCCAGAGGACAAAAGATCATTTAGCTAAGACGGAACTTGATTTGAATAATCCTTTACCTATCCTGTAGAGAAACTTAGGGAGGAGGTGGAATTTCGGGAACTAAGCATTGAAAAGGAATGCTCCTGAGAGCATGACTGGCCTCATTGTCTTACCATGAATCTCTGATTTTGCTGGTGCAACCATTTTTCCTTCCTGGCTTCTGTTTTAGTTGGGTAGGAATAGCTAGGAAGAAAATTTTGTGTGATTTCCTGTCTTCTCAAAATCTCTACTAGAGTCAGGACATATCAGTCCAGGACTCAATCTATCTGGCCAAGCATTTCTGACAGGCAGAATCTCCGACAGAGAGTTCGCCTTCACTAGGCCTTCGATTTGAACTCCCTGGAAGCTGACATCCCCACAGAGTGTAAAATCCACCTCAGTGGCTGTCAAGAAACTGGCAGATTCACTGGCGGGGTTCACATTACCTGCTGGGCAGTTCTAGTATAGAGAAGACTTGTGTGGGATGATTTATCCTAAAATGAACCACACAGCTATGTCAGGAATAGACATCTGGTACCCAAATTGGTGAATAATTCTAGCTCTCTGAAGTATCTGGTTAACCGATATTCTTGAACCTCTTTGGGGGAAAAAAAAGAATAGATAACCATCTAGCAACACATCATTTTATAGATGTTTCAGCTGAACTAAAGGTAAACCAGGGCATTCAGGTATAGTGTGGAGATAGGTAGTTCTCTGTGGAGGGCTCCAGATCAATAACTATTTATAAATAAATTTATCTGATTCATTTATCATGTGTGGCATGTGGGGCGTGTGTGTGTGTGTGTGTGTGTGTATAAGTGGGCAAATATGGGCATGGATAGCTTATAGCAGTGGTATCAATTCAACTAGAAACACTAACTGTATCTAATATCTCTGCAGGCCACATATTGATCTGTAAAAGAACTAATGTTCTGTAATGTTATCTATGGTCTACTGTATTTTTATTTAATTTGTTAAATATTTCCCAATTATATTTTTAATCTGGTTAGTGTGGCTCTAAGGAGTGTTGTGTTGTGGGCAGTATGTTTGACATCTCTGGTTTAAAGTGTAAAATCTACCTCACTCCTAAATCACTTTGTTCACTGAGGAAGAGTGATCCATATTCTCATTAATATCACTGTAGTCAGGGTGGGGAAAGGATGCACAAATGACAAATAAAGTAGGAATTCGGTGGAAGGATACGTTGAAAAATGTAAGCAAACAATGCTGGTGCCAAAATCCCTTTCATCACCACCACCCCTTTTCACCTCCTTTTCTTTGTGTTTCCTTCTCCCCTTCATTCTACTGGCATTTGTTCTTAGGACACTGCTGAGAGTCTGCCCTTGCAGCAGGGAGTAGATTAGCAGCAGCATTGGAGAGGCAGACTGGCTGTTTTCCTTCATCACTTTCTTTCTCACTTTTCACATCAACACTTCCCCTGTCCACTGAAAGGCAAGCTTCTTCTAAAAAATAATTACATGGTAAATATGTGGACAACATCTTTAAAAAGTCCATTTGTATAATAGTTTGCAAAAAAAACCATTTGACTAGATTTTGCCCACCTGTGACATTGACTTCCGGTTATAAGGTTCAGGCTTCTAATTTATGTACAGTCCACTAGCTCCTCGTTTAGGGCCTTGACTGCAATGGCACTTGGTAAACATTGGTTGAGGAGGAGGAGGAGGTGTCTTTGTGTCCATTGATTCTGGATAGCTCCTAGTACACTGGGGAGCACACTAAGATTAAACTTTAACGAGAACAAGGCCTGGCTCCAGACCAAATTGTTAAGTAAGCAAAGTTTGCTTTTGATGTTTGGCATTCCCAGGCGCCCTAAGGATGTCCTCTGGATGCCTGGAGCCTCCCCAGTAACACTGGCCCTGGCTTTCTGACAGTGCATCCAGATTCAACCTAAACTCCTTTAATGAGAATTTGTCCTGTGCCTCATGCCTTCAGCTTCCAACAAACTAATCCATGACACAAGTTTTAGCGGATGATAATAGTTTAACATATTGCCATTCTCAATTTAATTAATCAAATATTTGCTGATTATGTTGTAGAAGATGGAGTGGTGGAGTACAAAGAACTGGTCTAGAAACCAGGAGGCACTAGATTCAAGTCCTACCACTGACAAATACTGGCTGTGTGACCCTGGGCAAATCACCTAACCTCTTACTGTTCAGGAAAATTCTCTAAGGTATATATCACAGAGCAGGTACAGTTTGAGCTTCCTTACCTAGGAGCTTTTCTAAATCATTTCTAATGAAATCAAGAGTCTAGTCAGTATCCTTATCCCTATGTATAAGTTCTATGCTAACTGTTAAGGATATCAAGAAAAATATGTGTGTGTACATGTGCATATATGTGTGAGTATGTATGTATGCATATATATGTGTGTATATGTTTATATATATATATATACCCTGACCTCAAAGAGCTTACATTCACATGAGCAGGCAGTGATAAAGTAGAAAGATTGATGGATTTAGAGTCATAAGAACTGAGTTTGAAAACTAGCTCTATTTACAACCTGTGTGACTTTGGCAAACCATTTCTCCTCTTTGGGCTTCAGTTTCCTTATCTGGAAAATGAGAGCATTAGACTATAGTAGATAATCTCTAAACTTCCTTCCAGATCTAAATTTATGATCATATAAGGATAGATGTTTATTAATGGGAATTTTTCTAAGCCAACATTTTCCTCAACCCAAGGTATTTACTTAGGTACCTTGGGCTTGGTACATCAAAATGGGTAGGAGATTTTTTGAGGAAGTTGACATTTTCTTTATTCCTTGAATTATACCATTTACTGTAAACATCCAGGAGATAAGGTGTTTTAGTGGAAAGAATTGTTGCTATCCAATTATTTCAGTCATCTCTGACTCTCAGTGACCCCATTTGGGTTTTCTTGTGCTGGATTGGAAATCAGAAGAAACTTAGGTTTGAATCCTGCCCCTGAAACTTACTGTGTGACCAACTAGTTTCTGGTAGAAGACTATCAGCAATCTGTGTTCAATTCAGACTTTTTAAAAGCTAATGATGAAGATCCTTAATGAAGTGTTCATCATAACATAACATAACATAACATCTACCATTCAGTAAGCACTATTAACATTTGTAATTATTCTTTTGTAGAGCAGTTTAATAACTAACTTTCCCCTCATTTCAAAGTCTTCATATAGTCAGGGTTTTGGTGTTTCAGAGGACCAAAAAAAAAAAAAAAAAAGAAATAATGCCATGCAAAAAGATGGCAAACATTGGAATAACCCTCAAACTGAGGTCAGATAGTGCCGTACAGTTTGAGTGCCCCACCCATTTCAAGTTTCTGAACTATTCTAGGATCCACAAATATTGTCCATTTTATAAAATCAGTAGAACAGGTAGAAATTTTGCTTGTACTTATTTGGCATATCAGTTCAGTTCAAGGCAACCTTATCTTATCCTAAATATTTGTAGGTTTTGGTCCACACCACTAATGAGTGTTATAAGTTTTGTTGTGACTTATAATTATCCTAAAGAAATACAGTCATTGTAGGAGCTATATGCACTTAGTCGATGCAAGGAAAACAGTGTGTAATTAGATTGTCACTTTCTAATAACTCCCGAATCTGACCTTCCTTTTTCATTTTACATTTAAAATATGGTGCTGTTGTTTACATTGTTGTTGTTTTAAAGATCACTTGGCTCTGAATGGAAATACTTTTTAATTTTAAGTTCTATATAAATTATGGTGGTTCTTGGATATTTTATCAAAACTAATCAAATATAGGGAAATATGTAAGTAGGTGTTTTTTCATTTAAATTTCACTGGAAAAGTAATTAAAATCAAAGAATCTAACCATTGTGAAAAACAAAAATAACATTAAATATGTTAGGATTTAAAGCAATTAAATATATAAGTCTATAGACCATATCTTTTCTTAGAAAGTTTGAGTTGGAAAAGTTTATCATTAACTACTCATTAAAAATGAGGAAACTGGGGGCAGAGCCAAGGTGGTGGAGTAGAAGCACAAACTTGGTGTGAGCTCCTGCTCCAATCACTTCGAATACATGTAAAAAAAATGATGAAACAAACTTTAGAGCTACAGAACCCACAAAGAGACAGAGAGAAACAAATCTCCTGCTGAAGGCAGCCTGGCAGGCTAACAGAAAAGGTTTATCACAGCATGCTGGGAGCCAAGCACAGTCCTCTGACCCATGTGTCTCTGGCCCCAGGGCAGCCCGACCAGCTGTGTCCAGAGCATACATGAGAAGAGGGAATTACCAGCAGCTGTGGCAGTTTCCAGACTTCTCAACCCATAAACACCAAAGATAAAGTAAAAGGTCAGTGTGGAACTCTGTTGGAAAAGGGGGAGACAGAAGAGTGAGATCTAGCCCTGCCCCTGGGGTGAGAAGCAGCAGAAGTACTGTGTCTGTACAGTTGCCACTGCCACAGCCATATGGCTGCCTCAGGAGCTCCTGCCCTACAGATCATAGTGGGACGAAGAGACCATTCAGAAGGCAACTGTTTTTGTTTTAACCTGCTTGGATCTGGATTGCAGTCTTGGGTGGTGGTCCTCGGGTATGTGGCCAGTAAACCAGAGCTTGTAGGGGCTGTAGAGAGGGCACCCTCCTAATACCTCTAGCATCTGTGAAAACCTGTAATTTGAGAGAAAGTTCTCTCCATTCCAGAAGCAGAATTCTATCATGGCAAAGAGCTCAAAAGTCAAGTAATTGAGTGGCAACAGGAGCATGCAGAGAAAACACAAACAGACCATATAATCCTTTTTGGGGACAAAAAAAATCAATGCATGGAGTGGGAGGAAGACAGCAAAGTCAGAACTCCTGCATCAAAAGCCTCCAAGAAAAATACGAATTGGTTACAGGCCATGAAGGAGCTCAAGAAGGATTTTGAAAAGCAAGTAAGAGAAGTGGAGGAAAAATTGGGAAGAGAAATGAGAATGATGCAAGAAAATCATGAAAAGCAAGTTAGCCTGCTAAAGGAGATCCAAAAATACACTGAAGAAAATAACACCTTAAAAAATAGAACTAACTCAAATGGCAAAAGAGGTCCAAAAAGGCAGTGAAGAGAAGAATGCCTTAAAAAGCCAAATTTTCCGGATGGAAAAGGAATTTCAAAAACTCACTGAAGAAAATAACTCCTTCAAAATTAGATTGGAGCAATTAGAAGTTAATGACTTTATGAGAAATCAAGATGCTATAAAACAGATCCAAACAAATGAAAAAATAGAAGGCAATGTGAAATATCTCCTTGGAAAAACCACTGACCTGGAAAATAGATCCAGGAGAGATCATTTAAAAATTATTGGACAACTGAAAGCCATAATAAAAAATCTTTCAAGAAATCATCAAGCAAAATTGCCCTGGTATTCTAGAACCAGAGTGCAAAATAGAATTTGAAAGAATTCACCAATCACCTCTTGAAAAAGATGCCAAAAAGAAAACTCTTAGAAATAGTATAGCCAAATTCTAGAGTTCCCAGGTCAAGGAGAAAATACTGCAAATAGTCAGGAAGAAACAATTTGAGTATTGTGAAAACACAATCAGGATAACACAAGACCTAGCAACTTCTACCTTATGGGATCGAAGGGCTTGGAATATGATATTCCAGAGTTCAAAGGAGCTAGGACTGAAACCAGGAATCACCTACCCAGGAAAACTGAGTATAATGCTACAGGGGGAAATATGGTCATTCAATGAAAGAGAGGACTTTCAAGCATTCTTGAATGCTTGAAAAACCAGAGCTGAACAGAAAATTTGACTTTCAAATACAAGAAGCAAGAGAAGCATGAGATGGTAAACAGGAAAAAGAAATCATAAGGAACTTATTAAAGTTAAACTATTTACATTCCTACATGGAAAAATGATACTTATAACTCATAAGACATTTCTCAGTATGAGGATAGTTGAAAGGGATATATATGTATATGTATATGATATGAGTGTGTGTGTGTATAGGAGGGTATATGTGTATATAAATATATATGTGAGTGTGGGCATATGTATGTTCATGCATACATAGACAGAGGACACAGGATGAGTTGAATATGAAGGGATGATATCGAAAAATAAAATGAAGAGATGAGAGAGGAATTTATTGGGAGAAGGAGAAAGGGAGAGATAGATTAGGGCAAATTATTTCATATAAAAGAGGCAACAGAAAACTGTTACAATGGAGGGGAAGGGCAAAATGTTCAAAGGGAATGGAACAACCTTATTCTCATTGAATTTGGCTTAAAGAAGGAATAACATACACACTAAATTGGGTATCTTACCCTACATGATAATAGGGGGGTAGGGGATAAGAGGGGGGAGGATAGAAGGGAGGGCAGATTGGGGGAGAGGGTAGTTAGAAACATACATTTTTGAAAAGGGATAAGGTCAAAGGAGAAATAGAATAAGTAGGGGATGGGATAGGATGGAGGGAAATATAGTTAGTCTTTCACAACATAAGTACTATGGAAATAATTAGGGTAACTACATATGTACAACCTATATTGAATTATCTTCCCAGTGGGGGTGGGTGAGGAGGGAAGAAGGAAAAAAATCTGGAACTCAAAGTTTTAAAATCAAATGTTTAAAAGAAATGTTTTTATATGCAACTGGGAAATAAGATATACTGGTGCTGGGGTATAGAAATCCATCTTGCCCTACTAGAAATTTAGGGAGGTGATCGGGTAGGATATAAGAGAGAATAGATTGGGGGAAGGGGTATTCAGTAGGCTTGCTATTTTGGGGTGGGGGTAGGGGAAAGACAGGGAGAGAAAAAATTGTAACTCAAAATCTTGTGGAAATAAATGTTGAAAACTAAAATTAAATAAATAATTTTTTTTTAAAATGAGGAAACTGATAAGGGGGTTAGTTGATTTGCCCAAGGTCAAATAGCTAGTTTTACCAAAGCTGAGACTTGAACTTCAGCCTTTTGATTCCTAGGCTTCTTCTCTTACTGTACCATGCTGTCTCCTTTGTGTTTAAAGTGTTGAGTATTTCTTCGGTTCATTTTTTCCACGAAAGTCCTACTCTGATGCCTCGATCTGGCACGTACATGCTGCTGGGTTTTGAAGGCAATATCAGCAAAATACGAGGACAAGGAGTCCTTACCAAGGTGACAAGGCTTTAAATCCCAGTCACTGAAAGACTTTTCCTGAGAAGTCACAGGGGAGTTACAGTCTGGACTGGTGGACCCATGACAAGGAAATCATTGCTCCTCTAAGTATTTGTTTCTAAGGGAAAGTTTCGGGATTCCTCAGTACAGCTTGGATAAACTGGACTGATACATTTTGCTACAGAAAACTTTATTTTGAAGCTGGTATTCTTTTATGTGCATTCTAGCAGCCATTGTCTATAGGACTTCATGATCACAAAGTACTTCCATGTACATTATTGCATTTGATCTCTATAGCAATTCTGTAAGGTAGACCACAAAGGTATTAGTGGGGAGTTATATTTAAGTTGCATTTGGTTAGATGGGCTGTATCTCAGGCCTCCCTGTTTGTCAGAAATCATAGGAAAAGAGCAGAATGTTGGTTGGAGAATAGAAATGCTGGAAGACAGTATAAGCAAGGACAAACACTTGAGGAATGAATGATGATTCTAGATTTAAGGCAAGGTAATGGAGACTAAAGAGTCCCCACCCATGCCTAACCTGTCTTTGACACTACTTCCCCATTCCATTGATGCCAAAAAAGGCATTAATATCAAACAGGCTGGAAGGAAGGATCTGAGGTTGCAGCCAGTGACAATGGCCAGCAGGAGATAGCATCCAGGGAGCTGTCATTGGGAGCCACCCAACTGCCCGAGTTCCCTTAGTTTGAGTGGGCCTTGAAGTGTTCAGAAGTCCTGAGTAGGAAATGAAGAGAGACACTTGTTACCATAAACATTGGGCATATTTTCTAATTGTCAGGATTGGGGGCATTTCCCGCCCCCCCATCTGGTGGGAGCCACTAGTTAGGGAGCTACTGAGTCTAGGCATCTGAATTGTACCTGAAAATTAAATTGGCTCATGTCTACATACTGTTTACATGGCATTTGATATAGGAGCATCTGTATTTGCTTATCCCATGAAGTATCTGCCAAAATATGTTTTAATTTCATTTATCTTTCTTCTTTGTTCAGGAACAAAGAAAAGGCACTTAATATCATCAAACTACCCTTTTTTTGTCACTTCCATCAAAATCACATTCATGTCATGTGGGTCCACAGAATGGAGATGCTTTAGGGAAGAGACAAAGGCAGAATCTTTCATTGTATAGGGGCAGGACCCAAAAGAGTTGGATTGGAGAGAACCACAAAGTTCACACTCCTATGATAAAAAGATTACTGCCAACCATAATAGAAAAAATATCCGGGGAATAGAATTAGCAGCTCCAAGATCAAAGAGAACATGGTACTTCTCTTGAGAACCCCCGGATGGTGAATGGAGTGTAAAAGCAGCTGGGTGAGTGTGACATGGGCAACTCTTGGGCCTTCGTGACCAAGAACGAAACTGGACAGTAGCACCACCTGGTGAGTTAAATGAGTATTATCTTCATTATGCAAATAAGGAAACTGAGGCCTAGTAAAGTCTACCTGCTTATAAGTGGAAGAGTCAGGACTCAGGCCAATTTTTTTTTTTTTTAACATGGTAGGCTAGAGGAAAAACAAATAAACCCCTCACCCCCATCACACTCTTGCTCTTAGTTAAAGCTGATTGATAGCTAAATATGGAGTAATAGAAAAAGCACTGGACCCCACAGTATCTAGTTTCAAATCTTTTCTCTATCACTTACTAATGCTTCTGAGCAAGTTAGTTTCTCTGAATCTCAGTTTCTTTATTTGTAAAAAAGGGATAATAGAATCATAGATCCAGTGGTAGAATTTTAAAGGGCATCTAGTTCAATACTTCCATTTCATAGATAAGGTATATAAAGAGATTAAGTAACTTGCCCTGCCCAAACTTACACAGGTAAACATGAGAGGCAAAATTTGAATCCAGATCTTCTGACTCCAGAGTCCGAAGTCCTTGTATCCCTGCTGCTTCCAACAATATTAATACTTCCCATTTCAGACTTCAGAGAAAACTACTTGGGAATAAATCAACTGCTATATAAATGTAAACTCTTATTAAAAGTAAAGTTTTTAAAAAGTCATATTAAAACATGCTTTATTTAAAAAGTTGCCGGTCAATCTATAATGCCCTTCATTTTTGAAATGGCATTTTCTTTATGAATGAGTATAATAGAAAGACTAGTAAAATGGCCACCATTAGTCCTTGCCACTTTGTTAGGCCGAATACTGATTGTCCTTGGACTGAGGGTAATAATTACTTTTGGAGTTGGCATAGTCCCTCAGCCCACCACAATCTGTATAAGCCTATTCCATAAACTGCAATTGTACTTGAACAGTGGGTGACCTTGGAAAAGAACCCTTCTCAACTAGGAAAAAAAAAAATTAGGGGAATGTTTGAGGACATTTTTAGATTTTCCTAAGGGTGGTTGATACTTTTTAAATTTCCCTGAGAAACACTGTGTATGTATCAGAATCTCTGGCTTTCTTCAACAAGACTCACCTTCCACCAGCCTCCAGCGACTAGTTTATTCTCCTTTAAGGGTAGTGATGTTTACTTTTTATGTAGTTTCCTATTAGAATATAAGCTCCATGAGGATAGGTGCTGTTTTTCTTTGTAACCCAAAACTTACCACAGTGTCTGGCACGTAGAAAAGACATTAAACACTTGGTATACGACAAGACCTATTCAACTATATAAACAACATATATGAGTATGTGTCGGGGGGGAGAGATAGGAGCTGGGTGTTTGTCTATGGGAAGAGCATTTAGTTTATCCAATCTAGAAAATGTGAAATTGTATTAAATTTATAGGAGTTTACTTTGTCACATTCCCATGGTGTCAAGGTTGAATCTTCGCTGTTTAGTTATTTTCACATATGTTTGACTTGTTGTGATCCTTTTGGGGGGGTTTTCTTGGCAAAGGTAATAGAAAGGTTCCTTCTCCAGAGGGTGAATTTTAGTCCTTTCTTACACACACACACACACACATATACACACATTTACACCAACACTGATGTCAGTCCTGCAGCAATTTTCAGGAGCCACAACTCCATGATCCTGAAACTTTAACTGCTGACAGGAAGTTGCTTGAAGCAGCCTTGTTATTAACAAGCCACCTTCTCCACACCCCATCTGCACTGGAAGCCACCCCCAGCTCCTCACCTCCATCTGTCTCTCAGTAAGGTGGGGCGTGCACGCCAGCAGGCTCTGACCATGAGGTTCAGATTGCTGCTGAGTTACTCATCAAACATCCTGCGCTGCATGGACTCCTTCCTCTCAGTACCATAGGCTGCAGCCAGTCTGACAGGCATGGGGTGTGTGTGTGTGTGTGTGTGTGTGTGTGTGTGTGTGTGTACAGGCACGTTTGTTCTTGCCTCCTTTTATAATGAAGGTACTGTAGACAAAAATCTCAATAATGGTTTGGGAGTGAAAAGATTTCTTTTCCCCCTACCCAGAGAGATCTCCGTGATACTGTGGGTGTGGGTGTCTCTCCTGAGATTTATTACATTCTCTTTGTTGGGTTCCTTGATTCACTATCTTCTGTGCTTTGTTCTCAACAGAGTACCCTCTGAAATAGAAGCCACCAGCCTTGGATTCTTCCTCCTCCCTTTTAAAGGCCTCTGATGACTCACATTCGGTGCTTCCAGATTACAATATAGGACATCTATGTACTGACTATTCCCTAAACCACTGGGCTCTTTCTAATATAAAAGACTA
The DNA here is from genome assembly GCA_011680675.1 of Gymnobelideus leadbeateri. NCBI lineage: Eukaryota > Metazoa > Chordata > Mammalia > Diprotodontia > Petauridae > Gymnobelideus > Gymnobelideus leadbeateri. The sequence goes on along the minus strand of WOXC01000003.1, from coordinate 12,398 downwards.
CACTTATTCTCAGGCTGCTGGATATGAAGGAGTATATGAACGACTTGTCATTTACCTTTTTAAACATTTTAAGTGAAGCAGTGTCTGTAATATTGCTTCAACATGCTGGGTAAGGAGTGACTTTCACTTGGAAAGTTTGATGGTCATGGTTCTTTTTCTCCTTCCTCCTCTCCTGGAATGCTGTTGACACTTTTCTAATGTTCACTTTTAACATGTCTTTGACTGGAGCTAGACAGCATCCTCTGCTGTGCGTCTTTAAGACATATACTTAGCTTCTTGTATCCCCACAGAAGGCTTTTCAAATGTGCACATTTTGTGTTTATAGCTAAATGCTGATGGATAGTTACAGTACTAGATGATGGTTCCAAAGAGGTGTCAGAGCTTTTCCAATCAACTGTACATCCCCTCCACCTTCCCCACCTTAGTTCTATAGATGAAATCACAAAAAGGACACAGACAGAAATTACGTACTAAAAGTATTAAAGGAAGTGCAAAGGCAGATTTTGACATTATTAAACCTTTGTGAAGTATGAAAATATTCTTTCTGATGGAGTTAAAGGGCCAGCTTGCCATTAGTTGGCTAATGAAAGGCCACACCTTTGATGCGCTACAGACAGTAAGTTGTCAGCTCTCAGATACCACCAAGGCAGGAAGTAACTTCAATTAGTATGCTCTCTGGTGGTCTAGAGGAGAGTCAGCTCTTGAGAAGATATTGCTTTCTGCCTTTCCTGCAAACCTCGACCTAAGGAAGGGTGTATGGAAGGAGAATGGATTTCCCCCCCTCCCTTCCCATATAGCCATCATGTCTGTCCAATAGGAGACACTACTCTCAGCAGGGAACAGGCCTAGTGGGTTAGAGAGACAGTTGAGGATCTATGGTTTTAAGGAAGAATTAGCCCAGGCAGTCAGGACCCAGCTGCTTAGCTGAGCAAGTCCAGAGTGTCCACTTCAGTCAACTGTCTGACATATGTTGTGCTCAGTGGGGAGCAGCATGAGGAGACCATGAGAAAAGACTGTGGGGCTTTACAGTGCTGGAGATGTGGCTTGACTTGACCACCCTGGGTGTGTGTCTCACTACCAGTCTACTCTAGGGATAAGTCCATTGATCTGTATGTTTTTGTGGGAATATGAACCCCAGGTTTGGGGGAGGGGAGATTTGTAGCTACTGTTTTTACTATCTCGTTTCTGTGAATGCTTTGTGGTTTTTGTTGTGCAGTTGTTTTTTTGGTTATGTCCAAGTTTTTGTGACCCCATTTGGGGTTTTCTTGGCAAAGATACTGGAGTGGTTTGCTACTTCTTTTTCCAGTTCATTTTAGGACAAAGAACTGATGTAAACAGGGTTAAATGACTTGCTCTGGGTCACACAACTACTAAGTGTATAACAATCAGCTCCCATGAGCAGGTTAAGTAGACATCAGCAGAGCTCTCCTTCCACCTATAATGGATGCTTATTTAAAGAATAACAACAATGATCTCATTACTGAATACAGCTATGAACCTGAAGATCTGCTTAGGATGAGCATTATTTTCACTTCTCTTTGACAAATGCAGTTCCTGGGATTGCTATCATACTTTGTGTAAATGTTGAAGTTTCACTCCCAGCCAAGCCAAGGCTACTGACTTTTGTTGTTGTCTGTTTTTTAATCATTACTGTACTTCGGACTTCTCCCGATCAAATTATACCAAGAATAACAGTTAGCCAGTTGTATAATATTAGAGGAATCAGTTAATGTTTTAAATGTCTAAGATTCCAAATAATAAGCTACCTATTATGAACATGGCTAAAGTTCTGATAAAACTTCTCTATAACTTTGCAGTTTAAGAAAAGTTTAAACAACAATAACAAAAAGCTGGCAACTTCTTAAATGTTCAGATTTAGAGGCAGCTTGTTCAGTAGATATCCTGCTGGGCTGTGGGTTTTGGGTTTTCTTTCTTTCTTTCTTTTTTTTTTTTTTTTTTGAGCTTCTGAATAAGTAGCTCGGCCTGTGTTGTTTATCAGAACTGTTCAACCTCTTTAACCTTATCAACTCTCAAGTCTCTTAGCTTCTTAGAACAACAATAGCATTCCTAAACCAATTCCCCATTGACTCCACTTCCCTCTCACAAAACTTGGGATAATTGAGGACAATGATTGTCCTTGGTTTTAAGATTGTAATTTGGCTCATTTGATAGGCCAGAGGAGAAAATGTGACACCCTCCCCCACCCCTACCATTAGAAACCAATATAAAGGCAGAAGCATAGGTGTTTCCTTATGAAAATAATACTTTACCAATGCATTTCAGTAGTTCTCTTAATTTTATAGTAAAATAATATTTTCTTCCAAAGTTAATCATGTATAAGTTCTTTCATCTTGTAAAGTCCAGGATGGGGTAGCATCATTACCACTGGGTTGTTCAAGAACTCATGTGTTAAATATATGTGGACAATTATCACTGTACTATGTTCTCTAGAACAGTACACAGACAAGGGCTCTACCCTCTGAAAGTTAAAATTTGATCATTTCTTAACTCTTGTGGGGTATTAATTTAATCTCTATTAGAGATCCTGATGGGGTAAGTTGATATTTTTCCCCATGTTTTCTTAAATTTGGTGTGAAAAATCATGAGCTTTAGAGAAGTTTACATTTCTTAGCTCAGAATTAGTTGAAGTGGGCATAGGGAATTGTTCTAAGTACCCAGAAATCCTAAAGGACTTCAGATCACTAAAGACAGTAAACTTCAGTATTACTATGTTAAGAGTAAGTGACAAAACATCTTTTTCTTTTAGCCCTCAATAGTGCCATGCTGATTTAGCTATAGGAAAGACAGTGGAAGGGTAAGGAGCCTTGACTTTCCAACTGTGTTTCTATAACTCGGATATTTACAGCTGAGATAACTAATCCTTTTGGCTATTCTTTGCTTTAAAAAACAATAACAATAAAGGTATCTACAATATAATCTCCAAGTCTGATTATAGTGAACTGGTCACATGTTTTCTTTGAACTGCCTTAATGGAAAGAGAAACAAACTTTTGTTTAGCTCATTCAACAAAGGCTTGCTACTTGTTTCATTATCTTGAATCCTTAAGTAGATTTTGCAAATCAACATAAATGGTGAAAGTTTACATCTCTGTGTCATAAGCACCAATTTAAAAAAAATCAGTCAAGGGGGAAAAAAAAGACTTTCAAAATCTCCTGAATCCATTATTATCCTTCGCTTCTATCCAGACCCATCAACTAAAGTGACTAAAGAATTAACTATAGTGAAGGGCTATGTAAGTGGCTGTTCCTCTGATTTCTCACATAGCCCTTTGTGGCTAGGGTCGAACATAGCTTTAAACCAATAACCCTGAAAGATTTTTCTACTCCTTCCAATCTGCATGTTGGTACTTTCATCATCAAGTTACTGATTCAGTTTTCAGCCCCGCCAAGTATAACCTATTCATCACTCCTCTTGAAAACTGATGAGTCCATTCAAGTGGACTTTGCTTCAAGGAAGTTTTCTTGCAATTAATCATAGGGAGAATTGTGAGTATCCCCAAACTATTGAATAAATAGGAAACCCAGTGAAACTATCCTGGTTTTAACAGCTTATATATAGAAGGTAGTCTTAGGGGGCTTATTTTTTTTTTTTAAACAGTGCACACTGAACATTTTTAGGCACATGAGTATGCATTTGCTGCTCATTATGAGCTGCAGTTCTGGGGCAAAGCTGGGTACAAAGAGACTGTGAAGGACAAACCCTACCATTCATCTGTACACATGTACCATGCTGACTGCTGCATGTTGTGGAAAGATTCTCTGTAGATTCCCCAATCTGAAGAAATAATGAGCTTAAAGCAGGGGAACCTCTGAAAACAGTTGGCAGTTAGATAATGATGGATATGCTACAAATTCTAGAGATATCGGTGGAGAAGGATGGATGAATGATGCATATAATGAAAAGCAGGCTAAAGCCGATCACCTTCCTTTTAGGACAAACATGTAAAATGCAGTTCAGTATATTGGAGATATCGCCTGTAGTGTATTATGTTGCATAATAAATGGCAGCAAAGAAAAGGATGTCTTTATTACCAGGTAAGTTTAATAGGAAAAAAAAATGTAGTTGGTGGTTTGAGCAGCAAAAGGCAAGTTGAGATTTGGGGTTTGAGGGAAGGTTTCCCTATATGTTTTCCTGATACCAGCCAAACTGATTGACTCCTTGGTGGCTTAGTTTTCTTCTTCTGTAAAATGCAATGTAAGAAAAGTTGATAAATTTAAGACTCTATCTAACACATGCCAAAATAATTAGTTGAAGAGAAAAAAAAATAAAATGTTTGTCAAAATATCGTTTAACCTACATGACAAGCAACCAACCTCTTTGATTATTGGATGACCTTATTCTTTTTTTACTGAACTGATTGATTGTTTTGTTATAATGTTGTCGCTTTTAAACCAACCCCCTGGCACATGAAAATATTTTGAGAAAGCCTAAATTCATCTGTGCCTCTAAATTTTCAGGTGAAAATTGTCAGAGACACAAACCTCATTAAATTAGAAAAGAAAAATGTGGTAGTTAACACCAACAATTAGAACCTAAAAGGATTGATTGTTTCTAGAATTGGAATTCCGAAGGCCCACTTAAATTTATTTTGTTTTTCTCCAAAATGTGTGGAGTTCTGCAACAACTCTATATATTGGCCCAGTCAACAAATAGCACTGTGCAGAAAATAGAAGCTGATTTGTCCCTGATTACAATGACATAAAACTACCCCCCCCCCATCTTTTCATATTACCTGGTGCTTCTTCTGGCATCCCCAAAGCAAAGCACTAGAACTGCTCTTCTATGCTATCCCAAGGAAATAGAAAGAGCATGGTGTCTGGAGTTAGAAGTTGTTATTCTTGAGTCATTTCAATAATAGTTGACTCTTTGTGACCCCATTTGGGGTTTTCTTGGCAAAGGTTTGCCAATTCTTTTTTCAACCCATTTTATAGATATGAAATTGAGGCAAACGGAGTTAAGTGATTTGCCCATGATCACATAACTAATAAATATCTGAGGCTGAATTTGAAATCAAGTAAATGAATTTTCCTGATTCCAAGTCCAGTACTTTAATAAACTGAGTCACCTAGGTGTAACTTGGAGTTAGAGAAGCTGGATTCAAATCTCATCTCTGGTAACATTTATGTGACTTTAGGCAAACCACTTAACCAATTTGGGCCTCAGTTTCCTAATCTATAAAATCAGAGGGTTGGTTTAGATAGCCTCCAAGATCCTTTTCAGTTCTAGGTCTGTGATCTTATGAATTAACAATATATACTCCATACACCGGACAGTTGGCTGGCACAGTGGATAGAGCACTGGGCTTGGAATCAGGGAGACTCATTTTTATAAGTTCACATCTGGCCTCAGGTATATACCAGCTTTGTGACACTGGGAAAGTCACTGAACCCTGTTTGCCTAAGTTTCTTCATCTATAAAGTAAGTTGGAAAAGGAAATGATAAATCACTCTAGTATCTTTGCCAAGAAAACCACAAATGGGTTCATGAAGTGTTGTACATCACTGAAAGGCCACAATAACAACAAAAATGCCATACTTTTCTCCGGGAAAATTAAGAGTTAAAAGTTAGCAATGTCTAATATTATTGCTGGTTGTGAAGGACAATGGCTATTTTATAAGCTATCTGAGGGAGAGATGCAGTATACAATGCTGGGTACTTGGGGAACATGGTCTATATCCAAGATTCTGAAGCACTTTAACATGGATGATATTAATAGATTATTTTACAAAGGTCTTTCACATGCATTTTCTCATTTGATTTTCATGAAAACTCTGTAAGGTAGGCAGGGCAGGTATTATAACCCCCATTTTATAGGAGAAAAAACTGCCTCCCCAGAGAGTCATGTTTTGTTCAAGGTCATTTAATAAGGTACCTCTCGCTCTTCTAAAGTCCCATAGCAGTTTGTGACACTTGGACTACAATTTTATTCTTTTCTTAACTTCTTTGCTTAGGACTATAAAGTCCTCAAGATCGGGAAATAGGTCTCCTTTAGATCTATTCCCCATACCGGAATAGCATAGTACCTTGGATGTTATATGTCCTCAACACATTTTGTTGGATTTAAGTGGTATAGATAAGAAGCCAGGTCTATACACCCAGGTGTCAAGTGAAAAGAGCTTAACCAGCTATCTTCTTCTTTAGCATGTTCGGAGGAAGTAGGGAAGGATCCAAAAGATAAAAGAGAGGTTGAATATTGGAGAGAGAGGTGATGAGGATAATTGATATTTTAATTTGCTGGAGAAGGTGGGAAGAAATAGTATCAAGAGCCCATGTAGAAGGATTTGGCTCTGGCAAAGAAAAGGTCAAAATCCTAAGTTAGGGGTGAGAAATCTACGGCCTCAAGGTCATGTGTGGCCCTCTGGGTCCTCAAGTGTGGCTCTTTGCCTGAATCTAAATTTTTGGATTTGATTTTTTTTTTGTTTCTTTTTGGAGGGCAATTGGGGTCAAGTGACTTGCCCAAGGTCACACAGCTAGTTATAAAATGTCTGAGGCTGGATTTGAACTCAGGTCCTCCTGACTCCAGGGCAAGTGCTCTATTCACTGAGCCACCTAGCTGCCCCATTTGATTTATTTTTTAAAAGGAATCCAAAGTTTGGATTCAGTCAAAGGGCCACACCTGAGGACCTAGAGGGTCACATGAGGCCGTGAGGCTGCAGGTTCCCCACCCTGTCCTAAGGGATTTTGAAAAAAAGATTCTACCTTTTTGGAACTATTTCCACCTTTTTTTCATATTTGCCTATAGCCTTTCTTTTAGTCTTTCTCTTTGGAATTACTATTGTCGAAATCTGATACTCTTAAACAAACCCTTCCTCTTTTCAACTTGCTTCCATAATTTCATTTTTCTCTTTCCTCCTTTCCACCTAGTGAGTTTATTGTTGCTATTATTATTAATTTTGAAAATTTTTTTTGTGAGTTAGTTATTCCTGACTCTTCATGACCCATTTTGGGGTTTTCTTAGCAAAGACACTGGAGTGGTTTGCCATTTCATTCTCCAGCTCATTTTACAGATAAGGAAATTGAGGCAGAGAGGGTTAAATGATTGACAAGGGTCACACAGCTAATAATTATCTGATGCTGGATCTGAACTCAGGTCCTCCTGACTCCAGGGCCAGCACTCTATCCACTGTGCCAACTAGCTGCCCCAATTTTGGATTAGGCCTGTAATTTCACTGGTATAAAGAGCTCTTGGTGAGGAAAGTCTCTTTGCCAATGTAGATTGGTACCTGTTTTGTAACTTACTGGCTTAGAGAGATGTCTGTGAGATGCTGAGGGCTTAAGTGATTATCCCATATTCACACATCTAGAATGTATCAAAGGCACAACTTGAAACCAGATCTTCTTGATCCTAAAGCAGTCTCTATATCTACCCTGCCTATTGCCTTTCTCATCTTCCTCATCCTCATTGTCATCATCATCATCACACTATTACTATTAGGTAGCCAGGTAGATACATTGCCAGCCTAGAGTCAGAATGACCCGAATTCAAATTTAGCCTCATACACTAACAAGCTGTGTGACCCCAGACTAGACATTTAACTTCTCTCTACTATAAAATGGAGATAATAATAACATCTATCTCACAGAGTTGTTAGGATTGAATGAATTAATATTTGTAAAGCATTTTGTAAACTTTGAAGTGCTGTAAACTGTTAATGATTATCTCATTTTCCCCCTTGCTTTTGCAGGATTCAGTTGTTATCCTGTTTTTACTCCTTATGTTATATTCTACAGATTACTGGTTGGGAGAATAACATGACTGATCTTTATAATTCAATAAGAATTTTGTGATATAAATTTATCTTCCGTAGACTCTTTGAGACAACTACAGGAGCAGGCAGTATGCCCTGCTGACATCATGTACCTCATCCTATTCTTCTATTGTTCTTCTGTTGGTTTTCTCTATTTTTGAGAGCTTTTCATAGTTTGGGGATCATGAGTATTCAGCATGATTACATTTATTAAAATGTTCTTTAATTTTTATGTATCAATGTTATATTCAGGAAGGAGTAGGTGACAATTCTATCTGTAATAATGTTCCAGTTTTCATAGTGTATTTGTTGAATTCTCAAGGTTATTTGGGGGTTTCTAGTTATAATGCAGTGATTTTTTTCACTTTAGTTTATAAAGGATAGAAAATTTCTGGTGTATGATTCTAACTGCCTGATTGTGTCTTTCTAGGTTTTCACCACCTGCAGTGATATGTTGCACTGTTTCCACTGTATCATTGCATAATTTGCATTGATCAAGCAGTCTAAACTCCTTCAGAATAATCTTTCTGTAGTTGATGATCTCAGGGCCCTGATTCTGAAATGTCCTCAGCAAACCCTCCATTTCTGAATAGAAATCTACTTGACTGTCACCTGTTCACTGCTTCTACCAACATGTAGTTTTGAGTTCTGTTGTAACGTGCCTTTTTATTTCACTGTTGAATCTTAGTTGTTTCAATTGTATTCTACGTATCCTGAAACATATAACTCCTTTCAGACTTCACTCTTGCTTCATAAAGTGAAGTTTGTTCCACATCCAGTTGAATCTCTCTGCATTTTAAGCTGTTTATCTTGTGTTCTAAGAACATTTACGAATCATTGGTCAGAAAATATTCGTCTTCCTAGAGCTTACGAACCCTGTGTTTCATTAACATTATAGGAGTTTTTGTTTGGACAACTTCCAGATATGTTTTCATCCACTTTACTATGCTAAATGTATATAGTAAGCTGATACTATGTATTCTATATAGGTGTTAATTGCTCTAAATGTATACTTCCCGTCAAGCTTTAGTGTCAGGTTTGTTTTAGTTCTCTTCTCCCTGTATACTTTCTCTCTTTTGGTAACCTCCTCAGTTCCTGTGGCTTTAACTACCATCTGAAGGAGGATAAATAGCAGCTGTACTTAGCCAGCCCTAGTCTTTTTTGAAAGCTTCAGTGCTGAATCACCAGTTATCTAGTGGGCATTTCAAACTGGATGTCCAAGAGACATTTTAAACTCAAAATTTACCAAACCATACTCATTGTTTCCCTTTAATTTCATCTCTTTTCCAAATGTCCCTATTTTTGTCAAAGGCACCACTATCTTTGCAGTCTTTAGGTTCATAATCTCAGTCTCAATATTATTCTTGATTCCTCACTCCATATAGCCAAACAATTGTCAAATTTTACTGTCTCTAGCATCACAACATCTTTTGAATCTGACCCTCTCTTTCCATACTCACATAGCTACCACCTTAATTCAATTACTTCTTTAACCTCTCACTTATATAATCATCTATCTATCTGAAGTATCTCAGCAACAGTCCATCCTACAGACTGCTAGTCAAGTCATTTTCCTTAAGTGCAGTTCTCACCATGTCATTCCCTTTTTCAATGAACTCCAGTACCTTCCTATTGCCTCTAAGATAAAATATAAACTCTTCTGTTTGCCCTTTCAAGAATTAGACAACTGGGCTCCAATTATTCTTTCCAGAATCAGGGGACATTACTACTCCTTCCAAACTCTGCTCTCAAGCCAAACTGGCCACCTCTCTGTTGCTTATATATGGTACTCTATTTCCTCTTTTTGTGCCTTTCTACTGGTCCTTCTATGTGCCTTAAATGCACTCTCTCCTTATATCTGCTCCAAGTTCCTCTCTCCTTGTAAGAAACAGCTCACATATCATATTCTTCATGAAATCTTTCTTTAATCATCTGATTGCTAAGGCCCCCCATCCCTCTTGCATTTAAGCACTTTTCATATATTTATATTTATTAATTTTATATTCATGATATGTGAAAGTTGGATAAATCTTTAAGGAGGAGTTGAGTCATCTTGAAGCAATTTGGGCCTTGGTGCTATCATTGCTCTTAGTTCTACTCTGTGATACTATGCAAAATAAGGCTAGTTCTTCCTTTCGTGAAAACCTTTCAAATTCCTGATGATGTCTATCTTGTCTTCACTACATCTCCTTTTATAGATTCCTTCAACCCATTTCCTTCCGAGAATCCTTGTACAATATGATCTTGAAGCCTTTTAGCATTCTGATTTATTTTTATCAGCTCCTAGATCAATGATTATGATGACCATAACTACTGCAGACTAGTGGAGATTAGCAAAAGTTTAATGGAGAAAATGTGAATCAAATAAGCCCTTCAACAGGAATTGTATCACTTTGAAGCAGTCAGGCTTTGGTATTATCTTGCTCATAGAGCTAATAGGAGTTAACAGGTAGAAGGAAAATCAAGAGAGAGCAATGTAATGAAAACCCAGAGTAGAGACTGCCCATAGGTGAAAGGTATCAAAACTGGCAGACTTCAAGAGATGTCAAGAAGGTTGAGGATTAAGAAAAAGTATTAAATGTGGCACTGAGCATTTTGGCAACTTTGGAAAAAGAAGTTTCAATTGAATAATAAAATCTAGAGCCAGATTACAGAGGGTTTAGAAGAGAGGGGGTGGAGAGCAAGTGGATGGACTGAATGTGGATATTTTATTTCAAGCAGTTTGACTTAAGAAAGCTATGCAAGATATAGGATCATAGCTAGTGGGGATGGTAGGATCTTTTGAGAATCTTTTAATGATCTGGAAGATTTGGTCATGCTTGTATGCAGAAGGGGAAGAAGCAGTAGCTAAGGAGAGATTGATGGTTAGAAAGAACAAGAGGATGATAATAGTCAAATCTACTGCAGATAGTGGGATAAGGAACGAGGGATGCATATGGAGGGGCTGACATAGGCAACCAGAAGATGCCCCTCTTCATCAGAGTTTGGATTAAAGAAGGAGTTGATGATGTTGGAGACATAAGATGAAGAGAAATAGAATAAAAGTACTTTGCAACTAATGGTTTGAATTTTTTAGCCTTAAGTGAGGTAATAGAACATTTATATGGGGCATGATTTTGTAGTTGGTAGTAATGTAAGAATAAAGAGGAAGATACATGTATGAGAGATAATGTGAGAGTAAAATTGCTCAAAATTAGATAGAAGTTGGAAGTGAGGAAGAGGAAAGAATCAGCATTAAGGTTGAATCTCAAGGTTTCAAGCCTGGTAGACAGGATGAATATTGGTGCTCACAACAGCGATGTTTATGAAGTTAGACAAGAGAGTAAGTTTTTTTCAGGGAAAAAAAATCTTGGCTTTGAACATAGTGAGTTTGATGTGCTAATGGGACCTTTCTGTCCTCTAGAAATTCATATAGATAATCAACAAGTATTTATTAAGTACCTACTGTATACCATGGCATGCTATGTTCTATGGGGTCATGAAGAGTTGGACATGACTGTATGACTGAATAATAACAATACTGTGTGCTAGTCATTATTCTAGTTTCTGGAAATACAGAGACAGAAATTAAATAGCCCTGATCTAAAGGAGCCTATCAGCATATCAGGGAAAACAAGATTATGTGTGTATGTATGTATGTATACACATATACGTATGTACATGTATGTATATTACATATAATGTGTGTATACATATATAACAAGATAATTTTGGGGAGAGGGTCCTGGCAGGTAAACAATCTGCTGGAGAAAATGGGAGTGGGATAGAATCATAATTGTATCTAAAGGTTTTGGTCTTGGCCAGGATAAGGGTTAACTTCAGCAGACACTGGAACAGAGGAGGCAAAGATGGAGGATGATTTTAAATGGTGATGAAATTTATAGGAGATAAGAGGGTACTCATGGTGAATAGGTTTATTTTTTCTTTGTAAATTATTAAGCTGAGAGAGTAGGTGATGGGCAACATGGAAGGCTAGGAATATGCAACATCCTCTGTGGGTCATAGGATAGAGAATCATTTAGAGAGGAGTAAAATAGTTGCCTTTGGGTGCCAGTTAAATTGAGATTAATTTTTTTTGAAGATTGAAACATAAAAAATGGTAGGCTTTGTTTTATCATTTCCTCCAGCTCTGTTCAGCAGCCTATATGTTTTAGTGGAAGAGGTAAATGTTGGGAGCCAAATTAGGGTTTGATTTTATCAGGACCGTAACCAAGTGTCAAGGAATTCCAGAGTAGAAGAAAATGGCTCCTCTAGGGTTGAGATTGGGAAATCAAAGCAGGTGGATTGAAAGAATTCTGAAGGTTATGATCTAATATGATCTAATTATGGCATTCCAGAGTTGTGGATTTTTGATGTAAGAGCATGTGTGGGTAAAGATCATCCCTTTGTAGATGAAATGAAATGGAGTTGAGATGGAGATACAAGTCTGGAAATTGGAAGGGAGGTCACAGTTGGATAGACATATTTTAAAGTCATTTGCTTAGAGGTGATATTTGAGATGCTGATGCTATATACAGAAGAGTTACTGAATTAATATTTTTTAGTCTTGATTTGGAAACATGGGTATAATGTTTGCAGACAGCTGGGATACAGATGACATTGCAGGAAAAGGGGACATCATCTCTGTTC